>VVIT01000004.1:2370958-2808378 GCA_009806525.1 Sanghuangporus sanghuang
ACTCCTCAAAATAGGGATCTTCGCGCGTAGTGGGAAGAGACCGCACTTCATAAGTTCTGGAAGAACATCCTGAAATACTTGTAAGATCTTGCAATTGTCTCCATCCCGAATGGCGTTCAGTTCGGTCCCAAACGCCACTTCTCCAACAAAGTCAAGAGTAAGCAAGACATGTAGCGAAGATAGGTCGATCAGCGATTTGTGCCTTGCAGCCCCGTCGATAACGCCAATCATCTTCTGTATATGAAAATGTAAGCTTGAAGTCTATCTTTGCGTTTGAGATGGTTCAGGACTTACTAGCAAGTATTTTTGCAAGGATGGGTACTGGTCACCGACAACCCGTGGTTGAAATGCAGGAGCAAGTGCCTTGCGTTGCTGTTTCCATCGTTCCTGGTCCATCTGTGCGAATAGTGCGGTCCCGCTGAGAGGCTTGAAGCCAGAGTACTGAGAAGGGAATTTCGGCCAGTTATGATTCGCGATCTTGCTGATGAGGGCCGGATCACCAATGTAGATGACACGGGAAAGGAGACCGTTCCACTGAAGGTACGTTGTAAGAATATATGCTGGGATCAAATTTGCGGAACTGACCGTCTGATAGACTGGTCCATAATTTCTGTGCCAATCCCTCCATTTTTCATGGATATCGTCAGTCATTGTATCAGGTAGATTCCCGGACCATATACTAGAAACTGGAGGCCCAGGAAATTGCCGACGAGCCTTGAGGTACGCGAAGAAGAATAGAGCCGCTTTCGCGAGAATAATTCCAATGAGACATGCTGTGAGCTGATAAGACAAGTGCGGATAGTGCTTAATAAGAGTCGACAAGGGGCTACTGGCCCTCATTTCTCTGTAGAGGTAGTAAGGAGTATGGCCTGGCTTGCCATGCATTTTATATACAGCTCGGTCTAACGTTAACATAAGGAAATTGTTTTGTTTTGTTGGTATGCTGCGCCCGAGTCTCCAAATCCGAGGCCAGACGAGAAACGGTGGGTCAAGCTGTACGCGAGCTTGATTCCGTTCACAGCGGGGTCGCTATTGGCTCTTTCCCTGCCATATTCAGTAGCCGTCTCCGACGAAACGCAGGTGGTGGCGAGGAAGAAGGACCACAGGATTCCCGCGAATAGTCCGGGAGGACATTGTCAAGAATCGGAAGCATCGCATATAAAGCACAATGTCTACATGTCCAACTTCGCTGGAAAACTGCATTTTTAGTTTCATTCTCCAATACAAATGAAAAATGGAAGGACATCAAACCGGAATCAATTATTACTTCAAAGGCCCACGCTTGGATCCATCTTCGGTTGTGCAAGTAGCAGGAAACAAGCTCTGAATGAAATCCAGTGGCATTTTCCAACTGTACGGCAGTGGGACAGAAGCCGACGCGCGAGTACTAGTGGTGAAATAATAATAGTTCCGTGCCCAAGAGGTGTTGCTATATTTGTATCCGTACAGATCGGGAGTCTCACGGTCGCGCTATTTTTCTTCACCGGCCTGACTCAAGCCTAGTATCATCAAGTGTCATCCAACTCTCACCTGAACCACTACCTCGCCTGTATTTTTTTGCCTCCATTGCAAAATGAAGGACACAGTCATCTCAGTATCAAAGTCCTCTCCAGAAAAGCTGCAAGAAGAGAGCACGACGTCGACCAGTTACGCTCCGAGCCAAATTGACGCTGTAGAATACCCAGAAGGTGGGCTTCGTGCATGGATGGTCGTTCTGGGATCGTTTCTCGTGTACTTTGCTTCATTTGGAGTCATCAATAGTTTCGGCACATTTCAGGTGAGAAAGGAAAACTGGTTCATGTTGTTCGTGTGACACAAACGTCCTATGCAGGAATTTTATATTCAAGATTACCTCTCGAATTATTCTGCCACAGCGATCGCATTTATCGGATCCCTTCAGATCACTCTTCTGTACGTAATGGGCATAATTATCGGTCCGATATTCGATGCGAAAGGTTTCAAGGTGCTTCCCTATGATTGCAGTTCTGTCAAAATGAAAATATCGATTTCTTTTCCCTGCAGTATCTCTATCCAATTGGGGTGCTTGGGAGCGTAATTTCACTCATTGCGCTTTCGTTCACACGTCCCAATCAAATATGGCAGCAATTTCTGTCTCAGGTGAATGTTTTGATATTATCTTTACTTCGCTCATAGCTGATAATGTTTCAGGGTATTCTGTTTGGTATCTCCGTTAGCTTCGGGTACTATCCTGCCTTGTCGATCGTCGGCCATTATTTCAACCGCCGACGTGCTCTTGCGATGGGCGTTGTGGCTGCCGGAAGCAGTGTCGGGGGTGTCTGCCTTCCCATAATGTTTTCTCGCTTGTTTGGGACGATTGGATTTGGTATGTTGATCCGCATATCTCGGGACTCTGCTAACGTACATACTTCGTGTTATCATCGACAGCTTGGTCGGTAAGAGTTGGCGCTTTAATCACGCTGTGAGTACTCTTAGTCCTTCGGAATGGCTTTGAATCCCCCTCTTTTATTCAACGACAGCTGATACTTATGTTCTAATTGCAGGTTTTGCTATTCGATCACTATGCTCATCTCAAGGACTAGATTACCACCTAAACCCTTCAAAGGTTTAACCAGCATTGTCGATTTCGGGGGATTCATGGATCCACGGTATTCTGTCCTTTCAGTTGGCTGTGTCTTAGTGAACCTGGGTCTATATTCACCTTACTATTACATAGGTGAGCATCGAGAAATTAGTTTGTGTAGACAATGTTACTAACTCTCGACGAAAGAACCTTTCGCGGTACAATATGGAGTATCCGATTCTGTTCATCCGTACCTTCTGTCTATTATAAACGGGCTGTCCTTTTTTGGGCGAATATTGTTGGTCTCTCTTACCGTGCTTCTCAAAATTTATTCTGATGATTTGATGTGATGTTAGAGGGGGTCAGCTAGCAGATAGATATGGACGTCTTAACGTTTTGTGTCCCGCCACACTTACCTCTGGAATACTCTGCCTCGCTCTATGGTTTCCTTCAACCAGCGCTGTTCCACTCATCATCTTCGCTTGCGCTTACGGTAAATAATCATAGTTGCTAGCATATACACTCATGCATTCGTACTTATTCCTTACTCCAGGTTTCTTTTCAGGCATTTTTATCTCAGTTTCCTCGGCCGCTGTTGGTCAGCTTTCGCCCGTCGACAAGCTGGGTGCTCGAATTGGGACTTTCTTTTTGCCCACGGCTGTAGCGACGCTCGTCGGAACACCCATTGGTGGTGTTTTCGTAAAGACTGGTACGAAGGATGAGTATCATCATATCGCCATTTTTGCGGTATGTTTACCTGTGCTATGCCATTTCATATAAGTATACTGACATGAAACTGTGTACATTCTGTCAGGGTGTTATGATCGTTTCTGGTAGCATTCTTTTGTACGTCTCCAGGCTGTTGTGCTCGAGGGACATCAAGGCAAAGTGGTAAATAGGCTACAATTGAAGCGGATGTCTACGACTTGAATCGATAGATGGAGCTTATTCTTGACCCTGGCACGGTGCAGTGCTTGTACACTCAAGACAATGTATGAGCAGAGAATCTACGGAGCTTCGCCAAGCGAAGGCTACGTACACGTAAAGAAAGGCAAGCTTTGTGCATAATACATCAAAATAGTGCTTGAGATAATATCCGAGATAGAGTACGGATATAATTCAAATTACAGAGAAGGAAAGGTAAACGTGTCCATACATCAACCATGAATCATATATGATACTGTAAATCCGAATCCACCTAATTCAGTATATGAGCCTGCGAGTCGAAAGGTAACTGCAGGAGCGCCACGCCAGCCACTGTATCATGATCCGCCGCCCACTCATTATCATTAGTCACCAAAGCATAGACCGTTCCCTGCAAGTCATCAGGCAGAGTCGCCGTCCAGGTTCCGTCCGCATTACTCGAAAGAGGGACAAAGAGCTTCCTCAGGCCCGTGAGCAAAGTCAGGAACAGCGGCACATTCGGCTTCGCAACTCCGTTTGCTGAGGGATCAAACGATACCGTGATGCTCCCGCCAGGGACATTGTTCGCACTCGTCACATTAAGAGGCGGAAATGCGCTCACGGGAAGAGAAGGATTAGTTGAGGGACAGGATGTGATGAATGCAGCTGCGAGCGAGAACGCTTGGTTCATATTTAGTGGAGTCTAAAGATCATATTAAGAAATTACATCACGAACGAGAAGAAAGATCAGACTAGCCTCAAAAGATGATGACCAAGGATTCTGCTTTTTCACCGCAGACATCACCCATGCTGCTTGTCGGGCTCTGAAAAGTGATGTCATATCAGAAAGTCGAAGAAGGAAATGCACGGGAACTCACTCTGTGGCAAGGATAGATGCTGCTTCGGTAACATGCGAAGGATCCGCGAGTAGATTTGCCGCGCCGGTATAGGCAGCCGTTCCAACTCCTTCAAAGATGGCGCTCATATCCACGAATGAGTTCACATCACTCAGGGGGCTAGCAGGTAAAAGAAAGGAAGTGAGTAATGTTTAGGGACGCTCTGAAGCCTCGACTTACAAAGAATAATTACACGGCTGCGTAGCATCGGGACCAAGAATTCCTGAGAGAACGCTCACGTGCGTCTGCTCGTTCTCGCTTATCTGGACGATACGCCCGCGTGCAAATGCGGGGAATCCTGCCGCTTCGAAAGCAGACTCGTCGAAGAGAGCTAAGCCTTCTTGGTAAAAAGCAGCCTCCAGATGTTCGAGAGTCAGCGCGAAGTTGAGGATCACGTCATCTGAATTGAGATATCAGTATCAGAATCAACGGGCTGTGTGCAGAGATGATCACCAGGAATTTCAGAAGACCATCGCTTGAGAGGCAGGGCAATAGTCAAGGTCGCGGCGGTCAAAGCATATGCTGCCCTCAGAGTAAACCTCATGGTTGTCAATCCGAAAGGAAGTCAGAATACCTGAGACGAGATGGAAAGAACAGACCACCGGTCAATACAACCATCGGAAAGCAGCCATTCTTTATACTCCTCCGGGGTACAGAGCGGGCATACACAGGAACAGGATCGCAAGCATAGCTGCGCCCCCGCTCGCCACGGATCTGGGCTCGAAATTGCCTGCGATACGCTGTAAGTAGACAAGAGCGCACATGGAAAACGCGCCCAAACTCGGGAAGTCTGTCCTCTCTGAGACGCAAGAAGGAGTTATTTTAAGGAACGGCGCCGCCTCTCGGGCACTTCGGGCTACGCGAGTGTACCGACTAAGGAGCGAAGACTGAAGATCGATCGCAAGCGGATTCATGCGTGCGGTATGTTTCACGAGCCAATCGGGTTCGTCGGACGTGACGCACAGGTTTGACACGAATATCAAAGCTGAGGCAGGTATGCATAGCACAAGAGTAAGGTCCGTGAAAAACAAGTATTACAGTGACATATCCCTGGAACTTTACGTATGAAAATTTGAAAGAAAACAACATTTGGAGGAGTCATGCAAGAACTGTTAGTGATCCACGCCGTGTGATTGCGGAAGAAACAGACAGAACAAAATCTTGGAAAGAAATGTTAAAGAAGATATGTTGAATGATGAAAGAAGTCTCGACCTTGACTTGCTGATGCGTACCTCCTCATAGTGTATTATTGGAAGATCCTCCCAACCCCGTTACAGGCCGGACATGGCTCAACGTCAAATATAAGGAAGCTAACCTGACCGCTACCATCGCATCGCCAGCAAAGTCTACCTCCGATTCGTGGATCTCCAGGTCGGACAACTACTGAGCCAGGCGGAGGCATGCCGCGAGTGAAATTCACGTTAGGTGCAGGCCTGTAACCACCGCCAAATCCTGGTCCAGTACGACCTAGACCGGCACCCAAACATGGTGTAGAAGCAACTCGACCAGGATAACCTTGCCATGGACTAAGCGAAGACTGGTAAGCAGATTGCGGTCGTAGATGGCTGGAAGAGGATGACGATTGCGATTCAGAATGCTGGTGACCGAGGTGCGGAGGTTTCAAATTTGGTAAAGGTCGTTGTGATTGCGGAGAACGCGGCGCGTATACAATTGCACCAGTATATGGTTTTGAGTACTTTTCCCAGCACTTCCGACAAGGATGCGTTGGGTCAAACGACTTCGTGCAGACAAAATCAGTTTACCATAGGGCGAGCAATGTAGATGAACTACCTTATAGCCTGTATTAAGACACTTCTTGCACTCATAGCCGGAAGGGTAAACTAATATGCGCCCTTTATTGAGTAATGGACGCCCCGGAGTCGGGATGGTGGTCGGTTTACAATCTTCCGCACTATCCATTGATGTTCTTGAAGGAGGGGGTCCACTAGGTGGAGCATAGGCAGATGAAGGAGATGCTGGAGATGTAGGTGGCGGAGGAACGTTGGGAGGAGGGTACGTAGTCGAAGGTGCAGAAGAAGATGTAGTGATCGTAGGTGGAGCTAGTCGTTCAAAATGTTCGGGCCCAGCTCCGCCGTCAGATGAAGCATTTGAGAGTGCGGGGGACGATCGGCGTTCCGGAGGAGAAGAGTAAAAATCTCTGGCAAATTCAGACATGCCATTGCCTGTCGGCGCAGGTCTAATACTTGCCGCGGGTGTTGAAGCATGGCTGTTCGCAAATAGAGAAGGATGCCGTGGCGGGGCCCCATAGCGACCTAAAGATGCACTGGATGACATTCCCTGGCCAGGGTAAGCATTCCAACCACCCGTTGGCGTGGACATCATTGGTATTCCAGTGCCCTGAGGAGTAATGTACGGACTTCCTTGGGGAAACCCAGAATACTGAGGATGTAGAGGGACACTCGCACCGCTCATCCCTGTAAATTGATGAGGAAGGGGCGGAGGAGGAGGGGCGGATTGAAATGGCCTCCGCGGTCCATACTCTACGGTTGCTTCGCCCTCATACGGATTGGCCGAGGGAGTATATGCTGGAGGTGGTTCGGCCGGTGTATTGTCGTCGAGCGTTGTCGATTGCAGCTCAGCAGCCAGGTCATCAGCAGAACGACGATCTTGACGAGGTGGACTTGGATCCCGCCCACGTGCCAGAGACCCAGTTGCAGCAGGCGTCACTGGATCAGCGCGGCGCGCCTCTGACTGTGTCTGGGAGTCCGGCTGCGGAGGAGGCCTTGAAACCTCGGTGGACCCAGAGGGACCAGCGCCAGTCGGATTTGGCGTCACTGGCTGAGATCGAAAGGGATTGTTCATCGCGTGCTCTACGTCTGTGGCCATTGCTGTTCGCGATGGGCGGGCACCGTCGACGACGATGAAGTGAAGTACAAGAAAGAGATGCGCTCGGCTCTACCTAAGCTTACTGACTGCGGTGCTTGGCGATACAGGCCGAGGTGTGTTAAATTGGGACAACAAGTAATCCTGTCTACGTAATTGATGCTACCTAATTTAGCATATGCGATCGGCAATGCACGTGGTGAACATGTGACCCACTTCGGTTCAATCACTACGCACTACGGGCAATTTAGTATTTTACATCGGATGATAAATGGATTGATATGTAATTTGATATTTTCAATATCATTCAATATCATTATGCATATCCTCATTTGGGCTATTTAGAATATCATTAAGGCAGATATCCCTAAAAATTATCCGGATTGGTCAATCAGAATATCTGCTTTGATGATATTCTAAATATCCCAAATGAGGATATGCATAATGATATTGAATGATATTGAAAATATCAAATTACATATCAATCCATTTATCATCCGATGTAAAATACTAAATTGCCCGTAGTGAATTCGCAGTCCGTACTTCAAGCAAGTTCACTTCAGGACACGGTGAGCAATCCTCGTCGCTGTTGACAGCGATGTGCAGCTCTCTCTTTGAGGCATCATTTGTCATTCGGAGTCAAGAAACAATCAGTGATCACTACTGCAAATCCAGGTCACTCCAGCACCCTCGGTGGCAGATTGTCGATACCTACTGAACCAATGCACGCAACTGTGTTCGGCGTAGCCAAACCGGGCCTACATGCAATTCGATCAGTTGTTTTTCCGGCAGGATCGAGGCAGATCATAATTATACGGTATGCGTCGACTGCAGGTGCAGATAACAACGAAGGAGATCCGCATTCCATCTCTCTAAAGTTCCCCTTTCCGAATCATCCGCATCCGACGCCCCATGAGATCTTCCATCTCAAGCCTGGAGCCCGCCCGAGCGAGATTAAGTCCAGATGTACGCCTGTTCATACTTTGTGGAAATGAATTGCTTGAGCGACTTTCCTTAGATTACCAACTTGTCCGCATACACCACCCAGATACACCTCATGCGCGAAAATTGCCCGCTCATATCTCTCGTGCGCGTTTCCAGGCGATCCAGTCTGCACACGATGTACTTACTGGTAAATCGCGCCGCGCCGATAATCCATTCTCTATGTATGCCTCCCACACAAAGGGAAATAAGATGCACACTCACCGGAGGCCATATGGGTCTCACAACGTCGACGCAGAATGGGCGCAAGCTGCGGAAGAAATGGACGAACATGGAAACCGCCGACAAAAGGACCAGATAATTGTATTAGGCGCCATTGCTGTGCGTCACTTGTTTCCTTCTGTTGGATTATTTTTATCTGGTTGTGTTGCAGTTAATTGGGCTCGCCGCAGTTCCATTCTTCACCTCTACCGCCGTCTCTCAAACGAAGCATATGAGCGCTGTACAGCATCTTGCAGAAGCCCGGCGCGAAGCACGAGAACACGGCATGACAAGGCGACGAGAAATCAGGAAGCGTGTGCGCAGTCAGGAACTGGGGCGGGAATATGAAGAAAAGACATTGTCGCCAGATAGCAGTCCTTCTGATAGCGAGCCCACCTTACCAACTGGATAAGTCTAAGTAATTTAGATGCTGGTTTTGCGTCGGGACCTCACGGTATGAAATAATGCAAACAAGGTGCATACTGGACAGATATGAAATGTTTGAAGATGACAAGTGGTATGGTATATAAATCCATAGGGTGATATCATGGTTCGGTAGGAGAAGAATGCTGAGGAATTCTGCATACGCACTAGCATTGATATTGTATGTATTTGAATCAATTGAGATAAGTGCTGCCCGCAGCAGTACCGCAGCTTCCGCAGTATGCGCCCAAGAATTCTGAGGTCGCGCTCATGAGTGGAAGACGAGCTAAGACTTTAGAAACCTGATTTTATTACATAATTTTTTGCGATCTGCCAGGCGCCTGAGCCGGTTGCCTTACGCAATGTTTCGGCAGAGCACAAATAGGCTGTGCGACTGCGTCGGTCGCAGCAGTGCATAAAATAACTTGAACAGCCCCCACGTCTTGTATTTTTATCGTATTAGAGCTGTAATACATGCCTCCCGCTCACAAAGACAATGTGGACGTTGAGTTACGGCGCGTGCGGAACCGAGAGCTGGAACTCAAGCGGATCACGGGTGAGATATCTTGTGCGGAGTGTCGCAGGTATGTCCGATCGTCCTATTCCTCATGACTACCCGTACTTAATTTGCGTACCGGGTGCAGACTGAAGCTTAAATGCGATAAGAAAGTACCGTGCTCTTCGTGTGTTCGTAGGGGCTGCAAACAGATATGTCCTACGGGTATGTAGAATCATCACCGTAGACGCATCGACTTATAATTGAAATTGTCTTTGTAGGGACAAGCACTGGAATCACCGGCCGACAGATGGCCATTAATGCAGCACCATTACCGGTCTCGAGCAATAATGACACGAGTCACAAGCTGGTCGCAATGAGCGAGAGAATTAGGGTCCTCGAGGATGCCCTCGAGATCGAAAGCGGGAATACGTGCCATCCTCTCCTCGCACCCGAATTTCTCGCCATTAAGCAAGGAATTGACGTCGTCGATCGACGGTTGCATGGAAAGGCTAATGATGACGGGGAGGAAGAGCTCGCCGGTGCCTTTGGGACACTGTCTGTCAGCGATGGGAAGACAATGAGATACCTTGGAGCTTCAGCAGCAGATGTAATGTGGCCCATACTTCTTTCATCGTACACTTGCTAATGCTTCTCTCAGAGCGCATTGCTTATGGTAATATGCTCGTATTCTTGGTCCGAATATTACTCACTCTTTCATAGGAGGTCATGGATCCTGCAACTGAAGCACAATGTGTCAATTACGGAAACTTGCCTCGCGAACTGATACAAGCAAGTGCGATGTGGCCGTTCGCTCCTGCTTACCTCTCAATACCCGAGCATATCTCTCAGATTGTCTCGCAACTTCCGCCTTATGAGCGAGTCACCTCACTCCTGGAGGCGTACTTCTCGAACTTAGCATGGTTCGTTGTAAGTCATCCAGGTCCTTTCTTTGATGATCTGCCCCGGTGCATGCCAATTTTTGCAAATGTGGGCTAATTGAGATATTAGGCACCTCTTGACCGCTCCCAAGTAATGGAGGACGTTATCCCTCTCTTCTATCCTAACCGACGGCCCGTTGCGCCTCACCTCGTGGAGCAAGAGAAGCTGCATGAACTCGCACTGCTCTTGATCTTATTCGCTTGTGGATCAGTCGCTGATCTGACTCAGTCCTCAGTAAATCCCGAAGGACAACGATTTGAGCAGCTTGCCCGTGCTGCATTAGGAATGCGCTCATTTATCGATTATGGATCTCTTGCTGCATGCCAGACATTGTTTCTGATGGGCTCGTACGAGATACATTCCGGACGAAAAGCATCGCAGGAGAGCTCATGGAAGTACTTGTCTTTAGGACTGACTATTGCAGCCAGTGTAGGACATGAAGCCTTCATTGTTGAAAATTGCATCTCAATCATATTTTCTTCCAGATCGGGCTTCACCGAGATTCATCTAGGTGGAAGTTGGATCCAAAAATGGTTGATTGGCGGCGTAGAGCATTCTGGGAGATGAACACGACTGATAAATGGAAGGTGCGCATTAAGTGCGCATTGTTGGGACCTATCATTTTTAATATGCCTTGAACTTCCTTAGAGCTTGGGATCTGGTAGACCAATGATGTTTCCACCCTATGCGGTTGACTGTGAGTTTCCGTTTGATCGCGGGGCTACTGTGGAAGAGGATGGCGTGGTTGTCGAAAGTGGTGGGTTCCTTATTCTTTCCTTTGACGGTCTTTGTAGCTGATAGTGGTAATCAGTTTGGCAGTGGAGATATCGTTTTACAACCGATGTGGTAGCTTTCCTAGTGGAGAAGATTTGTGCTGCCCGTCCGCCCAAGTACTCGGACATCATGGAAATGGACAAACGTGTTCGTGACTTCGAGTTGCACCCTTTTGTTCATCAGAGACCGAAGCCTACCGCCTACCGATTTGAGACGGATGGAGACTATCGAAATCTCCATCCCTATATCACGTTATGGTGGAAGGAGATGGGTATGTATATTAATTTGCGTCATTTAAATTGAGACATGACCATATCATTAATAATAGCCCTTCTTTATGTCCATCGTAATTGCTTTGCTCGTGCGTTACTTGAGTTTCCGGATGACCCAATTCGAAGTCCTTTCGGACCATCTTTTCTGAGTGCTTATCGTACCTCTACAACCTTGCTTACGGTGCTCTACGAAGCTCAAAACCGTATGTCACTTATCTTGTAAGTTTCCTTTAGCGTAATGCAGCTTCTATGAACGCTGACGGTTGTGAAGGGAACGGTTGTGGGCTCTTTGGGCGATCTCCCTGAGTTGCGCTGTACGTCCTTTGAAGCCATATCACTCGATATTTTTGTGGCGGTAACCTAATTAACCTTTCTTCCGTGTGTCTCAGGTGATGATCGGTACCGTAGCCTGCAAACCTTCCACTATCAGCTTTGCCGGCTCGGCACTCAAGGAGTTCGAGAAAGCGATTGACGTTTTTGAAAGGGGCGCCACCCATCCAGTAGCACGGAATAGTCTCGTACGTTCTTCCGATTGCGTTGCCCCGTATACGTCCAATTCATGAACCTCCACCTTTGTTTAAATAGAAACTGTTATATCGCCTTCGCGACAAGGCAAATGCCGCCTTCCAGGCGCACAAATCACAAGGATCGCCTTCCTTAAATGTTAACAACAGTGAAAAGAGCGATCCGAGTTTGATGTCGGTATCGCGCTTATCCCGACCTCTCGACCGGCCGGTAGAAAATTCAGAAGAACTGGATATTTTGCGCGGAACAACTCGATATGTCGAGCAACGGAACGTTCTGCCTGTAGAAGAGCCTCACAGCCAGCCATATGTAACATATGGCTATTCTTCTCCTGCATCAACGTCATATAGCATGACCGCGTCGCCTGGCACTGGATCATCTATAGCGAGTGGCTTCGCATCCTCTCCAAGAACTCCGGCAGCTACGAGCTCTTGCATTCGTGAAAGCGTATTCTCTAACATAATCAGAACCCGCGGAGTAGATACTCTTCTCGGTCCTAGTCCACTCGTTCAGACAGATGGGAACAAGTCAGGAAATGCCTCATCGCCGTTCGCCCCCTGTGGGGAAACCTGTACCGACCAGTATGACAACTATTTACCTCCGTTTGTGAAATCTAAAGGGACTCACACGCCTGCGGACCCGAGCGCAGCTGAAGCGAACACCGCAGCAATCATCTCCGAGAAGTTAATCGCAGAGCAGGAACAGTTCACGGGATCTTTTCAAGGCCAGACATCCCAGACTCAGCATCATGACGCTGCGGTATCTCCGGCATTCTCTTTCCCGTCAACAACGCACGATCCCCTTACCCTCTCGAACTTTTCATCTCAAGGGCAAAATGGGACGAACGGAACGGAATTCAGTGGTGTACCACACGTTACCAATGCATTTCCGGCAAGCGAGCCTCGAATGTTCCCGCTTTACGATTCATCGCTTGACCCCACCGAAGCAACAGATTCGTTCTTCTCTACTGTCGCCCCGGACTCGCAGATGATGGCTGAGCTCAACGCGTTGTACCAGAAAGACGACCCCAATAGCGTGGAAGCGTGGAACTCATTCATGCGGCAATTTGAGCCTGTGAATTCTGGGAACACTGAGTTTGATAGCTGGGAGGCGATGGTGTTCTCATGACGACACCGCAAGCAATTTGCTACGATGATCCTGTTGCTATCGCATGTCGAACTTCGCCGAGTTCCCTATAGAGATGGTAAAGTTCTGAACCTCCGGGTATCCCCACTTATGTGTATTGGCATTTTTTTCGATATAGATTTACATTCGGTCCGGTCTGAGCGACTCTATATATATGTGTGATGTATTTTACTTAGTGCACAAGTAGTTTTTTTTAAAATACATTTTTATTGAATGTTCCACACCGCTGTTTCTGAAAGGTGTGTAAAGTATAAGCGTCGTTAATCCACTCAGGCAAAGGTCTGGCTGGGGAGCCACAGAACTACCTGGTAGCTTCCTAAGAAGGCACGCAAATCACCTTCCAAAATTGGAGGTCACGAACTGTAGTGTTGTATGTAGTAATAGTATCTTTACAGCGTGTTCAGAAAACCTTGACAGTGTCAACTTTTCATATATATTTTTTGCTCAGGGTCCTGCCTTACGGGAAATCCTCGGCTGCCCATTTTGAGTGGACTGCGCGACCAGTCGTATTGCATGTACAGTATGCTTGTCATCCTCATCTCACTTCTCACCACAGCTCATCATCCCTCTTGCAATACTAGCAAACACAAGCATTGCAAAGCTATGTTGGTACAAAATAAGTCATGCAGACTGTCCAGGACACAGAGTTCCCAGTCTGCAAAATGTGTCTCTTACATAGTTGATAACGTCGATCATTCGGGTTCACGCGGAGAGTGCGCGGCTTCCCCAAACCGGACAGTCGAGGCTAAGCAAAAAAAATATATGAAAAGTTGACACTATCAAGGTTTTCTGAACACGCTGTAAAAAAATCCCTAATCCTGCAATGGACTTCCGAAATTGGCTCGAGTTTCGAAAATTAAACTATTTTTTACAACCTCCGACCTCGTCCGGCCCGGGGATCCCGATCGTCTGGTTCCGTAATGAAAACGACCAGGAACGGCTTTCTCACCCCTCGCCGCAACAAACCAACAAACTTATCGTTGGACCTGACCTGCAACTAGTTACATCCGCGCGCGGAGAATCTCTTTGGCTGCGGATCCGCCGATCAAGCCATTCTCCTGCCCCGGCCATGTTGCGCTCGAAATGACTCTTTCAAACAAAATGCAAACCCGGTTTTGACTTATCTATATAGTTGACGCAAGAGGTGGATGCGCACCTAATCTCCTTCGTTTTGCCATCAAGCGAACTAAACGCGCTCTTCAACCTCTCACATTAGCAAGGCGGCCGCAAAACGATCAAGAACGGATCGGGACAGTACCTGAGTGCAGCAAGAGCCTTTCGTCTGGCCTAACGATACTCGCTCCGGGAATCAATCTATTTTGGATAAGCGCTTTGTTTCGTGTAAAAAACTGCGGAGCCGCTCTGTGGAATCTGTTTTCGTGTCTGTGGACATCAAGAGGCTATGTGCTTTACAACTAAACGGTGACGGTGTGCCTTCGCTTTTGGCCTACCTGGATGCGATGTTCTCGCTCCCCGCAGCTCAGGTCGGCCGAACGTCAAGTTTGCATTGAATGACTCGCACATAATGAGAAAACCGCCTGGATATCGAAAACATGGGGAGGGCTTACCAGTTTGTACATGTGCTATAGTTTCTGGGCTTCATTGGCACGTCCCGTAGGCGCGACCGATCATTTATGTTGCAAACAATCGTCTAAGGATGAGTCTGCGACGTATGGCTCGTTGAGGGGACCGATTAAACGGAGCAAACTACATCCTGCTGCTTCTCTGCTGCGCAGAGGCCATGCGTTACTTTGAATGATGAGTTTGATGCCTGTCACCGACAGGAGTACCTATTCCATGACCCGCGGGAATTTCTTTATTCTCTACGGTAGTTCACCGCTCTGAAATCGTATAAAAGGCTCAAGTGACGAGGTATGTTTCCTCACCAAAACGCGCAGTTCACATTCTTTCTAAAGTCCTTCGCTTTCTATTTTTACTATGCCTAATTTCGCTCTCTTCTCCTCGCTCCTTATTTTGGGACTGACTAGTAGAGCAAGTTCCTCTGTTGTTTCCGAAGACTTCATTGTAGCCAATATTGAGGTTACTCCTGATGGGTATACGCGCTCGTGAGTCGTCTTTTTCAATCATATTTCGCTGCCGCCACTGATATGCTCTACGCCGGCCAGAGCGGTCGCAGTTAACGGCCAAATCCCTGGCCCTTTGCTTTCCGGAAATTCTGGGGATAATTTCCAGATCAATGTCACGGACAGTTTGACAGACACCACTATGTATCGTGGAACTTCAATCGTGAGTTCAGTAGCATTACTTGTTTCAAGTGCATTCATTCCGTATTCTAGCATTGGCATGGTCTGTTCCAGAAAGGGACTAATTCTTACGATGGAGCCGCTTGGGTCAACCAGGCAAGTTTGTACTCCTCCATCCCGCTTGACAATTGAATACTGATTAACGCTCCCATTCTCAGTGTCCCATCGTTCCGAATAACTCTTTCTTGTAAGGGGTTGTGACTTTTCTATCGTAGAAGAACATGACTCACGAGCTATTCGCAAACAACAAGATATAATTTCACTGTTACTAATCAGACCGGAAGTGAGAAAATAGCCGTCGATAGTTCGGACCGCGTTTCTAACTCTTCTCTAAGCATACTGGTACCATTCGCATGTCGGCACTCAGTACTGCGATGGGTTGCGGTTAGTATCTCCTACAACCGAACCTGTTCAAGTGGTTGTTCTAAATCATACTGATCCTTCACGGATGGTTTCGTGCCTTTCAGAGGTCCCCTAGTTATCTATGATTCGGACGATCCTCTTGCAGATCTTTATGATGTCGATGATGGTAAGAGTCATTGAGGTGTTGTGTCGGTACTCGCTTACAGGTCTGCTGCTAGAAACTACGATCATAACGCTTGCTGATTGGGTATGTCATAAGCGAGATTTATTTGGATATAGCAACATTGAATTTGTCTCCTAGTACCATAATGTTTCAAATACAATCTTTCCGAACACGGTATGTTCATTTATTCTGCACAACTGACTACGCATAATACGTACTGAGCGGTGGTGTTTCTCTAGGGTGACGTCGATCCGTACGTAGCTAGAGCATCAAATTGCTTGACATACTGAGATATTTTTAGCACGCCTGATGCTACTCTGATCAATGGACTCGGACGTTATTCTGGCGGCTCGACTGATGCACAGTTGGCCGTATTTAACGTTACCCAGGGCCAGCGGTACGACGTGTTCCCGGATTTTCTACCAACATTCTACTTATTCCCCATTGTAGCTATCGATTCCGACTTATAAACTTAGGCTGCTATCCATCGTAAGCCTTTGCACTTGAAGGCAAACTGATCCTTCTCAACCTTCCACTCTATAGCTACACTTTCCAAATTGATGGCCACAATCTAACCGTTATCGAGGCTGATGGTATAGAAACGGAATCTGTTGTAAGTCCAAATACTCTCAAAAGTATTCTGTCGGCATAACTTCACGTCGGACTTCAAGACTGTTGATTCTCTCGAGATCTACCCGGGGCAGCGCTACTCTTTCGTCTTATCCGCCGATCAGGATGTCGATAACTATTGTATGTATCCCAGAGAATGTCAATTTGCAGACACTTATTCGATTATTAGGGATTCGTGCCAATCCGTCCGACGGTACCACCGGCTTTGCTAACGGGATCAACTCTGCCATCTTGAGATATTCTGGTGCCGAGGAAGAAGATCCGAGTACAATCCAGAACACCGAAGGTACAGAACTTGATGAAGCAGACCTCCATGTAAGTGCAGAGCTCTTAAGCTGATAGTATCGTGGCGCTCACATATTAACAGCCGCTGGTGGACCCCGGAGCTGTAAGTGTTCACGTAGTTTACGGTCGTCAGCCTCATTAACAAATCTTGTTTAGCCTGGAGAAGCTTACTCCGGAGGTGTTGATTACGCAATTAACCTGAATATTGGTATTGTACGTACTATCCGATGTCAGTTCTGCATTTTCTCATTATGCTGCGTACTTAGGATCTGACTACGGGAATGCATCTCGTTGATGATGTTTCTTGGTCCAATCGTGAGCTGTTTCTTTAAGCCATGACTCATCCGCTGTACTTGACTAGAAGTGTTAAAAACAGCATCGACCCCTGTACTCCTCCAGATTCTTTCAGGCGCATCAAGTGCCTCCGATCTCCTTCCCTCTGATTCAATTTATGCACTCCCTGGAAACAGCACGATTGAGCTCTCAATGCCGGGAGGCGCCTCAGTAAGTTCATTCTGTAGTTCTAGGTCTAGACTCTAATGCTGGCTGTCGTGTAGCATCCGATGCATCTTCACGGTCATAATTTCGATGTCGTCCGTGTTGCAGGCAGCGATGATTACAACTATGACAATCCCGTCCGCCGTGATGTCGTGAATATCGGAACGGCTTCTGACAACGTCACCGTTCGCTTTACCACTGATAATGCTGGCCCTTGGTTCCTGCACTGTCATATTGACTGGCATCTTGCTGCGTAAGTCTTGGACAGTCGTGTTTTTCTGGTTTGAGGGTATCCTAACATCGATGATAGTGGATTAGCTGTCGTATTCGTGGAAGACTTTGACGAAATCGCGTCATCGAACCCGGTTACAGGTACGCACCCCAGGATGGCTGCACCTTTCCCATGTATACACATTATTAACTTTTAGACTCATGGACTGCCCTTTGTCCCGAATACTCAGCAGCGGACCCGGATACTGCATACGAATGAGTATAAGTCTTCGCTCTTTTCAGATTTGACGGCAATCCTTGTCTCTTCCGCTCTTTCTCAGAAATTATAATGTACACTTATTATACTCCGCGGACATGCACTAATTTTGCCGCAGATTGCATCATATTAGTGTTTCAAATATAGATTATATGTGATTGACTCTTGAATCAGACCCGTCATTTGCGGGATTCCGCCGAGCCGATTCTCACCAATTGAAGTGATAGAGAATATGTAACATCACCTTACATTCCGTTGGTTTCAAGAAAGAACACAAAACGGGTTAGAACTTTACTTAGATTTACGGTAGATAACAAACAATTTACTTTCAAGAAGGTACATAACTGTCAAGATCTCTCATTACACTTCATTTCATCCAAAGTCGACTGAACACACCTTTTTCGATCCCGAATTATAAGTTTCTTATGATACCGAAGTAACCGATCCACGGTATAAATCTCCACACTGCCTTTGCTTCTTCCCCAAGAATATGACGCGATTTCACGTATTGAATTTTAAGCACTGGGTTGTTGAACCGAGCATCTTATTACTCACTCTCCATGGGAAAGTGCGATAAATTGCGGTTTGTGTGCCGATTCTCAGACAAATAGCAATTTTATCGACGTAGTCCCAGCATTTGAATAGACGGGATGTCGGAGCCGACGGCCTTCGATGAAAAGAAGTTGGGGGGAGAGCCATAGCATTTCTCTCATGAGCATGATGCGATAGGCACATCCTTCGGCGATAGACCCCTAGAACGGAACAGTGGATGAGTACTAGGGCTCCGCAGCGTATCGACTCGAAGAACAAAAATATACGCGTGTATTAGTACGGTCGTATGCGAGTATGGTCCTGAAAAAAATTGCGTATACGGAGTATACGCGCGTATATTTTCTGGGCTTGAAATCTGTGGGAAACTCGGACTTGAACGAGACAAATGGCCCATATTAGTTCGTACTCACTGAAATTATAGCATTGGATAATCTTCTCAAGATCTGAGTACCAGGTTTTACATTGGAATCAAGGGCTGTCTTGCTTATACTGTGAGAATTTTGTAAAGCACACAACCTTGCCTGACAGCATCTCGTCGTCTATGATCAAGTTGAATTCTGTGCCATCTGTTTTGAGTCAAGGAGTGTCCGGTAAGTATTATTGGGGCTCGAACGTGAAGCCTAACGGCCAATATATTATATCTGTAGGCTTAGTCCCGTATACGCGTGTGTTATACGTGCATATGCGTATCACACGTCAGTTTACACGAGCGTATGCGTATAAGCTAATACGCGCGTAGCATATACGATATGCGCAGAGCCCTAACATTGAGTACTTGACCGTCGTGAGTATGGTATAATATAGCGGGCATTATAAACGGACACTCCAGTTAAATTCCGATCACCAAATACCGTTCCTGATACGCTCACACGCCGCAATTCCGGTGCAAGATAATTGCCTGAGCGGTGATAAACACAAATAAAGCTCAGACTGCTGTAACAGTAAACGTAGCAGATATTATACCTGATAAACACAAATAAAGCTAATCGACAACGAGAACGGTAACAATAGAGAAACTAATGAGAAAGTCTCGTACCTCAGATTGCTGTAACAGTAAACGTAGCAGACTGAGGTGGGATCGAGACGAATTACAGATTATATGCAGATGATCTACACGACGTCAAAATATTACATAAGGTGCATTCAAAAAGCGGCAAATCGAATCAGAAATAGGCATGTTCTGGAAGAGCTTGCGCAGGTAAAACAAAAGAAGCGACGATCAGATTACATGGGCTTTCGGCAGACCACCTTGTGTCTGTCTGTCTGGTACTACACTGGTTTCAGGAGCATCCATATGGAGCATCTACGGAGAGACACGAAGACATACGCTTCATCTAATGTATTCCGGATATGCATGGCGTCGTTTTCTATAAAATAAATGACTTCAAGACGACGAGCTATTGTATAATGCTTAGTCGACTTGCGGCAGGATGGGCGAAGAGTAGTATCATTCCGTAAGAAAATACGGCCATGTTGCGCGGAGCGAACAAATAAGCCTGCATATCTCCCATGGCTCACTGGTTCCAACTCGTTTCCTTGGTTGAGCGCAAACCTGGCACTATTCAGTCGTCAAGGCACGATGATCCCTGACGCTGTCACCTCTCGGTCAATGAGGGAACCATCCAGCTCTGTTAAATGGGCGCGAATTCCGAATTTGTCACAGAAATAAATTATTGTCTATTCATGTGTTATCGAGTCTAGAACACAAATCTGACAGAGTGTCCTTCGCAGGCAAGCCTTCTCGTCCGTTCATTTCCTTGAATTTCAAAGTAAGGCATCATCCGCACCATCTGGCTTCTGGAAATCTTGTACGTCATCTAAATCCACGTTCTTCAGGTGTGTTGACCATGTGTTTCATCAAAAGTTATCTCACACGCCGGAAAAGTGAATATCTGACCTTACTGATGTGTGAGATACATTGGTCCTGTAACGGTGCTGAAACTAGCTCGTGAAAGGTGTGTTCTCGAGTCCCTCTGAGCATCGTGCTGATGCGCAATTTGGCTAAGTATGCTCCAGGACGGAGTAAATGTGATTGAATTTAGTAGAAATTCATCGTATGTGGTCTTTCAGTCCCTGGGCTAATGACGAGAATGGTTGTACTCATCTCCGAATCGGTGGTGGCGTCCTTATAACTTGTCCTGTCTACCGACTGTACTCCCCATTGTAGTTTTCACGCCGCCGAGAGACCTTTTTCACAAGTCTTTTATTCTAGAACTGGCAGAGGCTGAAGAAATACAAGACGGCGATCGGGATCTCGATTTCTGACAAACTTGTATAATTACAAAGAAAGGAAGCCAGAACAGCTCCAGGCTGCAATCCATTTTTTCACATCGACGTCTGACAGAGGCATTTCTTGCATGCGACGTAAAGTGACAGAGTTCTTTAGCGCTTCGTGCAGCGCGATTGGTCTCATACCCAATGCCTCTCCGTGGGCGTCCATATTTTCGACTGGCCTTCGGAAGAAATCAACGATGCGTAGTGCGGGATTTTTTGTCAGTAAATCAACACTGCGCATGACATCGAGGCTTTGCTCATCCGACGTAAGTGCCCTGAACCAGTCATTGTAGGGCACCAAGGGCAATTGAAGCTCTTGGGATGCCGCTTGAAACACCGACGACCTTGAGACTGGATGTGGATGGGCCAGATGCAACACAGGCGCGGCAGAGTTACGCAGTTCAGCAATCACCTCCGCAGCAATGTCTATTGGTAACCAGGATACATCCTAGGTTGAAATCAATAATCATGACCTTGATATGTATTCGGGGATCTGTTCTTTAAGCTTACCGTGTCGAGGTTCGGAAGGCAGCCGAGGTACACACTAGACTTTATCAAAGCCGGCATCCACTCCTTTTGGTTCCAGAAACCACCATTCGTCGTGCCACTCAACTGCCCTATACGCACCGTGATCGGCCTCAAGGAGGTTCGAGAGGAAGCGATTTCAAGAAGCTTCTCGCATACCCATTTTGATTCGCTGTACCCATTTCCTTCAGCAGCTGCAAAGTCGACGTATTTCTCAGGGACTGGTTCGTTATCTAGTGCATCTGCAACGAAATGTGAAATGATAAGCGAAGCATGAGGCAGGAGTGTAGATACTGGTTACTTACGACGAACCACACTGATAGAACTTGTGAACAAGATGCGAGGAGGATCCGGAAGCGAAGATGATAATGCCAAATCAATCACGTGGCGAAGTGTGGCGATGCTCGCTTCAAAGGAAGATAGCGCCATATTGAAATTCACAGGATAAGCTTGGATGGTGTGTCAGGCGAAGAACAATCATGTCTTATCGAAACTTACGAACCGTTGTGAATAATATGCGTAATAGAGCTCCTTATCTGATTTAAGCAAAGTATAGATAGTGTAATATCTGTTTAGGATCAAAAATCTCACACTCACAGTATCGAAAGTCTGTGTATCCAGACCGAAACCCCGCACGTCAAGTTTTCCATGAAGGAGGGTTAGTTTTGGAGATGAGGATGTCCGGGTCCAATCCTCTCTCCTTCAGTGCTTTCGTCTGACGACTGTGTAGACTCTCCCCATCCCGGTTTAATGCATACACTTTCTGAACGTTCGGATCCTTAAGAAGAGTTGTCAATAACAGACAACCTAAACCTCCAGTTGTTCCTGTAAGTAGGACCACGTCTGCGCTAGGCGACGGAGCAGATGGTAGATGCTGTCTGAATAATGTGCCGTACTTATCGACCATGGATTCCATCACCCGAGCTTGTCACTCAACGTCGTTCTGCTGTGTCGAATTGGCATTTTCTTCCAACAAACGAGAAACACAATAAGCAAGCGACGTGATAGATGGGTTCTGATAGACGAAGTTGAAAGACATGGTTCCTGGCTTTAAATTGGTAGATCTCTGTAAAGCATTCAGGACTGTATTTCGGATCCACGTAGCTTGGAGACTATTGAAGACTCTTGAGTTTCAAAGCTATGGCTTCGGAGCCTTTGCTAACTAACCTGTCACAACCATGACGGAAAAGATCGGCATCGTCACCAATTGACGATTTCAGGACACCTTGAACCGTTTTCCTCGTAAACTCTAAGGCATGCTTAAACGACCAAGATGGAGGAAGTGGAATATTTGCTTGCGTAGATTCCTCTACCGCAGCATAAATTGCATCGATCTCCTCCGCATAATCTTCAATGATAACCTGTCGTCTAGCTGTATTCTTGGCCGTATAAGTAAAGGGTTTGGACGGGGAGGCTACAAGAATCATCTTTTCGAGAGGCAGAAGTAAGTACGAATCGCACCAAAAAATCGTCTGCGCACCTCTTTAAATATCCTAGAATGCTGGGGCGCAAAATCGTTCGTTCGCTCCACTGTTGGCCTATGAGGACAAATATTAGCAAGTGTCCACGTTTTTTCTTCAGTTTGTGACATACCAGATAGTCTGACGAAATTTGGCTAGATCGCTCAAATTTATAGGGTCTATCGCATACTCTGATTTTGGATCAATGATGACTCCGGCGTAGAATCTCCCACGTCCAAACATAACAGACGATCTGATATGAGGATCTTGATTCAAGATTGTCTCTACATTACCGCACATGAGACGTTGAAATCAAAATATAGCTTCTCATACCTAACGGAACGGGGTTGGTCTGTTGATCTTTAGTATTTGTAACTTTGATAGTCGCATGAACTAACCTTCTCGCCGTTTGAGTGCATGATCTGGTCGTCGACTCTTCCATGAATTTTCCAATATCGTGCTTTCGTTGGATGGGGTGTCAAGAGATCATTTGTAGCATATGCATCTACTCCATCTTCGAGGGTATTGAAGACGCTCGGAACCTCATACGGATTCGGCTTCGAAAGAGTAAGCTATTGTATGTATGCCTTAAGTTGTTGAGTACGTACTAGAATCACCAACTCATAATGCCCATGTCCATCCTCTCTGAGCTTTCCTTTGATGTTTCCCGCCAAAAGGAAACAATTCCAATCCCTTTTCACCGGTTCTGCTTGATCTCAGATAAATCTCGGTATCATATGTTATAACTCACCAGGTATTATGGGACACATGATTCCAATCTCAGTACTGAGACTTTCTTTAGTAAGAATGCCGTGGAAACAAATACTGAAAGCATACCAGCCGTAAAGAATAAATATTGAGACCCCTTCGTCCGATAGTTTATTTCCGATATCTTCATTTAATGGACCATCACCATATAACTGGAGGCATTGTAAATAACTCTTCAGTTTTTTAAATGCGTAACTAAACTTACAACTCCATGAATATTACTCAGACTGGACACATGCTGAGGATTTCTGCTCCAAACCTAAATTATCTGTCAATCAGAATGGTACCCTCCAGAGGTAGTTTGATTTCAAACCTCGATGAAACTCGGCACGCAGAAGATTATATCGCTTTTTGAAGCAATGGAGCTCTCAATAATAGTGTCGGGATTGGGTAGAACGCCAGGCATACGAGGATCAAACCCAGTTATGATTAGACCCGTTGCGGCCTGTATAATGCATTAACGACGATGAAGAAATCAATGAGTAAGAGCAGCATACTGTCCAGCCAGTCTGCATGACACCCATGCCGTGGAGCAAGACACCATCCGAAAGAAAGTGTATTTACGGACATCGGCATCGAGTGGCACGCGAATCTTGTCCCACACATGTCGTACTCCCCGAAGTCTGTTATAATGTTGTAAGGATCCACTCCTTCAGTCATGATTGGAACATACATGGACAGTAAGCAAGCTGAACTAGTCTATAGTGCGTCCAGTAAACTGGCTTCGGAAAAGCAGTTGACCCGGACGAATGCAAAATGAGTGCGACGCAGTCCAAATCGAAACTGACGCTAGGTGGGTGATCTGGCCAGTGTCTGGTTCCGTCAAGATCACACATTTCATCGAAAGTAGGAAGCGGCGATTTCCCGATGCGATCCCGAATGTCGACATCGAGTAGCTGAAGTGCATTCGATACTAGACTCTGAGAGGCTGGTTCTGCTCCGATGAGAATATGCGAGACGGATCCCTTTTGCAGAAGATGGGCAACCGCTGCCGGCGAATTGCGCGGCGAAATAGGAAATATAGTATACCCAGATCGGAAGATGCCGGCAATATTCAGAAAGTATGTGATAGTATCTGGCAGCGGTTCAGAACGGGTGAAATTAATTTAGGAAAGAAGAATGACAGACCAACTGCAGCTAGAATAGCTACGACGGTTGTAGGCTGGTTCTTGGCGTTCGGTTCTTTGCCAATGCGACGTTGAACCTTCGCGACTCTGTATATTGCACGTGCACAATTTTCCCAGGAAATGATTTTTTGGCCTCCCTCTTCAGTTGTATAAAGAAGAACGGGGTGTCCTGGACCATGCGTAAAATGCCAGTCGTACATCTCCGGAAGCGTCATCGAGCCATCCAAGGGAGGTGGCCTGAATGAAGCACTCGAAAGCGCTTGAGTGGAAGGCAATGGCGGAATAGGCAGAGTCTTGTAGTCCATCGCGAAACAACGAAGGAAAAGATACTGATGGTACACGGGTTAAGTGAGCAGATTGTTTCCCCCTCGGAGCTCAGACTAGACTGTCACTAGCATTTTATTGTCCCATAGATTAAGAATTGATTTGACACCTTACGAGCTAGGAAGGACCCCAAAGACAACACCATCACGTCCTGACGAAGTTGGGAGTTGAAATGGCCTCATGAAAGATGTTTCTCCTTCCTGTATCTCCTGCTTTGCATATTCGGCTACTCCTTACTCACCGATCATCAATATTAATTGTTTCTTTACTTATTTTTTTGTCAGATCTTCCACGTTCGGAAATGAGGCAGCTCAGCGAACAAGGACACCTTATGATTCCTCCAGGGTTACAGACCACTTACGTATCGGTTCCAATGCAAGCGACCTTTCATACTTTACTTTTTAATAGATCATATTCACGAATTGTTTTTCCTCCCTCGAGCAACGTCTTGGTCCGGAACTTCACCCTCGAATCTTAATATCACGCCAAAAAACAACGCCACACAATCTCGGACCTTCGGTGGTCTTGGGGAACATTATTGATTCATCGGCGGAGCACTAAATATGTGGTTCACGGATGAGACACGGGTTCCCACAATCATCGCCTCACTCGCCATTCTTCGGTGTCACAAGAAAGGGATAACAGATTTGTAGAGGTCAGTTTGCATCAAGTGCGGATTTAATCACTGTGCACTTCACTCCGTTCTAAGCGTTGATCGGCCTTACAGAAATACGAATTATATATATACATATATAAATGAGTCAGATCTATCAGCCGGATTACAATTACAAACTACATAAATGGGCGCGAGTTTCAAATCTTTCTCAGAAAGAAGTCATTATCTATCCATGTGTTATCGAGTCTAGAACACAAGTCTGACAGAGTATCCTTCGGAGGCAAGCCTTTCTCTCGTTCCTCCATTTCCTTGAATTTCAAAGTAGGACAGCTTCCGCACCATCTGACCTTTGGAACTTTTGTACGTCATCTAATTCCATGTTCTGCGGGTGTGTCGATCATGACTTTCATCATAGGTTTTCTTGCACGGCGGAAAAGTGAATATCTGGCCCTACTGATGTGTGAGATACATTGGTCCCGTAATGGTGCTGAAGCCTGCTCGTGAAAGTGTATATTCGAATTCTCGTCATGATTAATATCTGATTACTCTTGAGAGCGAGCTGGGTATAAATCGACGTCTGCAGATACCGCTTTCCTTAAGGAGTCTCTTCACTGAGTCTGAGTCCAACCGTCCATTTTACTCGACGACCAACATGCGTCGGAAAGCCTCGTTAATCATTGTCGTCTCAACAATTCTACGTCTTGCGACGACTGCTACAGCTGACGTCGTTAACGTCGGCTTGAACATTCAGAACACTCAGCTCGCACCGAACGGCGTTAGTCGATCGTGAGTATCTTAGAGAATCTGCAGCGCTCTACTTCTCTGACTTGTTTAACTTAAGGACTGTCACTGCGAATGGACAATATCCTGGACCTCTCATTTCCGGAAATATTGGAGATCAATTTCTGGTGCACAACCGTGCTACTATTTGCTCGTGAGAAGCTCATTGAATGCGTCTCTCTTTCAGATCATCGTTGTGGACAACCTAACCGATCCAACAATGAGAAGAGCAACGTCGATTGTAAGTAGCATTCAACTAGAGACGTCCGGTTACAATTCTGTTGACGCCGAAACATTCCGCTTATGTAGCACTAGCATGGTATATTACAGCATGATACTGCGGAGATGGACGGTCCCTTTTTTGTAAAACAATTCGTTCTCAATTCAGTTCATCGTTGGCGACTGGCACTTAGAAGGCGGCTTGGCTATCGTCTTTGCAGAGGATCCCGAAGACGTCGCAGCGATAAGCTCGTTTAACGGTGAGCCTTACTTCCCTGTGAAGGCACTTGTCGTCACTGACAACTATCTTTTTTATAGCGGACTGGTCGAACTTGTGCCCGAGCTACAATCAACTTAACACCGACACCGACTTTGCTTGAGTAAGGTTGTCAATGGAGGGATGTCAATGAATCTTGAAAGAAGGAAATATAAATCTCAATGAATCAGATCTCGGAATTTCTGTATGGTTATTTATTGATTTTGATTTGTTGCTCGTGGTTTGCGAAATATTCAACGTTGTAACCGTTCCTTGAAATAAGGCATCACCGAATTCAACCCCGATCATTGGATACTTGATGGCACTGAAGCACATTCAGTGATGACAATACTCACTTTAGTAGAGAAAGAAATCTCAATTGACGATTGTCCTACTAACTCCTCAGACAAGCAATCGAATATGGCGACCTGACAGTAAGTGAGCTAGACAAATGATCGTTTCTTTACATTGTAAAAAGAAGTTTGAGGACTGTGCGATCTACCGTGATTGAAAGATAGATGCCAAATGTATTTGAAAGCAAGTCGGACGGGAGGCGCAGCGAAAGTAACTCAGTGCACTCTACATAGTAGTCTTCTGTCGAAAATTACACGATAACGACATGCCGTCATCGTGCGTGCGTAAACGCTATTCAGGGCGTGTCACTGTCAATCCGCCAATCAGCCTGTTCATCACGTGCCTAATCATGTTTTTTTTTCAAGAGTTGATTTCAATTCTCGCTTTGGTCGACTACACTGAAAAGACTTCGTTGCGGTGCATATGCATGGCATGTTCATTGAAACCGGATCGGAAGTAATCAGATCGTGTTCGGTCAAACATCGGCCACTTCATATGTTTTGTCTACGGAGACAAAGACTTCGATTGCGCAGCATCGGTGACACTTCTCATCGTCTATTCTATCGCATCTTCCTTCGGGGAACCCATGCTTGATACGTGGATGGAGTGATGTTTATACAGTCGGATATTCCTACGGGAGCGGTACGTTGATGTGCTACTCCTTTCCATTTTTGCTTCTAGCTGTGACTGAAGAACATGCCGACCTGTTGCTTCTCGAATTGTCACACTTGATCGCATGACGGTTGCTAGATGCAAAAATATAGACCAGCACATACGCAAAACTGCGAAGATGTCCCGATGGCAATATAAAACTCGACTGTAGACGAGGTGATCGAGCATCCGTGAAGCAGAGCTTCTGGCCTTTAGACTCGGCTGCCTCAGGGTTTCGAGTATGCAACGACCGCTCTCCATCGTTTTGCTCCTTCTTGTCGTCCATGGCGCATTCGCGCAGCTTCACGATGTTGCAACGGCTGCTGGGAAACTGTATTTCGGCTCTGCGACGGACAATCCGGAGCTCACGGACACGGCTTATGTAGCCATATTGAGCAACAGCTCCGAATTTGGACAGATCACCCCAGGAAACAGCATGAAATGGGTATATTGCATTGCATCCTTTGAATGCTCGTGGATTCCCAATTATACTGTTTAGGATGCGACGGAACCAGCTCAAGGACAGTTCGATTTCACCGGTGGTCAACAAATCGTCGACCTTGCTCAAGGAGCTGGCCAAATTATTCGAGGTGCTTTATACCCATTTCCAGAGCGCCATTTGTGCTCAAAACTACTGCTTAGGCCACAATTGCGTCTGGTACAATCAGTTGCCTGGTTGGGTGACATCTGGAAACTTCGACTCCGACGAGTTGACATCCATCATCCAGACTCACTGTGGTACGATCGTGAGTCATTGGGTAGGCGAAATGTAAGCATTCCAACCAACAGCTCCTGTGGCAGAGATCTGACAATATAACATTGACAGATGTAAGAACCTCATTTAACTCGACGATTGTTCGCTTACCGTTATGTTAGACGCTTGGGATGTAGTCAACGAGCCTTTGTGAGTCGAATATTTCCGAGTATCCCTATCCGAGCTCTAAATCAGTTCAGCAATGATGATGGCACATGGCGTTCCGACGTCTTCTATAACACACTCGGCACAGACTTCGTTCCAATAGCCCTTAAGTCTGCCCGTGAGGCAGACCCGAACGCGAAGCTATACATCAACGACTATAACATCGAGGGAGAAGGTATAAAATCCTTCTATTGCCACTATATGTGTCAGTTTTAACTTCATTCCAGGTGCCAAGGCTACTGCGATGACCAATCTCGTTCAGCAGCTCAAGAGTGATAATGTTCCCATTGATGGCATTGGTCTTCAAAGCCATTTCATTGTCGGAGAAGTCCCTACAACCCTCCAATCCAACATGGAAACAATGACAGCCCTTGGAGTTGAGGTGCATCCAATCCCCTACGGAAATCACACTTGCGGTGTGCTTACTGGTGTTCGGTGCAGGTTGCTATCACAGAACTGGATATCCGCATGACTCTTCCCGCAACGCAAGAGATGCTAGAGCAGCAGGCCACGGATTATCGGAACGTCGTTGCTTCATGCAATGCTGTCCCTGGCTGCATTGGCGTGACCATCTGGGATTATACTGACAAGGTAAGATTTCAGTTACTTGGTTCTTCTGTCGTCATCTGCTTACCATGTCTTCGTCAGTATTCGTGGATACCGTCGACATTCTCTGGCCAAGGTGCAGCATGCCCATGGGACGAGGTGAGTGATGGCCGTCCGCCATGTAGACTTGTACATTCATTCTGAGATCGTCTCGACAGAGTCTGCAAAAGAAGCCGGCGTACGATGGGATTATTGCGGGCTTCTGAAAAGCATGAAAATGCCTGTCTCGTAATTATTTATGAGGATTCTGTGATTCCTTATGGTACAATTTTTTGTCGCAGCTCTCCCGGGAAACGAAAACTCCTCTTGAGATAGAGAATTGAATAATTCCTTATGTCCGGTTACCTTCAACTTTTTTTATTTGCGTGATGGGAAAAGTTCACGGACTTTGCCGAAAGACCTTTCCGTGTCCGCGAAGTCGGTAAGATCCCTTATCACGCATTTATTTAAGCCGGTAAGGCAGTTGACTCTTCGTCCTTTATCCTCCTTTCTTTAAGATTGTAATGACTCGGTGGGACTGTCTTCGGCGGAGAAACTCTCTCTATATATAGCATCGACTCCGTGAGTCTCGATCCAGGGACGTTTTACTTTGCAGAGCTGATGGCATTCCTCAATATACTTATGTCCATTATTAATCAGCATTGAGTTTCGGGCCAAGATGCGGTAGGGTGAAGTAAGAAATCCACGGTATGCTTCGATCATTTATATTCCTGCTAATAACCTGCGAACTAGCAGCTGATGTCATAGACTGGGAATGCAACTGTATAAGAGGAATCATCATGCAAACTTGACCCTTTGTTTCTCTCTCATCAGAAATGTCGACCAAGGGTGTAGCTATAGTCACCGGTGCGGCTCAAGGCATCGGACGCGGAATCGCACTACGTTTGGCTGCCGATGGTTTTGACATCGCTGTAAACGACATTCCCGCGAACCAGCAGAACCTTGAATCTGTCGCTAAACTCATCATAGAAACGGGAAGGAGAGCTCTTGCGATAACAGGGGATGTCAGCAAAGAGGAGGATGTCCGAGAGCTCGTTCAGAAGACCGTGTATCAACTCGGCGCACTTGACGTCGTGAGTGTACTGAAATTCATCGAGAAATTTCTCTGACAACTTCATCTCAAGATGGTTGCGAATGCCGGTATCCCTCATCATAGTTTCCTCACAGAGAGTGAGTGCTCGTCAGCGGCAAATTCTAGTTAGTCTCACTTATCCCTTCTCAGTGGATGTCGGAAAGTGGGATCAGGTTTTCAGTATAAATGTCCGGGGAGCGATGCTTTGCTACAAGTACGCCGCTATCCAAATGATAAAGCAGGGCAAGGGAGGCAGGATAATTGGTGAGACACGGATATCTCAAAGATTTTTTTCGAGATCTTCTGACCGTTATTCAGGCGCCGCTTCAACTGCTAGCAAACAAGGTACTTCTTCGGCAATCTGTGCCGAACGATATTTGACAAATTTATACATTGTCGTTGTCGATAGGGATGGCAAACGCGTCTGTCTATTGTGCATCTAAATTTGCTTTACGGGGTCTCACTCAATCAGCTGGTCTGTAAAGTCTGATCCAGACGCTTGTTATTTCGCGCTTATATTCTTCAGCTCTGGAACTTGGTAAACACGGGATAACCGTGAACGCATACGCTCCCGGCGCTATAGATACCACATTTCGTGAGTACGAATAGAACTTAGGGTGACTGGGAGCTCATTTCCTCGTCTACAGTTGGTAAATTTGATGACTATTACACTTCTCTGTCTGGCTCGGAAAAGGGTTCATTCAATGATGCCGTGCGTTCCTATCACAAGGATTCAAAGCTCGGATAGACGCTAATGCCATTCCCCACGTTTCAGTGCAAAGCTAAGACAACGGTAGGTAGGCTTGGAACGCCGGACGACGTAGCTGCGCTCGTATCGTTCTTGGCTTCGAAGGAAGCTTCCTTCATAACTGGTACGGGATTATCTTTCATTACTTTGTTTTTGTCTTACCAAGAAGCACTTTTACTCAGGACAAAGTGTAAGCGTCAGACATGGCAAGAGACTGCGCGAGCTGACCCGATTATATCTCAGGTGCTCACCGACGGTGGAACAATCTTCGACTGAAGGGGTCGCGCGTACAGAAGAGAAAAACAAATATCGAGAATGTCGGCCAAACGTTTCTGGCATGTATTGTTGTACGTCACAGGAAAGGTGATAAGGATAGAATCTATGTAGAAGGCGACAAACATAGCAAATATAGTCACTCGGCTCATAGTGATCAAATTATTCTGCGTTAAGAAATGTACTCAATATTATGAGCGAGGAACAGTGTATCCGAGGTAAGCAAGCGGCGTCTGCACATGTCGAAAATATGTATTGCGCGAGAGCGAGGAAAACGAGATGCTGATTGACAAGAGACGAAAGCGTGAGGTGAACGAGAAGCACAAGAATGCCAAATCAGAAATCGAAACCCGACCGAGGGGGACCACCAGAACGGAAGAAGAATGTATTGCCCGATCCACTGCCAAAATTCATGAAAATGTTTGTCATATCCTCCGGGTCCATTTGGAAACCGCCCATGCCGCCCATGCCGCTCGAGTTCATAGATCCATCAACGTCGTTGCCCAAATCATACCTTGTCGACCAAAGACCAGGTCAGTGTGCTTTTAACAAGGATTGGAAAACTGGTCCAACTTACTGACGGCGCTTATGAGGATCTGAAAGAACTGAATGCGCTTCGGCAACAAGCTTGAATTTTTCTTCATCACCTCCTTTGTCGGGATGGTGCTTCAAGCTTTCGCGACGATAGGCTTTTTTGATCTCGTCATCCAAGCAATCTTTTTGTAAACCTATAGCATTGGTTAGTCGTGACCGCCGGTTTGTGGAATGAAAGTCGATATACCGAGGATTTTGTAATAGTCTTTCGTCTTGCTACGTTTGAGGTCTGCTTCAGCTTGGCGTAGTTCTGTCCGTAGAGATCTACCGTCTGCCGCACTACCCTCTACTTCGGCATATTCAAGAGCAGACTTGAAATCTGCTACCGCCGCATCGTAATTCTCGAGACGCAGGTTTATCCGAGCTCGAGTTCGAAGTGCCTTGAACGAAGTCGGATGTAGCTCTAAAGAGGTCGTTACGTCGACAAGAGCGTCTTCATATCTGTCGAGCTAAAAACGCTGAGCCCAAAGCATGAATGGAGATCACGATTACAAAGTACCTTCACCAAGGTTGTAGCACGGTTTGATAAGAGTGTCGCGCGAATTTGTCCTCCTTTGCCCTCCTCTTCGTTGTCCCCGACGACGTCCAATGCCTCGGAATATCTGTCAACAGCTTCTTCCCACTTGTTCACCTTAAAACTGGCATTGCCTTCATCTTTCAATCGTTCCACAGCCTTCACACGTTGCCGAAGCTTTTTCGCTCGTAAGTTGTCCGGGTCCAACCGTAGAGCCGAAATTGCATGCTGCAAGGCGCCAGGCAATTTTGCAGTAAGGAATAGAACGAGCCCACGTAAAGCCAATACATCTGCCGAATTGGAGTCCAATCGTAGCGCAGCATTTGCCGCGACACTTGCCGCATCCCAATGCCCTCGTGCGACCTCAAGCTCTATTCGCCAACACCGCCACTCGACAGGAATATCGCCTCCCTCACCGTCAATCGTCTGTTCGCATTTGTCGAGAGCAAGACGTGCCATGCTCCAATCCTTCTTGGACCGCGCACCCTCGAAGTTACGGAGATGAGCCTCAAGTGCAAGCACTTTCGTTTGAAGCTGCCGTGCCGCAGTGTTTTCCGATTCAAGGGCGAGCACTTCTCGCAGCGAAGATAGGGCGTGACCCGATGCCCCAGTGGCAAGCTGACATCGAGCGAGACGAATCAGAGTTTTAGGTGAGGGCTTATCGGATTGCAATAAGACAGCTTGTTGGCAGTCGGCGAGGCCTGCCTTAAATCGCTTTAAAGCCATATATGAGGCAGCACGGTTCGCCAAGTACGTAGGCTCCGACGACTGTAGAGCTACATGGTGATCAGACTAGGTCAAAGATATAAAAGAATACGATAGAACGCACCAAGCGCCTGAGAATACAAATCAATCGCTTGTATGTAGTTTTTCTCCCGAAACATGGTGTTCCCTTCCTCCTTCAGACGCTCAGCACGAACAACTGGATCCTCTTCACGAAGTGCTGGTTCCGGAGAGCTCGAGGAGGACGCCTGCAGCTCCACTGGAGGCTCCATCTCTGGTGAGGTCGGAGGGCCTCCGTTCACCGAAGATGACCTATAAGCAAAGGAGCGAAGACCAGATCAGTGGCTGGCATTATATCACGAGCATCGTTGACGGTGCAAATGAAGTGCAAACCTGTCTGATCCATTTACAAAAATTTCTTTCGGACCTTGTCTTGAAACACTCTTGCCTGATTTCTTCTTTGCAGCCATCTTATCGACCAGTCGTCGCCGTTGGCTGCAAAGATGAAGAGGCTCAATAAACGTCCTGTGCGCTCTTCCTTCCAAGCCAACTCACGTGGCAACCTTGTTTATGCAACGAAAGCCTTTCTTACGTAAAATCAAATTATTTGGGTCTTCCTACTACGATCGATCACCGTCGACGGCCTATCACTGGCACTGGCTTGAGCAGTTAGCGTTGTGGCTATTTTGAATTTGGCGGCCATGCCGGCCAGCCATGGCGAGTTATCCAAGAATCTGTGGAATCAGACATGGTCACGCTCTCGTTAATATCCTTCTGCGCCGCATGCACACCAGTGCTACGTCGCTTCTGCAAGAATGCTTCCTATCAATGAATTACATTACATGAACCAGTATAAAAGTCATGTTGTCTGACAACTGTAGATAGAGTACCGCGGGACTCGAGCATCATGAATCTATCGTCCTTCCTCTTCATACTGTTCTTTATTGGCATGACCCGGGCCGGCCAAGAACGTCTACGTGCTCCTCGCCTTGGTGCCCAGGAACTCCTCCACCACGTATCTAGAGATGCTACAGAGACAAATCATGCTTTGTTTATTGATGTGAGTGGTATTAACTGACTTTGAGCAATGCCTTAAATCCACGATTTTAGATGCCGGTCGATCACTTTGGCAATTCCACTGCAACGTTCAAAAATCGTTACTGGATAAACAGCACATATTACGAGCCCGGCGGCCCAGTATTCAGTTAGTCCTTCTCTGTTCTCAATCATCAAGGTCTCATACCGTATGATGACGATGTCTTCACCATAGTTTTTGACTCTGGAGAGCAAAATGCCGAACCTCTCTTGCCGTATTATTTGCAGGTACAAAACATCAAAAGGCCGTCAGTTATTCTAAGCTTATCTGAATTATCCTTTAGGAGTATCACGGACTGTCAGCTACAATGCGCCTTGCAAAACGATATCGGGGCCTGGCCATTTTATGGGAGCATCGTTTTTACGGAGCATCGCTTCCCTTCCCCGTCAATGTGAGGGAAACAAGGCTCACTAGGGTTAGTAGAGCTGACGTTCGCGACAGATAAACACTACTGCAGACCAGTGGAAGTTCTTGACAACGGAACAGGCGCTGGAAGACGTTGTGTTCTTCGCTAATTCATTTCCTACGATGTCCGATGACTCCACGCGGCCCGCGATACATCCCTCGGTGACGCCATGGATTTGGCTTGGAGGATCCTACCCAGGTGTACGTGGAACGTTCATGCGTATCCGTAACCCCGAGGTCATTTTCGCGACTTGGGCTTCTTCCGCTCCCGTCCATGCGCAGGTTGACATGGCCTCTTACTACAAGGCTGCTGAACGCTCGCTCACGCGAAATTGCTCAGCAGACTGGGTCGCCGTGACGAAGTATGTGGACAGTGTTCTCAACGGCACAGACGGAACTCGCCGGACAGATATCAAGTTCGATCTCGAGTTCGCAAGGCTGAGTGGGACGGGTGGGAATACGACTTTGGCTAGCAATCTGACAAGAGAAGAGGCATCGAGATTGACTAATGTACAGGCTGCGGGAATCTTGATGAATCCTCTCAGCTTTTATCAAGTCCGTATGCCAAATCCTCAACATGTTCAATTTTTCACATGGAAGTTTCTAGTACTATGGCTTCAACGCTTCTCTTCCTGCCTTTTCTGCAACCTCTTAGAGACTCAAAACTTCACCGCAGATCCTGTCGAAACTGGAATCGCCGCAGCGCATGGTGTTCAAGCCGCTTTCAAGGCATTTACTGTCGCGATCGCCGAACTTGACTATGATTCAATACCTAGGAGCCCCGATGATCCTGTCACCGACATGTCATGGATGTGGCAATACTGTTCGGAATATGGTATGCATTTTCCTCCCTTTCTGGTATTCTCTTATTTATTACTCGTTTTTCTCGGAAAAGGATTCTATCAGCGAGGAGATCCGAACAATCCCTTCTCCATTGAGACCGCATTTCGATCCCTCGAACTCTTTCCAGGAGCAATGTAATAGTGCCTTTCCAGAAGGGCTACCGGCCTCGCCAGCTGTGGACCACATCAATAAGTATGGAAGCTGGGATATGACTCCTTCAAACGTGTTGTTCACAAACGGTGAATGTGAGTCGGCCTTTTCGATCAATGATCAACTTCATATTGACTTGAGCCCACCAGTTGATCCTTGGCGTACAATGGGTCTCGCGTCCATCGAGCCGAATTCTCCGCAAAGGCAGCCCAATCTCTCTATTCCGAAGTAAGCACCTGCCCTTTGTTTCTTATCTGACTAGCCCTCACTTTATCCGGTAGGTGTGACGCGGCCCCCGAATTTCCCTCTTTCTTTGGGATCACCTACACAAACATGGTGCACGTCACAGACATGCGTGTCCTGCTTGAACAAGATGCGAACCATACTGACTTCCGGACTATTGGGTTCTACAGCCCTGTCTCGCCGGAACCTTTCTATGCCGGGCTTGGGCTATTCCAACTGGCCCTGGACGAGTGGTTGCCATGTTTCCAGTCCCAGACAAATGGATCAGTGACTGTACGGTCGAAAAGGTAGGAATGGCGGCCCGCGATGTAATGTGTGTGGCGCGATCGACATTCAAGCTGGTGATGTGAATATGTCCTTGTGACCAGTATCTATTCAAAGAAGACATGAATGAGTATACACATTACATTGACGTTCGGTTTATTCTCGTCTCGTCAATCGAGACATTCAATTGCCTTTGTGAGAAGACTATAGAAATCCTAATCCGCGACAACTATGTAATATTGATATGGGTGAATAGACGTCATATTTTTACTCGTGTATGAGAAGCAGGCTGTGTAATTGGGTGGTCGCAGACCAAGAAAGTACTCGAAGAGCCATGGCTTCTCCGGAATTTTCGGAGGTGGTCTGGTATGTCTTTAGTGATACTTTCTTTGTTTTGTACTCACGCGTTATTATTTTAGCGATGGAGGTACACCGGGTTCGCCGCCGCCTTAGGGATGTGGCACTAGAAAAGGTATTCAATAACCCACCACGTTACGTTGGACCACCTCTGAAGTTCTTGAGGAAAACGGAAGTGAGGCAAATAACCTGGATGGCGACGGAATCGCTGACGCGTGCTGGTACAATCGACGCAATCGGGGTGGAGACTATTGCTCACTGATCATTGAGCTCGAACGACCGATTGGCGGGGAGAATGGAGTCCTTGATAAGACAACGAATATAAGAAGCACCATCTACAATCGAATGATCCCGCTTACCGCTTCTCTTTTTCAGTGTACTGGGAAAAACAAGATCGAGTGAGGCTTACCTTGCCAATTCATGTGTCTCTTCCCTTCCAGCGGTACTCGAGATATTACCGTTCTGTCCCTCTGAATGCGGCGAACACGCTCGGCGACGCTCCAGACTGCAAATACTTCAGCGATCAGCTCTTTTGCGTCTGGTAGGTGGATCTCACCTACTGAAGCAACCTGTTAGGTGGAATCATACAGTGTATACACCGCACTTGCCAGTGAGATCTTGGGCAACAGGAAATGGACCTGGGAAACGGATGCAGACAATAATCTCGCGAATGCTACCTAGAAGAGAATATTTCGTACGAGTACTTGTCGACAGTCTCTCGTCCAACCAAGAAAGCCTATCACCATGTAGTGTATAAATCGTAATATCCCTTTACCTTTTGTCCGTTCTGTGCAGGCCGCGCGGATATGTGCAAGCACGGAGTCAAAAGTGACCGAAGACCCTCATTTCCGAAACCGTTACGGCTTGCACGGTCAGGGTTCAGCCCAAGAGTGCGTTTTCATGTGATTTCGGGGTTACCAAACTCGGGACGAGTCATTTTGGACTGATAAGATACCGCATCCCAAAATTACCAAATCCGTCGATCAATACAGTTGGGTTACTTACGGATTTGGTTGTCCGGTTATGTCCTCTTTTCTTGCACTCCGGTGTCAAGTCTCTCGGATCCCGGACATAGTGGCCTCATCGTGCCTCGGACTTGTCGTCAGAGACCTCTCAGTCAGCTATCATTATGGCTATATATTGGAGGTTGTTCATGAATATTCTTCGCACTAATATTCCATTACTATGGCCGAACAAGATGGCAGACCAAGCCGAACACCGACCATCGTCAGTGAAGGTAGTGATGGACACGACATCAATGAGGAATTCCAACATCGGCTCTTCCCCGGCCGAGAGGGACATGAGAGGGACGAGCACCTCGTTGATTTTGAGCCAGATGACCCTCTTAATCCCATGGTAAGTCCGGCCACTCCTATTCCAAGATATTCTTGACAAAACTGTCGTCGCCAGAACTGGGACCGACAATATAGATGGTTCTTGACAATCCTTTCTGGAATCATTCTGTTCAATGCGTGAGTTAAAAGTTTGACGTTCTGGTGTTTGGCCCGACTGACACTGTCGTCCTGATAATAGTTCGTTCTCCTCGTCCGCTCCATCTGGGGTCGCCGAACAATTCATGATGAAGTACCACATGTCAACAGTTGTGGCCACCCTGACAATCTCTTTATTCGTTGCTGGCTATTGCGTTGGTCCGATTCTCTGGGGTCCTCTTTCGGAACAGGTATACCACTTTAGCCCTGTCAATTCTAGATGAAAAGGACTAACTCAGGATGTCAAGATTGGTCGAAAACCCATCTTTGTAGTCTCTTTCATATTCTACACGGGGTTCCAAATCGGCGGTGCACTTGCTGATAATAAGGCGTCCATCTTGATCTTTCGTTTGTTGAGTGGAACATTTGCAGCCGCTCCGTTGACGAATAGTGGGTGAGTGGGAATAACCAATATCTCGACATCACGTAGTATTGAGTGACATGTGCCTCGTAGAGCTCTAATCTCTGACATGTAAGTCTTCGGCATTGCTCGCTACAAGTAAGACTTGTCTCATCATTCGCTTTAGCTGGGAACCGGCAACACGCGGGAAAGCGGTCGCATTGTTTGCGGTCGCGCCATTCGCAGGACCATCACTGGGACCCATCGTTGGCGGTTATATCAACACAGCTGGAGTATCTTGGCGATGGTTATTTTGGGTATTAACGATATTCGCTGCAGCGTGTACCATCGCTATCATCTTCCTGCTTCCAGAGACATATGCGTAAGTTACCTGACCATGTGGTAGTTCTTCGTATATTTTACCGACGGAAGCTTCCAGGCCCGTGATCATGATGTCGAAGGCAAAGACATTACGGCTGAAAACAGGAGACGACCAGTATTATGCGCCTATCGAAAGACAGCCGAAAAGAAGCAAGGCGAAGTACCTGAAAGACACCATTGCCCGCCCCTTCAATATTCTATTCAGAGAACCGATACTGATGGCCATCACCATTTATACGAGTGTAAGCGCATCTAAAGGTCGACCTGCTTTCAATATGTTGACCTTGAGTTGTATACAGTTTTTGTATGGATGCGTGTACTTGCTCTTTGAAGCGTACCCTATCGTTTTCCGGGAAGGCCACGGACTTTCTACCGGAGCAACTGGGCTCATGTTCCTTCCTTTCTTCATTGGCTGTGTTGTAGCTGTGCTGGGATACGCGATTATTTTCAACCCACGATACGAGCGCGAGATCGAGCGGTACAAGCCGAATCCAGTTCCGCCAGAGGCTCGTCTTGAAGTCGCCCTAATCGGCGCTCCGCTTTTTGCTCTGGGATTTTTCTGGTTCGCGTGGACGTCTTATCCATCGATATCCTATTGGGCACCAATGCTTTCGGGTTTAGCCATGGGGAGTTCTTCGGTGCTTATTTTCGTAAGTACATGGCAGTTGCTCCTTGATACAGATACTGACATGGAGCTCTAGTTGTCACTACTGTGCTACATCATTGATACTTATGTCTTCGTCGCGGCTTCCGCACTCGCGTCGAATACCGTCATGCGGAGTATCTTCGGAGCCACATTCCCTCTATTTGCTACGAATATGTATCATGGGCTGAACCCGCGTTGGGCCTCGACTCTGCTTGGCTGTGTGGCAACAGTCATGGTTCCTGTTCCTTTTATTCTAAAGAGGTGGGAAGCCATATTCTGACCTAGCATAGACTTCTGATTGACATCAATAGATATGGTCCCGCAATACGCAAGCATTCCAAGCATGCTCCTCCTCAGCCTATCATGGAGAAGGAAGGAGATTCGAAAGTGTGACGAGGACGTGGTGAGACTAGGGATACGGTTAGGGTTCCGCGTATATCTTATACGATACGCGCGTTTAATTTTAGGCTTATACGCATACATACGTATGATATACGCGTATACGGGGCTAAGCCTACTAATATAATATATTGGTTGTTGTGTTTCGCGTTCGAGCCCCAAAAATACTTACCGGACACTTCTTGACTCAAAACAGATGACACAGATTTCAACTTGATCATAGACGAGATTCCAAGAAACGATCTTCGTGGTACTCGTGATACTCGTGATCAATCATTTCTCCTGGGCAGGTTTGGTCTGGGTTGGAGCTACACGGCAAGAATCGAGAGGCTCGAGGAGACATTTGTCTTCCGCCGCATGTAGCCGCCGTGTGCACAACTCGACGAGAGTCGGTAAACGTGATCTGTCGGAAATTATTGGGACTGGCAGATTGAAGACCAACAGTCGGATTTTGTCAGTAAGAACTTTTTGCCCCGACCCAGGGCTGTACCACGAGGACTTGCTCTTGTTGTTTGAGGGATATTACAAACATAAGCAGTTATAGAAGCGAATCATTGACTTCCGTCGATGGCTTCGCACGTATCTATATGAATGTCCTTCTCTGTCCCGACGAGTCCACGCCTAGAAGCTCAGGATCCTCCACTTCCGCTTTCTGCTTTCGGGACTTCGCGCAAATTCGATTGGGCAGAGGTTCAAGCTCGCAAATACAATCATCAGAATCTCACTTGAGGTCTAACAAAGTAACATGTCGCTAAACTTCTTATACCTAGTCTCCATTTGTGGCGATCCGAAAATTAATTTGGCTTAGCGTTCAGTTTGAGCAACATATAGTCGCGGATCAGCGGCGATTCCGGAGACGTAACGAAGCGGAATTCGTGTGACTGCAGCTGGGACCTGTTAGGTCACGCAGCGCCATTGCGTCCAAACAGTCCAGGTATATGCAAGCTCTGAGTGAACAAGCTACCCCCGCTTTCGAGAATGAGCCATTGACATCATAAAACAGAAATAATGGCTCAGTAAAGTATCGATTCACGGCAAAACACCGGTATTACAAGGACTTCCTGATAACCTCGATGTGCGATTCGTGCATGCACTTGGTGTACTTCATGATTTGCATATTGCCTTCTGTAACTACAGACCTGCGACGTACGTCCATGTAATTTTATCACGACCTCTTCTTTCTATCCTGACTCATTGTCCCGACCAATGATGCCAATAAGAGGATGATATATCGCATATCGGTACTACTTTGGGGGCAGCGACCTCATAGATAGAGTCAGTAACATATTACCAAACGGATATCACATTGAGTTTCCTAACTTAGCGGCTGCGGTGATATCGAGTGTCCCGATGGCGCGATTGCCTACTCTGACTTGCAGACAGGTGAGATACCGTTATTGGGGCCAGACGCGAATGCCATCGTCCGTGACGTACTACCAACTATTCTATCCTCCGTCTCCTCCGTCAAAGCTAAAGTGTCTTTGCTTTTCTCCAACTACTCAAGTCCATTGCTGGCCGCAACCATAGTCTGTCTTGTCTACAGAACGGGGGAGCAAAGTGCAACTACACGGCGCAGTGGGGAGCTCGGAGATTTGCCGCGTAGGGTCAATAATGGGATGATGGATTCTAAAGCTGCAACGTAGCACTCGCATACGCGAGATAATCTTTCAAATTAGCTCATGTCGCTATTCACATCTGTATTGCTGATTCTATGCCACGGAAAGATGTATTAAACCAACTCAGTCCGTTGCACCGCCGGCATTCTTAACTAACTTGTATATCTTCAACACCGGTAACCTTAAGTGTTTGTGTGACGGAATCATGGCAAAGTATGGATGTGTGAATCCATTGGAATTTTATAATGTTGTTTGCTAAGTCTGCAGTAGGTTGGAAATCCAAAACAGCTTCTTTGCTTTCTTCGATTCTCTCTCTTCCTACATTATTCTATATCTCATAGATATAGATAATGTTGTTGTTTTGCTTCGGAATAATGTATTGGTCCTGGAATCCCCTCTTTGAGTAAACGTCATGGTTTTTAGACTTGCAAACAGAACGGTTTACAAGGGAGTTAAGCTAAGCAGCTTTGCAAGTAATCAGCACATGGCACATAAACGTCTGCCTAAAGACATGAGCGAGAACGCCTTCATCAAAGGTATGGTGTGAGTGGCGTATCTTTCGATGCTGAGGACATTTGCAGGAGCAGTCTATTGCGCCGTGTATGAGTGCGACTTGACAGAGCAAAATGGAGGCCCAGGACAGGTATTTATAGGTCCGGAGACCAAGAGAAGACCTCAGTCAATAGACATCGTCTACTTTCTTCAAACTCGAAGTATGTCAAACCACAAGCAAGACATTGAAAATATCAGAACTTCTTTCAGAGGTACTCCCGGTGGCCTTGCTAATCCCACATCAAGAGCCGCACTTTTTGAAGCTGCAGAAAACAGTAAGTGCAGCACGTTCTTAACCAAAACTATACTCTTACGTTCCTATCTCTTTTTACGCAGTTGGCAGTCAAGCTAGCCTTAATATACAAGTGCAATATGCGAGCGGTAATAATGTCACTTACAAGATAAACGATGCAAGGACAGGATATTCATATTTTGATCGAACTGATGGCTTCGAGCGTTTCCTTGACGAAATGAAGGAAAGTATAGACACGAGGGCGCGATTTCAGCAGGTCATGCATCTTAAATAGGCCTCAAATATAATTTACAAAGGCGCTTTCTAATGGAAGTCGCCATTCCTATGTCCCGCGAGCAGTTATAATAGCTATAGTTTAGAACAGGATCATAGGAATGATGTAACTTCCTTTGTAGGCTAATGAATTGCAGGACTGCTAGTGAAATCCACCTATGCCATTGAGCTCAGAGGGCTAAGAAATACGAACTTGAGCTTTAATGAGAGATGAGCGCAGACGTTGTAATAGTACAAGGCTGATGCGGAACGATGCACAAGTGGCTTGCTTATATGACCATCAAGAATGCTTGTGTGCCGGCACGAGTGGTGAGGAAAAAGGAATACTACCAAGGGTACCATGGGAGAGAAAATCATAGCCAGAAATGTCCGATAGAGAGAGAATCACAAGCATGTATGGAAACATTGCTGTTTTACTTTAAAAGGGATTTACTCGGCAAAACTTGCATCAGACAAGACAACGCACCTCCAATCGAATTCAATATGACGAGCTTCGTAAGTCAGTTTAACGCTCCTTATAGAAGCGGAAGCTGTACGACACGCGATGATACGTGGAGGATATAGAATTGGTCCAGAAAAGCTGGAGTCCTGCTGGACTGAGGCCGTAATACAACGCATCCACTTTATTACACTGCACCGGAAAATCTGGACGACAAAGTAATATTGACCCTGATGGCATTCCGAAAGTCTCTTGCGTACAGAAGATGAGTTCGAAGCAAGCAAACTGTAGCCTCCATTGGTCCATCATGTAATGGAGCAGCTTATATAAAGCCATAATTGGTTATACTTATATTTTCGGTGAGTCGCTCCCTGCAAGCCTCCTCTTTTGTGACTTGGCCACTACCATGGGCGAACTCAGGCCTAGATGTTCAATTTCATCATTCCCTGAGTTTAGTGCAAGAAACGCTGCTTTATCGGCGCGAAGACAATAATTCTGTGCGTTGATCACCTACTTCTGCCTTCAGCGAGGCAATTCGCTTTGCAAACAATGTCAAAGATCGTTTCACTGGCTATGGTGAATCTGATATCTATGCCACGTTTCTTGATCTCTTACACGGCTACAAATTTTTTGGAGTATGTGCATATTCTTTCATCATGGGAGTGGTCTTCTGAATGCGCTTGTAAGAAACTTTAGTTTGATCTACGAAACATAATGTTAAAGATCCTATGGGTACACATATCTGTGCGTTGGTTCCTCATACGTCTCGTCTGCTAATCTTTCGATGCGTCAAAATGCTGGCCGCGTTCGGATTTTCTCTGAAAGTCCGTCATATACAGAAGCTACCCTCGTGGTACATTTTGTCGAATTGTCTTCGTGATCTAGTCCGAAATTAGTCCGTTAGGTGCTCAGACAGAGCTTCCTCAAACACGTGTTCCCCATCACGGATTTTGTGCGTGTCGTCGCAACCCTTTCACACCATCTTCCAACCCATCTGTCAGAGTTCTGTAGTGATCCAGCACTCAGCATCATCGTAATTGCGTGAGTAATGAAAGATATCTCACAGATGCTGGTTTTCTTACGTTAAGTATGCGATTAAGGTAGTTAGAGATCCCATTAGTATCCGTCCGGACACAAGCACCACCGATTAGACGCTTAGTATGAAGGCTCTACCTACTCTCAGGAAATCAATTGAACACTCTCCTTCCATTAGATGTCATCAGATACAGAGAAAGGACTCCCAGAACAGCAGATCCCAGAGCCTGAAGTTAAATTCCATCCGGATTATGATGACCAGGAGTCGGACCTCATCCTCGAGTCAGCTGACGGGAAACGATTCCGTGTACACTCATTCATCATGAAACTTGCGTCCGATGTGTTCAAGACTATGATCGACGTAGCTCCAGTGCAAGTTTCGTCTAAAGAACCTATTCACGTTCAGGAGAAGGACGATGTCGTCAAAGACCTTCTGGATGCCATCTATCCGAACAAGTTATCCTTTCTGAACGGTCCACCAACCTTCGAACATTTCAAAGACATTTGCTACGCCGCCGAGAAGTACGAGATGATCGGGGCACTCCAGACGATGCAGTTCTTCTTTCGGAGAATGATAGACAGCTTTCCACCTCTACTTTCTTTTGCAATTGCGTCACGGTATGAGTGGACAGAGGAATTACGCCTTACATCGATCGCAACGCTTAAGCTAGACCTTTATTCTCAATCAGTAAAGGAATTGCAATTCATTCCTTCTGGCGTGCTATTGAAGCTCATGGAGTTGCACAGGGAGCGGAGGAATATCTTGGTAGCATCTTTGGATTTGGATTTAGACGACTCTTGTGGAGTGCGTTCCATTGGATGGTCCTCGGTAACACTTGATAGATCGAGTTGCATGAGGCCTGCGAGTCATTTTACAACACCGCGATGGACGGTGCTTAAATACCGACTTTCTGAGGAAATGGAACGGAAGCCAGATGGTTCCTCAATTCGAGAGGAAGCCTTCTGGAACCGAAGCGAATTTGATAGAATCTGGGAAACGGAATGTTCAGGATATTGCAGGTCCAATGGAGGCACGTCGAGAATAATGAGCAAAGACAAACTGAAGGCTCAGGTCATCCGAGTCCTAGATAACCTGCCAAAGACAGTTTAATAAGGTCAGCAGACGTTTCGGGTTGTAACAGGATGCATCACACTGATGTACAGCTCAGTCGGATGAAAGATCCTGAGCGAGTACATTTTCATTCTTTTCTTGGGTTTGGTGCTCACTCTATATGCAGTGTTGAAGCGCTGATCCTTCGAGTAATATCGAAGCTCTTCATTTCTGTTTTGTCTGGAAAACAGCTTCCTTTAGTTGTTCTCGGATCGTTCGTGATTATAGGCTCCGTACGATATACATTCAGGGTTTGTAGTGTCGAAGCACGGTCATTATGTTCACCCATTGACATCCAAACAATTTTTATACGGTCGAGAGGCACAGTTCCGGTAATGTCCGGGCCGCACAGTTTGTTACATAAGCCCAAACCCGTCCCGTCCTAAGGCGTCGAGTGGGATCGGCTCTCATCAAGGCCCATCCATCAAGCACTCATTGAGACTGGCTTTACCAAATCCTAAATTAGTCTGCTAGGACACTTCTCGAACACGTGCTCTTCATCACGTATATTGCAGCCCTCTCTTCACATCGTCCGTCCACCATCCATCTAGTTCTGTAGCCCCTGAGCGTTAGGCAGAGTCGTGATTGTGTGAGTGATGAAAAACCTCTTACCAGCTGTTGGTGTCTAACCATAAGCATACGATTAAAATCCTACTGCTCATCAGGATACTGGTGCCACTGATTGGCCGCCTGGTACGCATACTCCTCCCGATCTCAGAAACCATCTAGACACACGTCTCACTTGTCAGAGATCGGCTGATGCAGAGAAACAACTTTCAGTACAGCACAACCCAGGGCATGAAGTGGAAGTTCATCCGGATTAAAATGACCATGAGTCGGACCTCATCCCCGTCTCGGACGACGGCAGGCGATCCCGAGTACACTCGCTCATCATGAAACTTACGTCCGACGTGTTCAGGCCTATGATCGACGCAGCTCTGCTGGAAGAACCCATCCGCATTAGGAGAACGGTAGCATTATCAAAGACTTTTTAGACGCCTTCTATTCGAACAAGGTTTCTTTCGGATATGCTTCACCGACATTTGAATGTTAAGACACGTCTGCTATGCTGCCGAGAAATACGGAATGCCTGGCATTTTGCAAAGGATGCAGCTCCTAGTCTTCTTGAGAATGAGGAGAGTGGGTGTGGGATTGGAGTTTGGAGTTCAACTCCTCCTCCTCCATATTAAGGTTCAGCAGAGAGTCGTAGCCGTCTTCGACGCGAAGGTCTACTCTGAGTCGCCGAGATGTAAGCGAGAAGATTGGGCCATTCCCTCGATGCGGCTTCCCCTTTCCACAGAGAACGCATCATCGGCTGACTTCGCTTTACCTGGACGTTTTACGCTCTTTGATTAGACCATGTGAGCTCGGGTAATTTTCACTCCAGATTCGATATCATCATCTTTTCTGACATTGCCTTACGACAGGACACACTGCGTTGGGTCTGATTGCAAAACATAGAATTACTATAATACAAAAAATTGCGAATGAACTGTCGGATGATGAACGTCATCCGCTATCGGTCTGTCTTTATACAGATTTCGTCTGGCGTATCAATCGAAGTGCCTCGTTGAATACCGTTATTCTACTCACAGTAACTCTCTACCTATCTCCATTTTCATTATACGCTCCCTGAGAAGACGTCGATCCCCCAGTCCGAAACAGATGATCCACACGCCCTCGGGGAATGAGATTATAATATAGATACGCACTAGTACATAAAAGTCCATCCGAGTTGCGATACTTATAAATAGTTTTTATTTTATTTTAATTTGGTCCCGGCGGTAAGACACTGCTGGATATTAGCAAATATAGCACTACTGTAAATTAAGACGAAATAAAAATAATAGTAGGAGTGAATTGTTTCAGGTAGATTTATTTTTACTCTGGTTAGCACCGCTTCGCTATTTTTTGACGCTGTTTTTAACTTCGAAAGTTGCTTTCTCCGTGTCTGTGAACCGGTGGTTGGGCGGGGCATGACGAGATCGCAAGGGAAGAAAGTTGTTATTTCTTCTTCGCGAAGGATTTGAAGTTGAATTTGAAATTCGACTTTGGGTGTGGTCAATGACCCCGTTCGTCGAGTCAAAAAACTGACGAACTTGACACCACCGATATATCAGAACGAATAGACTAATTTATTCAAGGACAAGCCAGCCGAATCATATACAATACACTTTCAAATCATCAGTCTGGAAGCGCTACTTGGTATGTAGTCCATTTAATACCAACTCGTCAAATTCGAGGAAACAGAAAGATCACAAAGCACAAGGAAAGGGGAGGAAAATAATAAGACACGGTAAGACAGCATCTATGCAGATATATGTATATACGTCGGAAGTGCAGAATATCATGAGTAGTAGTAACAATAGAAGCAGACAGGATCGGAAGTACCGGACATCGAGAGAAAGCAGGAACACGAACACGGCTTGCCAAGAGTAGACTGGATAAAGTAAGAGCCCTACGCTTCGACAATTTCAGGCTAGAGCTACGGACATCGGAGGGTTCGGCGGAAGACGCTGCACCTCCATGGGTATACCACTTGCAGTATTTTTTTTTTAATTTTTTTTCGGTCACTTACAACGCTAGGTCGTCAACTGAGTCTGGTAGAAGGTAGGCGAGGTCATGATTGCTGGGAAGAAAGAACCGAATCCATCCGGGGGCGGCGAACACAAGCACTGAGGATCCTGGCATTTCGCAAGTAGAATTGAAGATGCTGTGGATATCATTGTGAGAAACGAAGAACGCTACGGTGCTTTTGCCACACTTACAAAGTTCATCCAAATCCATGAGAGAATGGACTGGACAGAAACAACACCTTCTAGATCCGGCAAGGCTATGGAAACCAGCTCACGCCAATTGGTGCCCGTGTCTGCGTCAGGGAAAGTAACTGGTTATCAAATCTTTATCCCTTCTTTCCCATCTATTTCGCAGAGTCACTCACATCGCCCGCCCCGGTCCTTACATCAGACGTCTTCCGTTCTCTTCCTGTAGCTGAGCTAGTTGATGCGAATATGTCCAGTTCCTGACCGCCTGACCGCCTCATGATTGCGCCGCCTTCGTTTCTGTCTTCTTCTTTCACCCTTCCACTACTTTCTCCTCTATCTTCAAGATAGGAGTCCGAGCGACTTCTTTTGCCCAGAGTCGACGCGTTGCTCGTGAGAGTCGTTGTCGAAGATGAGTTTGCAGCAGACGAAGAACCCCCACCTGAGCTCGCATTGGATGGTGCACTGCTCGCGCCGCCATCCGACGAGCCGCTCGCCCCCGCTCCCGGAGCAGATCCAGAAGCGGGGGCACTAGATAAAAAATCCAGCCAAGCAGAATCCGTTCCTCCACCTGGACGCGAATGCATCTGCGTTTGTACTTGGCTTTGCGACTGAGAAGGGTTGTGTATCGGCCAGTCGAGATCACCGACGCCTCCAGCGCTCGGACGATGTGGATGGTGGGGTGAAGTAGGGCTTATCCCCCCTCCGCCCGCTCCAGGCATGAGTGCCGCAAATGAGTTTGCATTCGACGGTGTGGAGGATGCGTTCGATGGCGGTGGACTTGCTTGTCCTTGTCCATACAAGGCTCTGCCTCCAGTAGAAGATGGCGAAGGTGTAGGTCGTCCAAAGTGAAGACCAAACTGGGATTGAGGTGTACCCGACCCTTGACCTTGACCTTGGCTCTGTAGATACGCTTGATGCGCAGTGGGATCGTCAATGGTATACGCCGTCGGCCCACCAGGATAAGAGCTTCCGCCTCCTGTGCTTGTAGCCGACGCAGATGAATCGAGTCTAGCTCGCTTCTGTGGGAGATTGAAGTTGAAAGGGCTGTGTCTCTCCCCGCTCACGGGAAGAGCAGAACCGGGTCCGGGATATGCGCTGGTCGGAGACTGAGCGTAGTTGTGAGATTGGGAGTGGGTGGAGAGGGAGGGATGCTGTGAATGCATGGCTGAGAATGAACTATGAGAGAGTCCACCATGCCCGACATGGGAAAACGATTGAGATGGAGGATAATGACCTGGGAAAGAGGTAGATATGTGCGAAGGCAAGCTGAGTGGTGTGCGCTCCAGATGCTGAAGAAAAATCAGAAATTTTGTTCTAAAGACAAGGGGTAGGAAAAGACACCCACTTCCAGGCCCATACTGGCGGACAATCTTTCGCCACTGCTCGAGCTGCTAGTTCTCGGACCTATGCCAGATCCAGATCCACCTCGTCCACCCATACCCGGTCCACCTCCCATGTTACCACCGGCTGGTCCGCCAGGCCGACGCGACGAAGACGCACCTCCTGAGCCGGAAGGTCTCGGTATATCGTCGTCATCGTCATCTTCATCATGACCGCCGTCGTCCGGCGTCTTGCTAAAGTCCGCGGGGTGCTTTGATTCTCGCTCTCCATCAAACTGATAAACAGTACGCGTGCGAATACAAATCAATTACGATGGATCGGGGGCACCCGAAGGCGATATGTCGGAGAGGTCGGTTGGACATAAAGGAGGTTAATCGCCGAGGAAATGGGCCGAATCGGTCGCATGTGCGGATGGAGTGGGTGTCGCGAGGGTGGAGAGAAGTCCGTGTTTGCCGGGAGATGATACGAATTGTGCGGCCGGGCGGAGAGATGCGTGCATAGGCGAGGGGAGAGCGTGCGGAGACAAAGTGACCAGAAGAATTACGGAAACAGATGCAGGTACGGAATGTTGCGATAAAGTGCGGGATGATGCAGCGCATCGGGGGCCAGGATCGGTCATACGGCGGGTGACCAACAGCATCAGATCGTGAATTTGGGGGAGGGAGTATAGTATGAGTATGTCAGCGTGAGTCACAACAAAGACAAACTTTTAATTAAAATAAAATAGAATAAAATAGAATAAAATAGAATAATAACGCTGCGGTGAACGGTGAAGTGAAGAGAGCGAAACCAAGGCCGAAGTCGGAAAAGGAAATGAGAGAGACATACTCACATGAAGGTGGCGCTGGACCATGTTGTCCACATCCGTCGAGCAGTATTCATGCAGCTTCACATGGTGCCCGGCGCGTTCCTCTGCAAGTGTCAAAGCATCGAAATCGCATCGTAGCGTGAGAGTTTATCCGTGCCGTCGTGTCGTCGCACCGCATAGGCGACGTCATCAGCGTCGTCATCAACGTCGGTTGTTGCAGCGCCGGTCGGGCGTCGGAGCGTCGGGATGGGTCGGCGGATAGACAGGGATCGATCGAATGATGAGTAGACAGTTGACGTCGTGATCCAAAAATAGAAACGAAGGAAGAAGAGGCACATGGGATGAGAAGACAGCTCGAGATATGCGACAGAATGGCCTCGAACGCACCAAAGATGATCACCGCTACATCCACTGAACACAACACTCCAAGCTCATACGCCTTCTTGAACAGCCCGTTCTTCCGCTGTCATTTCGCGATCAACAATTGACGTACGTCACGCAGCCAACAGACACAACACAAGACAGCGACGGCGAAGTATGCAAATAATAATAAAATAAGCGTTAGCCTCGCAGTTTCATATAATTATAGTAGGCAGCGCAGGGGCAGCGCAAGCGAGAGGGGCGGTGCTCGATGGCCCGTAGAACCCCTCAACGCGTTGGTATAAAAATAGACATTGCAGCTACTCGCCTTGAGAAACGTAACAGACCGATTGCGTTCGTGCTACATTCACACAAAAAGATGTGAGTTAGTAATTTGATTGGGGAGGGAGAACAAATTTAGAGCGCGAAGACAAGGACGGAGAAATGGAAATGTTTTGTTTTTGGGAAGTAAACCAAAGTGCAACTCACCGTTATTGGAGTGATCTCGATTTTGCGACGACCCATGGCGCGTGCTTATCTCGAGTTCGATTCCGTGAGTCTACCGCAGTTGCGATTGATGTTAGTGTCGTCTGCGTTGACGGAGGCCACACAGATGGGAAACACCTCGGCGGGCGTCTGAATGGATGGCTGAGATGATGGTGGAAGGAAAGCAAGAGAAGGGACGAGAGGACGAGAGGACGAGAGAGCGAGCCTGTGCTCAGGTGTGAAGAGCGGGAGGGAAGAGCAGAGGAGTAGGGAGATGCGATAGTGAAGCGGAGTTGTTGAGAGAGAGCAGGCAGAGCGCAGACCGAGAGAACAGGACAGGAAGAGAGAGGTACCCAATTATAAATTATATGTATTATCTACATATCCAGTTCCCTTCCTCTCGGCATCCACTCGGCACGCCTTCCAAACAAACATCCACAAATACCAAGACGGATGCTGTTACCACTCTCCGGCAACGCTGCTGCTGCTTAGCTGCTACATAGGGTCCTTAACGGCATACGGCACACGGCCGTTCACGGCGCCGGCGCCGGCAACAGTAACGGTAACGGCAACGGCAACGGAACCAACCTTGCAATCTCGGTTTCGCATCCATACCGACCACTTCTTGCCCGGCCACTGCCCGCCACCGACAACGCCCATGCTTCTGGCTCGTGCAAAATCATAGAGTCAACAAGGAGCATAGACAACGCAGAGAAAGAGTCGCCGCGATTGCGGAGGACAATGTACATGTCTCCAAGCCCGCACACGGATTAGCCCACTTAGGCTCGCACGCCGCCGTCTCACCTCTATTCCGCTTTCTTCATCCGTTTTGCTTCCTTTGCACTGGTCACATCGAGGTTAGTTTTTTCCCTTCTCATCACTCCGTAGCTGCGTTGCTATGCTCAAGCGTCAGCCAAGAGTGATCTAGACATATTGTCAACTAAAGCAATGCTTATTATCTTTGCGCGCCGTCATCTCTGTGATATTGTCTTGACCGGACAGAGTTGTACCGTGTACTTTTCTGGCTCCGCTCCAAGCTTTGGCTGACTAACCCATCTCGTTCATACCGCACTTCGATTCCAGATTCTCTCCGCAGCATCACCACTGTCCTCCTGAAGCCTATCTCATCCGCGCCGCACCCTTACGCTCAGGGACTCCGTACCAATATCCACCTTCTGAGCAACTATTTTATGGCAGTACCAGTGACGATAGCAGTGGCAGTGTTATGCTACCGGCTACCGTCAATCCGACCGACACGGGATGGCTTGCTGCGCGCATCGTCCAATCATCACAGGGCTCTTTGACTCTCTTCGAATCCTTCCCCTTCATATTCCCTGCTCCCACGCGCAGACAAGCGCTGATGCCAGCTCCACCAAGACTGCTTCCTCCGTTTGTACCTGATTCTGTTCCTTCCACCGTCTCAGGAATCTTAACTTGTTCTTGGTGGTCTACGCAGGATCAGGACAAACGGATGCTTCTCGGTACTACTACAAACTAGGGACTACTGTGCAACGGTGCACGGAGACGAAGAGAATGATTGAATCTCCAAATGATGTACTACTGTGGCTATCTCGCATATTGCATACATGTGCGGGCGCGACTCGGCGCGTGTGTTTAAGTTGGATCCGAATCGGGAATGTCAAGGAGTGAGAGCGAGGTCCGCGGAGATCATGGAGTCCGGATAGGAGTTGAGTCTGGACTCATACCATTCGAGAGCAGTCAATCCAGTGAATGTGGATGAGTCTCCAACGCCCGCACCACACAACCGCTACGCCGCAGATCCTCCATCAAGACCAGCTGAGCTAGCCCATCTGGCCTCAGTCCGACAAATCCCAGTTGACGTTCTCCCGCCCGCGCGCCTACCTTTCTCAGTTGGATAATCACGCATCCACAACAGACCAGCGACCGTTCACACGCACCATAACGGCACCATTGTCCTGAGTCGGCGCGCCTTGTTCTCGACCGATTCTCCCGGCCGTCATTTTCCCGTGTCTTCGCATTCCGCACATCCCACCTCTCCTGCATTTCTCCGCATCATCTGCTCTACATTCTGCGCTATCTCTCATATCATCCGCGTATCCGTTTTGTTCTTTGTGTCCTGCTGACTGACTCTAGACCTGGGGGCTGTCCATCGTGAACCCATAAGCTTGGGAGCAACGGCCCGCTCTCATCCCCATCTCATACCAAGCAAATCTCACGCGCCTCCCCAACGCACATGTGGATTCACGTACGCACATGCAGGCACACGCGCGCAGAACACATACACCGGCATCTGTCAGCACCACATAGTTCGATATCTCCGCTGCCGATGACTCTCAATCTCTTTCGTGAATGGGCGCCAAAGAAGGAATTGACAACATCCCCTTAACCCGTGCGTCCGCCCGTTTGACCGTCCGTACTGCCGGGCGCAGTCCGCGCTCCGCGTACGTAATGTAACGTGTCATCCACTCACGGACCGCGAATCACCATTCTCTTACTAGTAGTACTAGCAGTACTGTATTCAGTCCAGCAAACGCTATTCCTCGTGCCGTTACACTAAGCCATGCGAAATTTCGATCGTGAACAGAGTACGATCTGGGTTATATTGTTTACTTTTCGGGTGGGGTGACAGCGAGTGATTACGTTCCCAGTCCCTTTCCTTGCTTCTCTTCTGGCCGCCCAAAGGCTTGATGTATGTCGTCATTGACTGACTGCACCACTTCTGGGCTGCTCGTGTGTTCCCGCGAAATTTATTCTTCCGTCGTCGCTGCTGTTTTGCTTTCCTACTCTCTCGGAATCGGAACACGTTGCATCTAGTGCGTCACTCATTACGCCGCTACGCGCTTTGCAGGAAGGCGTATCAACACAATCGGGTGCGAACTCCCAGGCCCCTCGACCTTCCTTCCTCTCCTCCGCACCCTCAGTATTCTGGTATCCACGAGAGAGTCTTCGTCACTCCGCGCTTCTGTTCGCGCAAGAAACGTCCCCATACTCGCGTTTATGCGATGTTGCATAATCATGATTTTACTCCTGTGGCGTTGTCCTTGGAAAGATGGGAAGGAAGATGACAGATTGAAAGGGTCGATTGGAAAGATGGAGCGGGAGAAGAAGTGGGCGACGGGACTTGATTGAATTGAAACTCTCTTTTGATCGGTGAAACTTGAGTTTTGAGGACGCTTTGATGATGGTGCATGTCCGTCCGCATGGCCCCAGGACCCCGATATGATCTCCCACAATGGCATGAGGTAAGGAATGTCCCGTTTTCCCCGGCGTATTCTGTTGTGAGGATCTTTCTGCTTATCTAAACTATGTTCATGTTTCAGAGCAACAGAAGTCGTTATGCTATCACAAAGTGTTTACTAAGAATGATGTATGAAGGACCTGGATTCAAACCTCTTGCCGGGGTTCCTGCGTGGGGAGAATTCTCGCGTGAGCGCGTGAGATCAAGACAACTGAACGAGCGAGATCTGTGTCGTTCGCCCGATCTGAGAAGCCTTCAAAAGCAATTTGTTTTTACCTCGTTATCAAGCCATCTTTTGTGTTGCGCCGTGTTCGCTCGCTTAGATCAGATACCGAGGGCTTCTTTCACTTTAGAGTCAAACCATCCAGACAGTGATCGTTGTCGGGAAGCGTCCTGATCCGTATTACTGTAATGCACTTCTTACGATTGGACTAATATTAATGCTGTGACAGGCGAATAACAACGTTTTACAGTTTTGAACCGATGACCGTTGTAGTCACGATAACCGCCAGGTCACATCCAGGGACGGACGCGCAAGAAGGCCGACCATGAAGAAGTTTGGGAACTTCGAGAAAGGGGCAAGGAAGACGGTCGGATACGCTCTAGGGATCCGGGAAGCCCTGCTGCGTGTTGTCGGAAGACTGCTGACTAGAACGATGTCATGTAACCTCTTTTAGGGGAGCATTGTTGTTTTTCTTTCTTTTTTCCGAGGTGACTTCTTTTATGGCTTCCTTCGCTTCTTGCTTCTGCCGGCGCCCCTTCGGCGTCGGAATTTCTTTTTGATAAGTAAAAGCAAGTTGGAGACGCTGTGATTCGAATCTTGATGGACGACTTGGGAATTCGAAACAGTCCTGGCCGGGTTTATCCAGAAGCTAATAAGGTGGTTGAATTCCTCATCATCTTGACGAGGACTGGCGGAGTGATCGTGGTTCGGTTCTGAACCTGTTTTAGTCTGTCGCGTTCTATTGTTGTCGCGTCAAGACTTGGACTTCATAATTGTTGAGGTATCCTTCGGCTACCTTGTCGTTCGCTGTCCTAAGCGCGGAGAAGTCCAGAGAAGTTGGACAGGACATCTTCAGCGTACACGTTGATCCTCCTTCCATTTGTCGGCATTGACCGAGTCAAAGTACTAGCCGTCTCGCGCCGTTGTTTTATGCAATATCAAGGCAATTATGATCCCGACCAGCCACCGATATCAGAAGGGAAAGCGACAAAAAGACACCGCTGGTCTTCGCGACTTCACCTGTACCTATGCTGGTTGTCCTCCTGCGGCTTCTTTCGGGCTCGTGCAGCGCGTTTTCGCCCACGACCGTGGTACTCGAGATCTGAGGATGGCACAACGGAGATCTTCGCTTGTAAGATTCTATCCCCGCTCTCCGATGTGAGTTCTCACTGTCAAATTCTCTCTCCTTAATTAATGTTTCTCACTTATTTTCTCTCCTCGAGAATACTTTCACTTTCCTTCACGCGCGACTTCATTTTCCGCTTACTGGTTCCATTTCCCCTGGCTTTGAAAATTTGGCGGTGCTCCGAGATGAACGTCGTTAAATCTCAAAAATTAGGCTCCTGTCTCGTCCTTCACCTCGATTCATAGTCCCACCGAACGATGGAGTCATGCAGGATTGTGCTAGCTTTCGGAGATCGACTTTTCTGGGTGGTGCATTTATCCTTGGCACTTTACTATGTTCACGCTCGCGGGTGAAAGGTCGGTCCAAAGACTATGTAGGCTATGTAGATTGGTACGTACATCGCGAGTCTTCACATGCAGAAGATAGGAGTATGCCATCTCTCAGCCACTCTTCTTTGATGGGTATGCTGGATTAGTGGACATGACTCCTTGGACCGTTGGATTTTTCTTTCTCGGAAGTGAAAATTGCGTAGTTGCTGCGCTTGGCTTACTTGTCACTCGAGGCGCCCAAGGTGCCGCGCTATGACTCGATCGCTGAGTCCTGCCAACTCACATTGTCAACTTTATCTCATATCACGTTCGTTGCTTCCGACGAGATTCCAATCAAAGACTTTCAACTAATAATCCTTGCCAAACCTATTGCTCCACGTTTGCACCTCAATAACGACAAAGCTTCTACCTCGCAGACTCGAGTTGAACTTACTCCAACGGCTTACAACGCCACACGAGACAGGGGATTCGGAAGGAATCACTGTGCGTACTCTATGCTCGCCTAGCCCCGGGTCTTTCTGGAGAAGCAGTTTCTAACGTATCCGTGGAGATTTCTCTTCATGATCTCAAGAAGGTTAACGTCCAATCGCCGCAGTACATGCGGTTGCGCACAGATCCGTAATGCGCTCGAATGAAATATTTCCATCTTTGAATAACGTCACCTATGTCCTCATTCTTCATCCGTCCCATGAGCCGCTACTCAAAGTGTGACGCGTTTTGCATGCTTATCATTCTTTCCTTCCTGTCGAAGTGGCTGACCGCCTCATTCCCCTTCGATCCTTTCATCGCGCCGTATCCCCTTCCCCGCGATGTCATCAAAAGCGCCCTCAGTCCCGGCAACACCGCGACAGCGCTTTGCCTCTGGAAGATTTTATCTCCGAGAGATCGCAAAGAGGGAAAAGAATGCATGTTGGCCAATGAACGTATAACCGCGACGCACGAATCAGAAGGAAGTGCCGTATGGAACATTCTTGAGGGAAAAGGACCCGCGGAGGATATACGAGGAGATCGAAGCCGAAGCCACACATGATTATGTCAGCATATTGGATTGCATCCGAATCTGATCCCATCGCTCTCTCCCGAGCTCATTTGCTATGTGGCTCTTCGTCCTGTCGTCGGGAAAACAGGTGCACCGAGGCTCCGTCGATGACAATGTACGGTGGCGGAAAAATCATGCGGTCAAAGCACTTTGCTCTGATATTAGAGTACTTCTCTGAGACGTCTCAAACATTGAAGCAATGATGGTCTTCTACCGAACATCCTTCTGGACGTACCTGTCCTGATTAATTACGCTTATCAATCTCGGACATTCAGGAAATAAAGATCTTGTGAAAGAGGCTATACTCACAAGTTTGCGAGCACCAGGTATGTAAAGGGCCCGTTGCTTAGCTGGCTATCCTGTTTCGAAATGAACGTACAATAAACTGACACCTCTTCCTGTAAGTCTGTCTGAGCCCATCATAATCGGCGAAGATTAGCAGAAGCAGGAAGACTATTCGAGGAGTAGCTCGCTTGTGGTGCCTTGCTTTCACAACGTTACTCGGTGTTTTTGTGTCACTAGAATCATCGAACTCGGGGTTTTAGGCAGAAGGTGATGATTAAGGTGGAAGCCTGAATGCCCCTTGATCAATATACTGAGCAATGCTCTTCTTTGGCTCGCTTCACCTGTCGATCCACCTGTTTCTCCCCGCCAGAAATCTGGACAATGAAACCTAACCATCACTAGCGCCACGGTCCCAAATCGGAAGATGGTAAAGACGCCAACAAGTGAATACGACTCCCCGTCTCACTAGAAGAACCTTTCTTACGGCGACTGGGCTGATAGACTGTAAGAGGGGATAAAATATAATCACTCGAAATCTTCATAAATCAACAAATTGAGATTGAGTATTGCTTCAGGTCTCACTGAGTGTGCCGAAACGCCGGTCCCCGAGGGCCTGAACAACCAAACTAGTACCGAACTAAAGCGCATCGACGCGCGACTGCAAAGCGCCCTGAATTATCTTTTCTCACACACAAGTATGGCCGCTCTGAGCCACCTGCGTAGGAAGCTCGACGGCTTTCCGTTCACGCAGCTAAAGTTTGTCTTCATAACATCGTCGACAAATGCTATTTTTATCATGTTAAAAATGGATAACCCCAACCGAGAAAGGAAGCTGCGCAATAGGCGCCGATTGGTCCCACGGGTGTACGTACGCAGGGGATATCGGAAGAATGGATGAGCGGTGATCGGAGGATGTGGACGGGAAGGAAGGGGAGAGAAGGGGACTGTGTATGTTAGGCGGGTATACAGGATATTGATGCTGTATCGCTTGACTGACTCCTACGACTTACAGACCAACGACTATGCCTTCGCAATACAAAATACCGCGATGGGCATCTCTCGTTATGGCTTTTGCCGATAAAATGCGTGGGATATACAAAGACGGAGCATCTTTCATGTCGGCGGTGTCATGAAGGGCGCTACCTCTTAACAAGGAAGAACTTTCATTCTTCATTGAAGTGGAAGGGTCCCACATGCCTTCTGCACTGTTGCATATCCGCTGTCCCGACTGAGTCATTCCATCGCTTAATGGAAATGCCGAGCCTCTACCTTCCTTATATTTCCATGGGGCTGCAGTCTTCGGCCAAGGCTACCTTTCAAAGCCACCCATGCCGGCTGCCCGTTTACACGCCTGTCGGGATACGACATCTTCAATACCGGAAGACCATATGCATCACATCACTTCCGGCCTCTGCCACAGAACCGTTTACCGACTGGCTCCGTATTCCTACTTGGACGAAGCTTGCAAGAGAGGACGCCACCATGCAACTGGGGCAACGCCGCTTTCCGGGAATTGTCATAGTGTGAGGGATCGATTATGAACTTGTGTCCTTTCGGCGCCCCTTTTTCCAGTGGCGATTGCAAATCTCAATTCTCGACTATGTCGGAATGTACGTTCTCTTCAAGGAACATTAGTGCGTGATATTTTATTAAATAGTTCCAGTCAGATTTCCAGTTCCAGGGACAGCGGTTTCGGCTTGGCTCAGAATCTCGTTTAGGCACGGAAGTACTCGCACCACAAAACGTAACTCCGATTTTTTCGCTACTGAGGCATCGTGTGCTCAGCATGCCTAAAACAAAATGACACCGTGTTCTAGTCATAGCTCCACTGCCATAACCAGTCCTGCCTGAGAAACCGACTCTCGGCGTTTCAGTTAAAAAGTCTTTTGGGTCGCATGCTATCTACAACATCTCCGAGTGACGAACACAGGTAGTCGTGCTGGATGTGAGCCATGTTCAGGACGATTCAGTGACAAGTCTTCTTCGCATAAGCTCTTCCGCGAATTGAGCCAACCTTCCGGCTACCAGCAGACTCGTTCTCTTATATGCATCGTTATATCCACCGTCCTTTCAGTCCTATCATTTCGGCTTGTAATCTATTGCATTTGTCCTATGGGACTCCCATCGCTCCTTTCAATGTTCTCGGAGCATTTCCATTCCTACATGGTCTTCGATCGATTAGACACGGGGTGGTCCAGCGCATATGAAAACGAGGGTCTTACGAGACTTCCGGTTACCACACTAGAAGTTGAACTCTGAGCTTGTACATGCTGCACGGAGATACAGCGTGCTTCTCACTACCTCTTTTCGGACCACTGTTTAGTAAGTGTCCGTCCTTATACCGTGCTGTTAGTCTTAATAACGTTAGTCCATGCCTCGTTTTGATTCAAGTTTCTATAACGGTAAGATTAGCGATCTTGTCCAGAACATTTAACTATTTCTTCATTTTTAAATTCCCTCGTCAAGATTTCATGGCATGTTCTTCTTATTCGCTGTACATATTGCCACTCGATGCTTCCGACTTCGTTCCTGTCACATACAGTCTTCGGTCTTCTTCGGCGAATCTTGTGGGAGGCGACTCTGTGTGCCTTTCGATGCTTGGCCCCTCTTGCACACTCTCATGAGCTTCTACTATCTGTTATCTGCGCGAAGGGGCGGAGAGAAAGCGCAGCAGTCAGTTCCACTATGAGCCGTTTGTTCTCACTCAGGCATGGGAGAATCTATCTTCGTTGATACACACTGCATATGATACCTTGTTGTGCAACGTGTTGTTTGCGTCATTCACTTTCCCCGAGGCTCTCGGTCCAATAGAGATGTCGGAGCCAACCTGGAAATAATGTAAATAAATCGACTCGTCGGCACTGGGACTCGGTCCACGACTAATGCCATATCCCGTATTGAAATGTTTCCCAAAAAAATCTCATGGAACAAAGGCAGTATAAATAAAATGATGCCATCATGAATAAAGCCCTTCGAACCGTTGACACTCCAGATTTAAGCTCCTAGCATTTCAGTGATTATTTTCGTGGCGAAAGGGCGTTACTTTCAAAACGCTGAACTCTCTGATCTGTCCTCCTTCCTAACTTCGTGGGCGCCGTTTTTCTCTGACGAACATCCAGACAGGGCCGTCACGGCTCGGTCTCCTCGGTCTCGCCCGATCCTATATCACGATCTGGAAATGCCAATGCACATTGTACACCACTTTGATTCTCGGCTAGATAGCCGCGCCATCTAGGCCACTCGCATTTTCTCCGCAATCGGGCGAAGCGAATCTTCGCAACGTCTGCCGTTTGCGTCGGCTACACCCGTAAATCTATATGTTTCTAGCCGCCACGCCGTGATAAATTAAACGATGGCAGGCCCGAAGATCAAATTCTCTTACCGAAGTAGACGATCTCAATAGGACGTCTATCCGGAAGCGAATGAGACCGTGAAAGATGTGGCGACAACGTAGAATGAGCATCTTCACCGTCAGTACAGGGTGCTGCACAATCTTGATTACCTTAAGCATTATATCCTTTCATCAATCTATGGGTGCAGTTTTGATTGTGACTCGCTAATAAAAAATAAAGGCATATTCCAAATATGCAGATTTTTCTAGTTGGTGGAAATGTAACTGTATTATGTTTATCGAGGGGACACATGAGGGGGGATGTGTTGGATGGGATATCATTTCCAACATAAAGCACAGCAGTCTCTTTACTTGATGGATCTGGAAAATGCCGAGATACATTACATTTATCAGAAAACAACAGTCTAGCTTCATACGTATCTTCTCAGGAGTTTTGATGTCCAATATGACACCTTAGCAAGTGCTTCTTTCGCAAACGAGTCTCCTTCGTTGCTATGCCCGTTTCTGTCGGATCTGACAGATATCTTCTTCCGAATTAATTTGTTTGACGCCTTTATTGCCCTGTTGTGAGGGGTCTGAAGTAGTGTCAGAAGTAATCGAGCAACAACCGACTCGGTGACTACTTTTCTCCAGGTATCGCCCACATCGAAAACCGAGAAATTACACTGTACTCCAAGACATACCGCTTTTCAATAATGGCAGGTCATGGATACCAGATCAGTTGCAAAAGGTCCGCGCAATCCTCAAGAAGCATTAATTTCACAGATCCGTGTAACCCGAGGGCATCATTATTGGACTATCATATGTGGAGATCAATGCTTCATATATGGGCGGACGTGCAGAAGACGAATATTGAGAATTGGCAAAATGATATTAAGGGCTAACAAGCAGACCAGGCTTCGTTATTCTACTTCTATTGCGTAGGTCTCAACCGCGACCCTCGTTTTGCTAGAAATAACCGGTCAGAAGCTATCAGTGCAAGGCAGTAATTAAAAGATACTTCACAGGAACTTTGCTGTATTATACGCTCTGTTCACGACTTCCAATCCGCCGGCAATGCATTCTCGCATCAGCGGATGGTCGAGAAGCGTTGAATGTGGGTTCCAAATCAGGGTCAGACTCTTCAAAGTCCCAGAGTTTCCCGGGGTGGAAGACTCCTCGTGACCCAATGTTGACCTAGAAGAACGAAAGGCGAGGCGGCAACGAGCATACGCCAGAGAAACGAGTGTATTCAATGAGCAATCAAACTCTCGAAGTTCCAGTGATTCTAGCCTAGGACAAAGGGAGAACGTCATTTCGTCCCCTGCTCGGGTTTCTTCTGCGGCATCTTCTACACCTCGGCTGCTCATGTTTATGGCCAATGAGTCCAATAACCTGTCTGATACTACCGAGCCGCTAAGCACGAGCCTTGTCAAGCGCCGTGTCGATTCAAGAAGTTGGATGAGAGCTTCGGAAGTCATAGGAGTACCAAGCACAGCAAGATGTTCGAGCGATGACCCAGATCGCTTGATGATGCTGCACATTCGCTCACTCCAGTCCTGATTAAGTTCGGGATGAACAAAGCCATTCATATCCAAATACAGGGTGCGTAACGAAGGCAAATGTAAAAGTCCGAGCAGTGGGCTTGGATCAGAGTCGTCAGAAAAGCAAGAGATTGTTAGATGAGCTAGCCGAGGCAGAGTAATTGGACCCTTTTCTCGAGGTAGTGATGATGATATCGTTCTGAAGAACCGGACGTTTAGTCGTTCGAGATTTGGACAAATTGAAAGCCACGTATGACAGTCCCTCATAAGCGGGCAGAAACGAATTTCGAGGTTGGTCATATTTACCGCTGGGATAGAATTGATCGTGGGACATAGCATTGGACATAGAATTTGTAAGCTGCACAGCGACGTGCAGTTTGACAGATCAATGAAGTGCACACTTCCGAAAAAGTCGAAGTATTTCGTTGAAATGGAGAGAACTTCAAGGTGTGGCGCACCGTTCGTCACGAGGGCCCGGAGAATAGGATCGAGGACATATAGATCAAGGGCGTGTAGTTCTAGCGTCTGCCAGCGTTGCGAGATAGAGAGGAGTTTATCCGTCAGCACCTTCATGCCGACCAGATACCGTTCTCCCCGATTAGGATCGAAGAAAACAGGTCGTTCTACGTCCTTCATTTCGTGACACAACATAATATTCATTCTCTTCGTCGGCCCAGCTCTTTCAATCCAGAGGTTCAGAAGCCGCACATCGTTGGCCGGATCGGTGCCATTCTCGCCGAGTGCGATACTTGTCCAGATATTCGGTATAGAAATCGCCAATCTTCGCCAGTAACGACATACCCACGTCAGGATGAAAGGGGGAGACGTCGAACTAGGCAGACAGCTCGAGAGATCTTCCGACTCGACGCAACGAAGGAATATCTCCGTCATCATTTCCTGTGGCAACGGAGTACCAGGACTTGCAAAGAGGACTCCATTCTCGTACTGATTCCCGGACTCCATGAAGAAGGATAGAAAAGTCTGTAGATGAGAGTGAGGGGCAAGGTATAAGATACGTGTGCCCTGCTGTGGCGAGTTTTTGAGATAGAGAGGCCGTAATCATCCCGTTGCCACAGCAAAGTTCCATCTTGACTGGCAGCAGAAGTGTCTACGCCGGTGGCGACTCGCCTTGAAGTATTGAGAGATGCAACTTTATCAGAGTTGTATGTATGAACGAATGGTAATTATTCGTGGAAGAGACCAAGTCGAACAGACGAGAGATGACATTACTGTTGTAAAGTCTGTGCTCGCTCGTCTCGTACTGGTTGGTCGGAATTACAATATTTTCCGGTCACGTGGATTAGCGATCACGTGATCTTCCTTTTTCTTTCTTTGCCGAATTGATCGACTCCAACTAGACGATCTTCTCGGCTCGAGATTCGCTCATCTTATCGTCACTGCTCCGCAATCATCATACAACTTGAACTCTGAGTGTAAATCTATATAATGCATCTCAAGGTTAAACAAAGCTCCATAATCTTCACTTGTCGCCTTCGATATCCCTGAGTCATCATGTCAGTCAAGTCCAGCCTCGGTTCAGTAACTCTTCTCTCAGCTACTGCAGCTCTGGTAGCCAGCAATGCGTTGCAAGTAAATGCACAGACAACCGGTCGTGGCAGATCTAGAGGGTCGAGGATCGCTAGAGGGGCAATTGCTGGCATAGTAGTCGGTACGAGCTTTCTTGTCATTCCATAAGCATTGAACACTAATTTGCGCATACTTCCCTAAGCTGCTGCCATAGTCTTCTTACTATGTCTACTCTGCACTTGTCTCTGCATGCGCCGTCGCAGACAGCGATCTACAAGTGTAGGTGGTTATGGTGCTGGTGCAGGTCCAGCTACGGCTGGATATGACACTGGTTACGGCAATAGCGGAGGAAGATTTGGAGGTCGTTTCGGCGGCAACCGCGCTGCTGGTCCGAATGCCCAGGGTCCAGCGATGGGACAAGCTGGAACGGGTGGTCCAGCTTTGCCCGAACCAACCTATGGTGGAGGTGGTGCGAAGACTGGTTACGCAGCTGTAAGTCTATCAAATAGCAGAAACCTTTAGTGAGATGGATGCTAATCTTATCTTGTAGCCATCTGGCCCACCGCCATACCGACAGGTTTAAGTGGGTCCGGTCCATAAACGTTTTCACCACTATATCAGATTTCACGACGTAAAAAATGATAAAGTCATGGGAACTGGTTTTCTTGCACGCTGTAGAACGATTCTTGTAGCACACGCAAATGGCTTTTGATCTCATTGCATCAATATACGGACTATTTCAAAAGTACGGAAGTACAGTGTTACAACAAGCATCGAGAGCATGATTTGAAATCTAAGCAACAATCTTTGGAAGAAGGCACATAACTCGTGTAAACTCCCTTGCGAAGCTGTCTCTATAAAAGAACTTCCCGCTGCACTTGGTGCACTGATCATCCCAAAATCCATTCAGACGACTATCACTCCAGAATCCCGGCCTAAACCCAGATAGACAATCCTCCAGCGATACCCTTTCCATTTCTGATAACGCAAACAGTTTAAAGACGAACAACTGATTTCTATCGTGCGCTTGGGATCGACACGTCAAGTGATGCTCATAGCTGAGATTCTCCCAATGCAACTGGCGCTCTCGTATCTCAGGTGCAACGTTATTGCTCGTGTAGGAGATTGTCAGAGACGAGATCGATGAAGAGCGACGTTGGTGAAGATTGAGAAGCTTCACGACGGACGGAGCGTCCAGTGTTTCCAATATAGAACGCTCCACGACGTCTCGTGTATTTGGGAGCGTGGTGAACTGCGACAGGTATCGAGCCTCGTTGATCCACCCAAAGCGACACGCAAGGGCGTATTGCTCCAAAGCACTTCCTGAGATCGTAATGGCGGTTTTTCGTCAACCTTTCGCGGATGTAATGACTCGTAGCAGAAATATCATATTTGTCCGCTGCTTCGGAGAGACGCAACACGAAAGAGAACGGGTGAAGCCTCGGAGGCGAGCGGCGCGGGTAGATGAAATCCAGCAGTGCGCAGATTATGTCTGATTCTTCGCTGAGTTGTACGACTTCTGTGGTTTCTGGTTGATTTGACCCTGAGGGATGGTGACCATGCCCGCGAAAACATTTTACGCGAGCTTCAGAAGCACCGAGTGAGTCTTGAAGAGAACACCATCGGACGATCTGAGAGTAATTTCGGCTTCGGAGTCCTTATAATACGAATGAATGCGATCGCTTTCTCCCAGATTCGGGCCTGAGCTGCTGGAACGACTGGACATGATTGTGGGTTGCTGGAACACTCAGGTTACACATGCACCCGGCACGTTGTCTACCATATCAGAGACCGAATCAAAGAGAAGCAGACTTAGAGAAGAAGCACGACATGGCCTGGTGTGTAACTGTCAGCACTTTCAAGCAATCCTACTGAAACGTGTTATTTTTCGTTTACATGAATTGCAATGATCTCTGCCTTGAGAGAACAGCCAAAGAGATACAGACAAAGGGAGTCGCACCGCACAACGGTGGATGGAATTCAAAAAATGAAACGAACAAAACCTTTCTTTTCTCACAGTGTCCGGCCGGACTTCGGAGTTTAAAAATGAGATAACGGGAATCAAACATCAATGTTCCAAGTGACAATCACTGCATAGAATTGTGTATACAGTAATACAGTTCCGTGTAGGTCCGTATTAACTAATGAATGTTGCTCGTACACGGAAGATGCACGTGACCTAATACGGAGTCAGTGTTAAGGTCTAATTATCTTACCCGGACAATTATCATCGCAATTGGTGTACGTAGACCAGCTAACAACAACATATGGGTAGATTTGAATTCATTATATACAACTTTTTGCTGAGTTCTGCATACATTACCTACAGTCTCCGTGTGTTTAAGACTAAGCATGTATATTCTTTCTCCTGAGATCCTATATGAGATGGTAAAATATTACTATATTGAGCCTATAATTACTTAATACATGCGATCCCGTGATCTATCTGAGCGTGTACATGTCGTCGTGTCGCATCCCCGCATATACTATTACTAAATATTTCTTCGTATGCCTCCACAGCAATGATCACGCTATCTCCTGAGATAATCGAGGGCCTTGTTCGTCGTTTCTTACTGTCACAGAATGGTGCTAGCTCCCCTCTACCAGCTTCCTCTGATCCTTCATTCGACCCAGCCCTTGTTATAGCACCTTCAGAAACAAGCAATGCATCTGACAGCCTGGGCGAGCAGTCCGATGTCCTGGAGGTCGTCTCAGCCATGCGGAACGAAATAGTCTACTTGAATGAAAGACTTACGGCGAGTTTTTTTTGTTGTATTTCTTAATCATCTTCTAAACCTCTACACGCTGCACTTGCACATTCAGGCCATCGAAGGTGATGCAGACGACGAGGGCGATGGTGGAATTTGCAGGGCTTCGTCTCGTAAGAGAGGGCGTCTGTTGGGAGGCACGTTGAAGCACTTGTCAGAAGAAGAACAAATGGTTCGGAAAGAGATTACGGTACGTACCTTTGTCTCTCTCTTTAAATTGTGACTATATGCACTAAAAATGTACAAGAGGCGCGTAAGACAGGTCATGACAGCACTCACAAACCGCGGCGAAGATCCCCAGCACATCGAAGACGACGACACTATTCCAGAGAACGAAAAAGGCTTTGTGCCTGATTACGACCGACCGCCGAAATTCAACGCAAACGAAGAACTTATCAGTAGGACCGTTGAGTTGGTCTGCCGACACTATGACGTACGTACCACTGATTCGAGCCCGAGTATATGTGTCTCATTTCCTTGTTCCTTTTGGTATTAGCAAGATCCTCAAACGTCTCGCTTCGCCCCAGATGGAGTTGAATTCACAAAAAAGGACTGTCATCAGTTTGCGACGACAGCTTTTGAGAACAAAAAACGTGCTTACCAGATACAGAAGAATGCAGAGAGGAAAAAGAAGGCCGATCGAGCTAAGCGTAACAATAGACGACACGGTCGGCGCCGTCAAGTAAGTCCTTGAGTTTTTTTTTTTTTGAAATGAATGATAAACAACTTACAACAAACAACAAGACGAAGGACCATAGGCAGAAGTATGCGACCAAATACAAAGAAAAATACGGAGTCGAGCTCCCTGATGAGACGTTCCAATCGGACTTCATGACAGATCTCATTAGTGAGCTCGATTCCTCCGATATTGCGACTTCGGACAGTACGGACAGCGCGGACGACGCGGACAGTGACGTGGATGCCAGGACCACGAGAAAGCTCGCAGAAAGAACAAGACGAGTCAAGGCAGCAAGGGAGACTCGCTTTTCTCTCCTCGCCGCCCAGGCCTCGCTCACGCAGAAGGAACGTCGGCAAAAAATCAAGCTCTGGGAGGAACGGAAACTTCAGTGCCGCTCAAAAAGGGTGCGTTATGACAACGCCAACTCACGAACTCATGCATGCTAAAATCCCAATAGTTGAACCGAATCTATAAACGGCTTGATAGACTTGCGGATGATGAACGCGAAGGGGACAGTAAAGACTTACGCAGGTGGGCAAGACGTGTTTCTATTGGCTATTGGCAACACATCCCCGCGTATCCCGAAGGTGAAGAAGCGCGTCTGGCCATTCATGATCGACAAAGCGTGGTTGGCAGACGACCCGGACCTAAAGAAGGCGAGATGGACAAAACTTCAGCGCTCTGATCCGGATGGACTCGTTCTCGGTATCGACTCGGACGTCAGTTATGAATCTAGTGATTACTCTTGATGCTCGCTTTCTCTCTCTTTCTCTCTCTCTCTGTGCTGTAACTTCGCAATCGTCTTCGTGCGCAACGGCGTATCCGCAAATAACGCGCGCACAAGCCTCTCGAGCTTGTCCACGCTGAAATCGATCAGCGCTCCTTCGTCGAACTGGTATTTGCTGAACTCATTCAACAAGAAGACTCGTCTGGAATTAGTGGGTGACAATCGTTCTCGAAGAAAAGGCTACCATTCCAGTCGGTAGTTAGTCGGTCAACCAAAAATAAAAGAGGAAAGACTGAGAAACAACAGTAATATGTAGCAGTAATATTGAGATTGAGCAAACCCTATTTCGGATTGTAGACATGTATCACTAGAAGACAACCAGACAATATAGAATATACTAGCGTATTCAGGTAAAGAAAAGAGTTGAGACGGAGAAAAGACGATATGGTTACGAGATAACGAACGAGCGTATTTAAGATCATAAGATCATGAGAGTTGAAAAAGGGGGAAAAACCTAGGGACCGTATGGCTATAAAAGAGAAAACGACATCTGAGAGAAAGACAAGCACGCAGATCTTCGAATTGAGAGGAAGCATAGACGGATTACAGTACTAGTAGGGCACATCATGAACCGAGGGAACGTGACAGAAAAGAGAAAGAGAGAGATAAAAGAACACGAAACCCAAAGAAAACACCGTCGGAAATTTCTTCACCGTTTGAGGTGCTTGTTCAACTTCCTCGAAGCGCTCGAAAGCATCTCCCTCGCACGCATATACTCCTCGTCCTCATCGCTCGAGTCCTGCCAAACTCCGGAACCAGGGCCAGTGCCCGCAGCACTCTCAGAGGACCTCCTCGAAATCCATCTCGATTCCGACTTCTGTGGAGGCTCAGGCGCCCAGGGAGATCGATCCTCCTCGTAATCCGTTAGCGCCGGAGGTGTTGGTGAGAACGTTGGCCTGAGTGATACGCGCACGCTCTTTCGACGAGAGGGAGGAGTTGCTGTCCCAACGGTATCTGAACCGGAGAGGTGAGATCCGTCAGATTTGGATTCGGCCACGTGTCCGTTGGGCAGAGGTTGCTGCTGCTCTTGTTGTTGATCAAGCCCATTTAGTTGAGGTAAAGGCTTAGGTCGGCCAGTTGGTGTCGGAGGGCCAGAGTCAAAATCTTCATGCCCTGTCTCATACGCAGACGTCGTTGAAGCAGTATCGTCATCCTTGACCGTACTCTCCCCAGAGTCATAGCGTACAGCGGAAGGCCTCGGCGGAGTCAGACTAGAATTACCACTCTGTGGAGAAGGATTAGGCGCGGGACTCCCATTTCGCGGAGATGTCAGCGAGGCTGGATTTGGACTTGCTGAGCGATTTCGTAAGGCCGAACGTAAAGGTGCTTTCGGCGCGAGCAATGGAGTTGGCGGAAGTCGCTTCAGAGGAAGAGATGGTTCAGAGTTCGACGCGGGTAAACTATTCCTCCATTCATTCATGAGCTGAGGACGTAGCGGAGATTCTCTCCGCCTCACTGCAGCGTTGCCTCCAACGTCTGATCTCGTCTTCTCTTGAGAAGTCGCCTCCGACGCGGGATTGTCAAGGTTAAGCGTCTCGTAGACGCTCTTCGGTGCCTTGACCTCAATTAGGAGATTGTTAGGGTTTGACGAAAGCCAAGCCTGCCGATTCTGTCGTGAGACATCTTCAACAATGCTCAACAAGCTCATTTGGCCATGTGTAGGTGGTGACGAAACATGCCCGAGACTTGTTCTCCTACGGTGTTTGCCAGTGGCAGCCGCGCCTTTCTGTCCACCATCGAGCGGCGCACTCATACGCTTTGGCCTAGCACTAGCAGAAGACAAATCTAAAGACGCTGCCCTGACTGAAGAACTAGACTTGACAGTCGACGACCGCGATACCGATGGTGAACTCATGGGAGATGATGCGTTGCCATTGACCAGGCTCTGAGAAGCAGGTACACCTGTCTTCCCCGCAGTGATTGTGAAGTCTGATTTCTTTGCTTGATTGACTTGTGATGGTGGTGCTGACTGGTTGCTCGCTAATCCCGAAACTTTTCGTTGCGAACCACCGTCCGATGCTTTACGGAGCTTCTTGCCACTTGACGGAGCCCGTCTCGGACGAGCAGGAGCATTCGTATCCTTTTCAAGCAGTGTTGATCGAGATTCCGCTAGGTGAGCCCTTGCCTCAACTGCGGGCAGAAGATACGAAGGGACAGGCTTCGTTTCCGCCTGAGATTGAGCCACCGGCCCCGTATCGTCATCTGAGCTCTGATCGCCTCTGCCACTCCGCTTCAGGTTTTTATCAATCCTCGTACGCCACTTCCCCTTCTTGGGTGACGACGAGTACGCGCCTTCTCCACTTGCATCCTCAGAGGGCAATGTTGCGGTATGATCGCGCTTGTGGAAGAGACCCGAAAGAGCATGTAGACCAAACATGGAACGTTTCCGTGTACGTGGAGAATCTGGATGTCCATCTGAGTATGCCTTTCCACTTGATGACGTCCCGAATGGATCGCTACTTTGCTGACGAGCGCGAGTCGGAGAGGACTGCAGGGTTGGAAGAGGTGCGCTCGCCGATGCAGGTAAATTCGTGGCACTAGCAGAATTTGTCCGTTTCGGTCGCTTCAGAGGAAGTTGTGTCTTCGATCCGATCTGTTTGTTATTAGTCTTTGACGCATCAGGATGAGCGAAGAGAGGGTTCTCATGGACCTCATATTGCTGTTCATCAGTCTCTTCCTCGCAACTGCTCCCGCCAGGCTCATCCTCGAGTATCGTTTGCTGTTGCAATCGAGCCTGCGGAGGTGTATAGTGATCTTCCTCTGAGATGGCATGCGCAGGGGGGAGATTGAGCCGGAAGTGGGAGCCGTCGCGAATGTCAGCCTCAGGAGCCTGGGCTCGTACTGCCGGACCGGACGAGCCGCTCGTGCTCGGATGGTACTGTTCTGATGATACGGTATTCGAATGGAAGATTTGCGATGCCGATTGAGAAGGTGCGAGTGAAGATGAGACATCAGACGAAGGTCGTTGATATGGATAGTTTATATCAGGTAATGGTTTTTGCGTTAGGTTGTTTCGGTCTAAAGGACGGACATCGTCAGTTCCACCGCCCTTGAAAGATCAAATTTCAAGGCGTACAAGAAAGGTCCAACCGTAGATAAATCGGATCACAGAGGCAATTTGGAAAGAACGGTTGGAACCAGAATAGAACATGTAGAAGGTAAATGTCACTCACCCAAGGAACTTCTGGAATTCGTAGACTCCAAGGCTTGCAAACCAAGCTTGCCTACTTCCGACCACTTCGATCCGCATTCTGCAAGTGCCCTACATCGCATCTTGAGCCCTCCTGCGATACACGATTCGCGCATCTGGGCTAGGATGCGTTCCTTCTCTGTTAAATGTGTCTCGCATGCTTGAAGCTCTGTCTGAGCAACGTTGAGCTTCGAGTTGCTGAAGGCGAGCTGATCGAGAGAATGATGGGAACCAGAAAACACCGGAGAGCCTTGATTGTTGCCGGATGGTGAGAGTAATGACCGACGTTTAGGGTTATTAGTTTTTGAAGCTTTTATGAGACGATCTACACTGAAATCATTGTCGAGGTATAAATATCTTGTCTTCATTTCCCCAAAATACATAAAGAACGAAGACTGCTCACAGGATTTCCCGGTCTCTTGCGATATTACCCACTTCATCCTCCATATCTTTGAGCATTTTGAGCTGCTCGCACCACTCTTCAACGGCCAAAACATAGCCCTTTAGCGCGTCCTGTGCACCGACGAGAGCGGTGGCAACGGACCCGATGGCACGCGAGGCCGGCGGAGGTGACGCAGCTGCATATGCGGAGAAGGAAGCTAAGGATGCTTGGCCAACCTCGAGCTGGGTATACAAGGCACGAACATAATCCCGTTCGTGGTTTAGGAGATTTGAGAGGAGACGAGAGTCTGCTGGACGGTGCGGCATTCGACCGTTGCCAGCGTTGTTGGCTCAGTTGCTGTTGTTGGTGACGACGGCGACGAGGAGGGAAACAGAGGAATGTGTTGTGAGCAGGTGGTGGTGGTAGTCGGGAGGAGAGAAGCTGAGAGAGTCACTAAGACATTTCCGGTTGAGACCAGGGCCAGTCAGTTTGAGGAAGGCGCGCGACGAAAGAACTCGTACGTGCGACGGAGAAGTGCGTGTAGATCCCGTGCCATCATTCTGATCTGACATTCCTTGTCTGACAAATACTATCATATTTTATTAATATAATATTGCTATGCATTATGTCGTCATCGATTTGCTCCCAGTACTAGTCCAAGTGAGAAGAGAAATAAAATGACGCAATCACAGAAAATATTCCTTCCATTCGCTCGAGACGTCATGTCGATCGATCAGAAAATATAGTGCTGATACAAATGTAACATCCTAGCCCGAGGATGCTACAACCATTCACATAATTTCGAGGTGGACTACAATGCTCTTCAAGAAATACAATCGTTAAAACATGACCAATAACTGTATACCATGGTATCGCATAGAAGTGAGTGACATGCCATGGGAAGGAAGTTTAAAGAGGAATTTGCAATGGAGAACCTAGAATATGTGTAAAGACAAATCAAAAGATTGAGGGAAAGAAAAAAAAAAGATAGCGACGTTAGTGCTACAATTCGAGACGTATGTAAGAAGAACTGTTTTTGCTATGTAGTATGCCTGTATATGAGGGGGAAATGGAACGATGCGATTCGTATCAAGACGTTGCGGAATAAATACATACAGAATTGCGCAGCAGGACATTTATAAATTCGTCAGAAGACATTCGGTGATGAGCAACATCAAATACATAAATCGGTATGACTGTAGAGTCAATTGCGTTTGAACAGCCCCGCGAGGCGCGAACGGCTCGCCTTCGGTTTCAAGCTCCTTTCTGGACCTGCGCCAGAAGCGGTACTCGGACGGGAACTCGTCTTGGACAGACCATGATGCACATTACTCCCTCCCCGAGCTGGTCCATTCGCATAGGGACCTGGGCACGTCTGCACCTGGGCTTGAGCTTGAGTGCGAGAGACTGGTGAAGTAGGTGATGCCTGATAGCTCGCTCGTCTACTTGCTTTCCCGCCAATCCCAAGACCGAATGAGGAGAACCCGACGGTCAGAGAGCCACGTCGCGACATCTTAGTCGACGCTGTTGCTTGAGAATTCTGTTGCGTAGGTGAAGATGCTGGAATAGCTGCCGATACAGGCTGTCTAGTGGTTACATCAGGACGAGGAGCAAAAGCGGAGGCGAAGAACTCTTGTCGTCCTTCGTGCTCTTCTCGCGTCGGGCCATTCAAGACGCCTAGAGGTGGAAGAGGTGGTGGCGGTGTAGTTGCTGTAGGCGGACGCGAAGCGCTCTTCGCCGTCAAGGTCGAACCAGTTGTAGGCACACGAGGAGTCGGGGCTGGTAAAGGCAGGGTAAGTGGAGCAGGCCTCTTCCTTTCCCGCCTCTCTCGGAAGACACTATTCGCAGTCGAGTTCGAGGACGTATCAAGAGGCGAAACACCAAACGCCTCAATCCCATGCGGAGCCCTCCGCAGATGGCGCTCCTTCTCCGCACTGATCGAGTAACCCGCCGCGAAGAGAGATGAGGACTCGCGAGGACGGACTGCATACGCAGGATCCAAATCCGGATCTTCTCCGTCGGTCTCCGGGGAGCTCGCATCAGACGCGCTTCCCTTCCTCCCAGTCTTGCTCGTAGCCACAGGAGAGTGCAGTGGGACCCAATTAGGTGGTGCGGGGAGAGCGGTCGTCGGTGGCGGTTTAGCAGTTGTCATCAACCGAGGGAGAAGTCCTCTGCGCTTTTCCTTATCCTGGTTATGAACACTAGAATTGCTCAGAGGCATCTGGCCACTGTGAGATAGATGAAGAGCCTCGGAAGATGGTAGTAATCCAGCGAATTCGAGAGATTCATCTTCATCCCACCACAAGTTGCCTTCCGGGTCGCGGTAAATGCCGCTCACACCGGCTCCTACTTTCCCTCCGTGTTCGATGCCTTCGCGTTTCTCAATCGGTCTCCGGTCTTTTCTCTCCTTCTTGTACACCTCATCTCGTACCGACGATGATTTAGTATGAGTTCCCGCAGCTCGTGCATGACGTTCAGTCACTCTTCGCACATTCGCATCCATACTCCCGCCGTCGAGCATTTGCGCCAACGCCACCTCCTGAGAAAGAGGCAAAGCACCGGTCCCACCACCTGGACCGAGGATGGCAGCATAACGTGCCTGAGGCGTCGATTTAGGCTTTTTGGGGTGCTTCGACTTGGAGCGAGGCGAAGTAGGACACGCCGAGGGCTTTCGAGAAGGTAGTGAAGGAACTGGCGGCATGGTGAATCCCATTGCGTCCGAGGTCTTGGTCTTCTTCGCTTTGAAGGAGAATGAGCGGAGGCGATTAAATGAAGTCGTCGGCTTGTCCTCCCCCTTCTCTGCGGAGACGGATTTTGTACGAGAACGTGGCTGTGCCCGAGGTAGGAACGGCGGCGCTTTGATAAATTTGTCGTCAGGAGGCGAGGGCGATTCAGGTATGGACTCGGCGTAGTCTGATCCCCGATGCCTGGATGGAAGGTGTACAAAGATGCTTGTGTATCCGTGCGCTAGAAGATCGGCTGGTGAAACTGGCTTTGGTGCGGGCGTCTGTGGCTGCGCCGAGGGAGAATCCCGAAAGTTGAAGAATGTTGCACTGAGAGACCTACGATGCGATGTCTTCGGTGAACGTACAGGCGTCTTGGGAGACAGCGAGTAAAATGAAGACCGACGAGGAGAGGGACTGGTAGGTGGAGCACCAGGTACAATTTGCGAAGCCCAAGCGGAGATAGATGCAAGCGACTCAGAAAGCGAGACGCTCACAGAGACGTGTACGTTCGGCTTTGAAATATAAGCAGCAGGAACAGATATAGTTGCAGAACGTGGTCTGGAAGTGGCTTTGTCGGTGATTGCAGTAGCAGAGTTGTTCAGGTCAAAATTGTCAGCGACACGGGACATTTACTAGATAGTTAAAGTGGAGCTAAGTTAACACGCTATATCCAGTATGTCGTTAACAATAGCGAATAAAGTGCGGAATGTAATGGAATGGACGTACGATGGAGGCTTTTAGCGGGGTAGAGCTATAGGAAGATTGGATAGAAATTCCAACAGAAAAATACTTGATTGAAGAGGAGAGAGTGGAGAGTAAACTTTGAGAGAAAGAAAAGCGAGACTAGCTGGGGTGTCCCTGCATTGCCCGTAGTCCTTTTAGCGCACAAGAACAAAAAGGCCTTGGGCTGGGAGGACAATAAAACAAGAGACGCGTCTTGTCGCGACGCGCTTTATACAAGTTTACTCACACGCTTCCAACGGGTACAACAAGGCACGTGCCGATAATAAAAAATACAAGGACTGCCAAAATAGCTCCTCTGCAACATCTCCTCATGTTCAGATATTCAGGTTTCTCGCACAGCGTCGATGGACGAGGCTCACGGAACTCGAGCGCTTTACATTCAATTGTAAATTCCCGGTAAAATTGGATCATGTGCCTTCCGCCGAGCCTGCCGCCGAGAAAGTCAAGATGGAATTGATGGAAGCCGCGTCTTTGGCCTTTTGTCGAACCTAAATCGAGAGGCTCACAATTAGCCATTAGCCATCATAATACATAGCCCGTGGCTTCTCGTTGACGTTACTGGCTCTGCAGTGCGCTTTGCTGTTGTTCGAACCGAGATGAAGTGCAAAGTTCCTGTGTGCTTCTAATCTGAACTGATCGATGTTCTCTCTGTTCATTGTCTCAATTTCCGCTCCTGTGCATCATGTGTTTGTCTGCGTTGTCTTGTCCAGCCGCGCTTTGGCCGCAGTAACGGCACGGCACCTCCTTGCATCTCCTCCTTACGGACACTCCAGTAGCCTACAAAGGCGACGACGGACCAGCTTCTCGAGCATTTTCTTCTCACAAGGACAACAAGTTTCGAAGGATTTTATTTTACTAGAACCCTTGCTGAGAATGGCGATTTTAGCCCGTATCCCATGCCGTTGCGCGCTTGCATTCTCTTCACAGCTCCTATTTATTCTTCGAACAAGGGTGATCATCGCTTATTTGGATTCTTGAAATCTTCCTCTCTCTTCACATCTGTTCTGGGTTACCTGTTGATGAAACGAGGCAGCGCCTAGGGAATTTCCGATGCTTCCTCCGTAGATGTCATCCTTCGGGTTTCTCTTTTTCTTATTCCCTTGCCCTTAGATACATATGATCATTTCGTCTGTCAAGCTTCTCCTAGTCCGGCTGACGGTGCTATTAGAATACTAATACTTGTCGTCATGAACGGCTTCATGAGTTGTTTCAGCAGGCCGATGCTTCTCAAGAGCAACGATTCAACCGAACCATCTTCTCGCGCTCCGAGAACCCTATAATGCAAATTTCCAACGAGCGGAGAAACGCGGCGATGGTGCGCGACTGGACCTCTGTTCGCATCTCATCCAAATCACAACGTCTGCAAACCTAAGAAACATTTGACCCACCAGAGCCAGTGAAACAGATCCAGCAGCACTTAAACATTCACCTCGAGGCAGTATGGCGCAGCACAAAATACAAGGACGTCCCTCCTGCTTTTGCCCATATGAGGTATATAGATACCACTGCTCAAGTTGTCTGGCGAGATCGGAACTCGGAAGATAAAGTGCACACTAAGGAATGCAAGTCATGCAGGGCTCGAGTCGTCACAATTGTCCCCCTGTACCTGAATCGGTATAGTCTGAGTTGAAAAAACTTTCTGGTCGGCTCTTCAGTAGGATATACGACTCCAACAGGCTGTCAGGTCACTTAACACGCGCCAGAACCGTATAAAGAGAAATGAGTGTTCTCGTCTCAGTGTTGTACAGTTGCTCATCTCGTCGTATTGTAAGTTCGTACATCCCTATTGGCCGTATTATCTCTTGGCTGCGTATTTAACTCTTCATATTCGCGAGATTCGACGCGAGAAGAGTAATTATGAAGCAATAAGCACCTATAGACGATAAACATTCAGTTCAAAGAACAAGGTCGACAGGGAGCGACAAAGGAAGACAGAGAAGCCAATGTCAACGAGAATAAAGAATCGCAGGTCGTAGACGACCATAAGGCCGCACTCGGCGCTGCCGGGTAGAGGGGAGCAAGTGCAATTCATTCTCAGCTGCCGAAAAAACATCGCAGCGAAGGACTATCGCGTCCGACACGATAGGAGAAACAATTCACGGAGAAAATTGAAGGGAAGAGTGACTCCAATAAATGGCAAACACGGGAATGTAGGGCTTACCGCAGAAGGGGTTAGCTTTAGTTCGCGCAAGGTCTTCGCGAAATCATCTCGAGTGAAAGTTTGTCTATGTCGCCACGCCGAGACAGAGCAAAAAACAAAAGACGACATAAACGACAATAGCGACGTATGTATGCGAGAAGCAGCAGTGTCATAAAATGAGCTCCAGTTAGTCAAATTCAATCGCGCAGGGCAAAAGAGCAAAATTAAAACGTACCGTGGATATTGGGTCGAGAAGTTCACTGTCTCCACGTCGACACTTAGCGTCTGTGCTGCAAGAAACTCCGCAGCCTCGCGCAGGGCTGGTCAAGTCAGACAAAGAGTTAGACCAGCTGGAATGAAAGAAATTCACGGAAAGAATACGGACTGGAATCACTCGGGAGGGTCGTTATGTATGGCTTGCCTCCGAATCGAATCTGGAGACGAGTTTCCTTGTATTCGCTCGCAGGAACACCCTGTGCTGAAGATGTCGAGGCCACTGGCGCAGGTTGTACCGGCGCTGTATGATAACCTGTCAGTGTGAATCGACAGGAATTGTGAAGAACTCCTACCTAGATCTGGTACGCTCATCCCCTCCCTCAATGCCTTTTCGCGCATCTGCTTCTCGCGACGTTCTTGCTTGTCCTGCTCAATCTTTCGTCGGATCTCTTCACGCGCCTTTTTTTCCTGTGCTTTCTCTCGCTTCATCTCCTCGGCAGCCTTGAGAGCCTCCTTGACCTTTAGCTGCTCACGAGCTTCAGCTGCCTCCCGGTCTGCTTTACGCCGGATCGCAGCGTTGGAGCGAGCCTCTTCGACTTCCTCCACGGATTTCTGCGCACGCTTCTCTGCGAGTTTAGCTCGTAGCTCAGCGAGTTTTTGCTTCTTTTCTTCCTCCGTAAGAGGCTTAATCTTCAACTTCGAGTGAGTACTGAGGTGAAAGAAGTAAGTTGAAGTATTACGGACCTCCTCTGTCGACTCCTCGAACTGATCATGCCCACTCTTCTCAGCGTGGAAGTTCGCCAGCGCGGTATTCTTGAATACTTTGCCACACTGTGAGCATTTGATGCTCTTCGCCTCCACCTCTGCACCTTCTCCTGCTCCCTCGGAACTGGGAGCCACGTTTGCAACACCCTTGCCAAGAGCGGCCCGCAAAGCCTCAGCGTCTTCATCGTCTTCATCGCCAGTAGGCACCTCCTCCATTCTCCCTGAGGCCACAGAAGAAGAGCTAGTCTGAGCGGAAGCATCTGGGATCGGGTCATCCGTGTGCGCGAAGAGGAAATCGAGTGCTGGCTGGAGACCAGCGTTGCTCGTGGCGCGCAAAGCCCAATCGACACGCGCTGCCTCAAAGCCCATGCTCAAAAGCGCATCTCTGTCACCGGCCATTTTGCGCTTAGACAATCTCTCGGTGCCTCAGTATGATACAGAAAACAGCTTCTAGGAGGTGCTATATACTTGTTCAGATGTGCGGCCCAGAACTTGAGACGCGCGTGCACCTTGTATTACTTACGAAGGCGATGATGGATGGAACAAAAGATCACCAAATAAGGCGATTTTGCACTTTTTTTTCACTTTTTCTGCGGAGGTTGTTTGATCCAAGTGGATTTGTCTCTTTAGTAGCTTGCACGGTGCAAGTTATCACATATGTTACGTAAGCTTATGAACAGTAAATAAGTGTATGAAATCCGCGTAGCTTATTGTTTTTTATATTCGACGTCTACTATGCAAATCCGGTAATCACACACTTTCCATGAGTGAATCTGACTTTTGAGGAGTATCGAGAATCTACTTGAAAAAACCCCTAATGCTAGTTGATATAATACGGCTACAGTATGTTGGATAATGTCACTATCAGCATAATCGTAGCATGAGTGGTAATCGGGCATGATCATACTCTGCGTCAGTTCTAGTTCACTGAAGGCAAGTGACTTGGGCGTCCAGTCCAGATTTACCTCGTGCAAACCAGAAACGTCTCGTATCTTAACAAGTCTCGGTGAGTAGTACGTCATGTAGCATACAAAGGATCGAGTTATGTAAGAAATAACTAGTCAAATATCCATAGAATCTGTATTCATCGATCCGAAGTTACTACACGTACGAGTTCAATTCATGTTCTGCAAGCATCATGAAGTACGCACGCACCTTATCCCACGGAATCCGCATGTCCAGACCTTGAAAGATGCCCTTCATTATTGTTTTCAATTTTGCCTCATCTATCACTGCGACGTCGCACTCTGTGCATTTGTATTCCTGTAGAGCGGACGTTGCACCATTCCACGCGAAGTGATCATCAGAAAAGATATTACTTATATCTTTCTCGTCCTTAAGAAAGCCTCGGATCATAATGAACACGGAAGATATCAAAATATGAAGGTCTTCAAACTCATACGAGGTTGTTGAGCAGGGACAATGCCAAATGTCTGGATCCACTATTTGAACGTTCCACAATACTTCCTCTTCGAAGGCAGACACAAAAGCGTCGATCTGCTTTCGACGAAAACGGAGGAGATTAAGAGCATCCTTGTCAGATAGCTCCTTTGCGGCCGGCGTTTCTCGACATAATTCGGATAAGATATCGCGCTTTGCTGCCCGTTCGGCAGCACGTCTGGTCGCATCGGCGCATTTCCAGTGACATGCAAGTGCATACAATCGGAGAGGGTCAGTTTGAAGACCTGGTTTCTCATAAATCGCGGATTGTATGGATTGGCGTGCACACGGGATATCGTACTTGTCGGCAGCTCGCGTAAGCGTCCAAGCCTCGTCATACGTGCTAGGGAGTTCGGATGCATCGTTGCGCGGGTAGATGCCGTCAAGCAGGAGGCAAATCGTTTTTCCATCCTCATCGAGCGGAAGAGGATCGTGAGCATTCTCAGAGGCGACTCGTGGAATTTCAAGCATTTGCTTAAAGAAGCCAGACGCGAGCTTGAGAATTACTGAATGTACGCGGAAAAGAATACCATCACTGGATGAAAGAACAATGTCACCATCAGCATTATCGTAACGTGGATGGAAATCCGCCATCTCAGCGCTGCTGCGGCTCAGGCTGCTCGGTCGGTCATGGTGGTATCCAGTCCAAACGCCGCGTAAGGAGGGTGAACAGGAGTTACGTAATCCCACCACGGCTTTGTCACCTAGGAGTTTCGCCGTGGTCCAAATCACTTCATCGTGACACCAGAGTGAATACAAACCAGCTCCTTGTCTGTGTATTCTATCCGGGGAGCGTTCGGATGCAGATGATCTAAGTTTTTTTTCTTGAGACTGATCTGAAGTAGCGGCGACCTATAGGCCATTGCAGAATTCTGCACGGTTTTATAACCGCGTGTGGTGGTTTATCTTGCCTTATGGGCTCTCATAATCAGTCATAAGCAGTTATAACTGCTTATAAATAGCCATACGCATCTATAAACTCTTGCAGAATTTTGCGATGCGCCAATGCCCCAGAATGCTCGCATTAACACGGCTATCCACGATTAAGGATCAACATTCATCCCGTCTAAGCACCATCTCCTCGAGCCTTACCCACGGACTCACCTACGAAGGGAGTTGAGATTGGTATAGATCATGGATACAAATCCAGTACTGCTCAAGAGATTCGCGAAGAGCCTGGCAGATTGTACAGACAACAGGAGCTTTAGAAATTTGCAACCCATTTTGACCACGACTCTCTGGAGCTCACTGCTCTTTCTATATGAGGTGATGATTCCTAGACATCAGAAACTTACATGGCTTAGCACGAATAGGTTTGAAGGTGCTTGACTAGTGTCCAGCGGTCCGGTGGACGTAAACGTATACCCGTTCAAGTTGACACCGATCTACCTGCAGAAGGAGAACATTATTCAATTTCTGATCCATCCCAAGGAAATCAGTCAGTGAAATGACAAAGACTGGGAAGAAAGCGGGAGAAGAGGCAAGGTTTAAGTCTAGAAGGTAAACATACAACAGCCAGATGTCCGACTATTCATTGTTAATATGGCATATACTCGTGAGAGCACGAAAGTAGTACGTCAAGAGACCTTAACAATTACTGTATTTCTCGCGACTAACTTGTCTAAGTCAGTACTGAGTTGTTCGCAAAGAGCAAGTTTAAGTGTCGAACTTTTACTTCTCGAGAAGCTGGCTTACAAGGTAGGATGGGGTGGGGGGTAAAGGGTACCCAACAAAATATGAAAAGAAGGAGGTAAATATGAAGATCTTGATCCACGTTTCTTGAACTCAGAGTAATGTCAACCGACAGGAAAGAAAAGGTACTTATCGGTATCTCAAGAGTATTTGAGCAGTGACTCCGAAACACTCGGAAGCACTCTATCTCAATTTGGGTCTGCACCTTATACGTAGGAATGTCCGAGGACCTCGAGTAACCACGTGTAGAATGAGCAGGAAAAGAAGATCGTCATGTATATCAGTATGATAACAGAATCGGTAAAGGGTTCTGAGAAACCATTTCTGACTTTGCCCGTCGCCAGGAGTCTGGGTGCTTCTTATTGTGCCTTCAAATGCCTTCTACAGCCAACTAGTTCAGCAGAACGAGGTCAACGCATCTCGGAATCCGGGCTCCCCTCCGCAATCTAACGATGTGCGTAAGTCCTTCGGAATTCTCAATATCAGACGCCCGATCAGATAGAATGAAGCACATACCGTTCCCAAGAAACTCTCGCTACCACTTGCTCGGTTATGCCTTCCATTGCATTTATGACGTTGTCCATCTTGATTAGTGCGCAGTGGCATTCTTCGCATCGTATGTTCCACAAATCAAAACCGGCGGTGTGATGAATATTGAGATTAGTTGAGAGAGCGACGTGAATGTTTCGTGTCTCGAGTACACCTCGGAAGGCAAGAAACAGAGTAGACAGGGCATTTTCGACCTTGTGCGAATCGATAACAGTTCTGTTGCAGGGGCAAATCCAAGGCGCATCTGGAAAGATATCTATGTCGAACGATATTTGCTTGCGTGTCCTTCCCTCCAGAATATGTATCAGAGCGTCAATCCGTCTCCGGCGAAAGTGAAGGAGATTGAGAAGATCTTTGATATTCAAGTCCTTGAGGCCCGGCCTATTTCGATATGCGACGTCTACGATATCAGAATTTGCTGCATTTTCGGCAGAGGTTTGAATAATGTCCTCCCAGTTGCAATGGCACGCTAAGGCGTACAATTGCACAGCGTGCTGTCGAAGATGAGGGTTCCTGGATATCCTGGTTCGCAGAGTTTCGAGCGCACTTGGCATGTCGTATTTTTCCGCAGCTCGTGTTACGGCCCAGGCTTCCTCGAAGGTGCGAACTGACTCGGTGCCATCGTAACGCGGGTAGACTGCGTCCAAGAGAAGGGCGATCGTTTTACCGTCCTCGCTGAGAGGAATGGGTTCATCAGAGTTCTCGGACGCGACACGTGGAATCTCAAGCATTTGCTTAAAAAAACCAGACACGAGCTTAAGAATAATCGAATGCACACGAAAGAGAACGCTATCACTTGAAGAGAGGACTATGTCCCCATCACTATGATTGTGGCAAGGATGGAAATCTAACATGGTGAATGCTAGTGAGTGTGGAAGTGAGTGTGGGTGGAAGATCAGGGAAGATCAGTCCAAAAAGATTACTCTATTAGCCTGGTCATGCGTAATCCACGTGCGTGTAATTTTTGAAGCTACAGGCGACAGGCACACACGAGAAAAACGAAAGGTACACAATTAGAACAACTAAAGTACAAAGATACAGGTACATCAGAAATCTCAGTAGAAGGTACATCGACACGTCGTATCCTCAACATACGACGGTCTTTTGTCATTTTGCTACGGTTACCAAAGTAACACCCCGATCTCAGGAGTCGAAGTTGGTTTGTCACACCAATAATCATCACGTCCATCTGGAATCAGCACCCAGCAGGCGTTCCAGGTCGTAATTACTCGCCGGACTAACGAACAGATCCTCGATATTATAAGCTGAAAGCAAGTCTTGCACCGAAAACGAGGAGTCTGTCGTTGATCGTCAGAGAACAAAGAACAGTGAGCATGTCAGAGAACTTGACCGTACTTGCGACGGCCTGCTGTTTTTCGTCTTCTTCAATGGACTTGCTCAGGGATGTATCGGTGGCCGGTGCCGTATTGTGAGGTAAGTCCTTGCCTGGTCACACCGACAAATCAAGTCTGTCAAGGTTCAAATCAAAGAATTATCAGATAGTCTAACCTGTGTATCTATGGAGGATGCCTTTGTCAGGCAAGGAGATGAACGTTTTGATTGTCTTTGAGTCCGAGACAATGTGTGAGAGTCCAAGGCCTGAGACCCGACCCCAGTTGTCAGCGTTTATCCGACAAGTGCAACAAATTGATAGCCGTCAGACAAGACGACAGGGTGCCCTCCCACTCACCCGCCACGCGCTGTTCGAGAATACTCAAGACATAAGCAATCCCGGCCCAGTATTGCTCCATGCGCTGTAACGCCTTCGTCAGTACCGTCAGATTCTGTCGCGCCATCGAACTCATAAATTGCTCCGCTGATGGTGGTTCGTTTGTTTCGGTGGGTGAGGTATTGGAATGTCGCGGACCCTGGGTGAAGGTATTACGTTTTATCTCGTGCAAGAACGCGAGGCTGCATCGAAAGAATGTTCATATGGAAAGCACAGCGAGAAACCAATGCTGACTTACCATGCAACGAAAATTGGCTGGACACTAAACGGGTTCCCAAGCTGTGTGACGGTCGCATTCTAATGAGATATTCCGATGACCGGTGTTGCGCAATGAACTCACATAAGCTTTCGACGAAAACAGGTCGGCGAAAACAAGACATTCGCTGATATTACGTGAGCTAGATAGCGAAAGTTTCATTGAACAATGCATTGATCGTATGAGAGGCGCTTGCGCCCCTGAAGGATTTGTGGTTAATTCCGGATGGTATACGAGTGCCATGACTGCATTTGTCCATAAATGAAGTGTTAAGAAAGAACCCTGCGTGACTTAAATCAGCAAAATCTCATCTAAGCCATTCGACACGCCACTCACTCCGTGCCCACGCGCTTCCTGGTGTTTGAAATTATCTACACTCCATTTCATCGGATCTGGAAGACTGGCATAGAACTGCACCAGTTGTGACTGCAAACCGCTAAGAACGTCTGGCCCCACTTCGGCTACGCCAACTAGTGTCCGAGACCGCCCTCGTTGACCATTGAGAGCAGAAGAAATACGTCCGACAAGAACCATGGCTCGAACAAGGTATACAAATGGGATGGGCTCAACAGGCTCATGCAGTGAAAGATCTGTATTTCGTGCGGGGTCGGGGAAGAAGTCGTCATCCGATGGCAATGGGATTTCGATGACGTCCTCTGGGATGGAGGCAGGTCGTCCCGTAGAAAATGAAATGATACGATCCTAGCAAAAATTTGAGCGTCTTGCAGCGAAACATATAACCATGAATGTCTCAACAGTGACAAACAAGCTCCAAAACAGTAGTCGTGTCCGCACAACGTGCCCTCTTGATTCATACAATTCAGAAACCTGGAAAATCGCGTATTTAGGCTTCATTATATCAGACCCTGCCTAAATCGACACCGAACCTCGTGCAGCCCTAAGTCAAAGGACATGCGAAAGGCCATCCTAGACGACATATAAGTTTTCGTTATCCCGTCCAAATGTCTGAGTCCTACCCGGAGTATTGCTTATACAATGGCTTCAGTTAGCCTCTTCACACAAATAAATGGCGAGATGCTCACCCATAAAGCAGCTTCAGAATTCTTTTCATCGAATAATTCGGTCAATATAAAGTAGCATCAACGGAAGTATCATACGTCTCACTTGACCATAACAAGCCCACGCTAACAAGAGAAGTCCGGTGACGCTATCGTGTGTTGGTAGATGCAATAAAGGGACAATTAGCTCCTGGGCCTTCGTAATAAACGGCGCGCAACACTATGTCATTCGTAAGGTTAGAAAGAAATCACGCTAGTTATCAGACGAGCAAGTTGTACTTCTGCTGCCCTGCCTTCTGATACTGGATGAAACCTCAAGGTGTCTGGTATGAGCTAGAATTTTAGCATAAGGTAGGCGGGAAATCATCACCTCGCGGCGATGGCGCATACACCTATTTTTCCATGGTGAGAAAATTATCTTTGTACGGATACTGGTAACGAACAATTTAAATAGAATGCAGACATCGTTCCGGTCTCAAGTCTCTCTTTCAAGCGTCGCCTGCTGAGACTAGGGAAATGTTGACTCATGGTACGAAAGAATGTGTCGATAAGAGGAAGATGCACACTCGGAAGTGGCATGCTATTTTCGTCAAATAGATCATCAGGCCAAGGTGGTGCAGGAAGCTCCTTCTGATTACTGGGAACAGGAGCACTAGAGGCAAGGGGAGGGCGAGCTTGAAGTTTCAATGAGATACGATTGATTCCTGGACTGTAAACAGGATAACATTACGTGAGAACTTGGACACCGGTCCGAAAAGAAGAAGAGGGCTTACTGAATTGCAGTAGAGCCCGCCTATCGAGAAGATCAGTACACAGTCGTTCGAATAACCGTATATGTGAGAGGGCTAGGACTCACGAGCCGGTAGTAATACAGTTCTAGGTCCTCTTTGGAATTGGGATCTCCTTCGACAAATGCCGTCTGAGATTCCAGGGCCCGCATCAGCTGCTCATTTGACGTTGGGGAGACGTCTGAACCGGCCAAAATATCTGATGCTGCTTCCACGGCAGGCGAGTTTTGGCCTTGGGCATTAGGAATCGTACTTGATGAAGGATCTTGCGGCGGCCAGATGTAGGACGGATTGGCGGGAGTCACTGTATACCATTGTTCCGCCGAAGATGCTTGCTGTGTCGGTGAGATGGCGAGTCCTTGCTCCATCCGGCCGTTGTAGTTCTAAACACAGTGACACAATCAGTTGCGTTCCGGGACGGAAATGGATGGTGATAATTACCCAGGGTAGAGAGAAATGAACATCATGTTGTTGACGGTGCAGCATTGGAGGAATTTGTTGAGAAGCAGACGCCAGAATCGGCTGACCTTTCGAGGCCACGGCGACAGCAGCACTTTCCCGTTCTTGGCGCTCCGCCTCCTCCATCTCTCTTCGTGTCCTCTTCCTCCTGCGTCCTTCTGGCCTTTCAACATCACGTCCAAATGTCAATCACCAAACTGAGGACAGTAAGAACAAAGGTAATCACGCACCATTGACAATCAACATCGGCAGTTTCGCAAGCTTTGCACCGGGGACGAGTTCCCGAGCAGCGAACTCTCTTCGCTCTACAGCGAAGACATGCTAGGGGGACGCGGCGCTCTTTCTCCTTCGCGTCCGTAGAGGCACCCGCGCCTGCGCTTGGCGACCGTTGGTCCGAAGCATGTTCATGACTTGTCGAGCTAGCAGGCGATGGCTCGCCGATTGATCGACACATTAAGGTACTCGTGAGCGTCGTGGAGGTCTGTAAACAAGTTCCAAGAGGGAGAAGTCTTCTCAGACTCAGTCACTCACTCGTCGATATGCTCATATCGTCACCTGACCTTGTTACATTCTCATTGGTACCTGGCACAGTCTATGTGAATTGTGTGTCAACTTTTTTCTTTCGGAGCCTAGATACCTCCCAAATATAGTATGTCGCGTCGATCATCCCGTCCCACTTTCTTTTCCGTGCAGCACACAAATCTTGAGCTCACAGTTCTACGCAACGCAAACACTAGACATGCATTCATAAGATTGATGTTTATGCATGTTATCAATGTTCTTTGATAAACTTCACAATAATTAGTCATTGAATGTGTCAACTTGGTAAATAATCTTGCATATTCCTGGATATATAGTTCTACTCAGGCTTGCACAGCTCCCTCTGAAAGCACACAAAAGCATCCCTTCAAAGTGAGCAAATACCATTATTGACAGCATTGATTCATTATTCTAAGAAATATGCGAGAGTTGGAGGGTGATTCATGAAGCTATTCTGGCCTCAATAGCATATATGCATTGCAGCTCCATGGATTCGTGATTTTTCTATGGATTTTCTTCACAAACCTAAATCTTATTCAAATGTGAAGATTTTGTTGAGAAAAAAACTGAAGAAGTGTCCTGGTTGTCCTTATATGCTCTTAAAATCGCTATATTTCGAAATGTGTTGGACAAAGGTTTTTGATTTTGCCGTATTCTTGACCAGAAACTTGAAAAAGAAAATTTTTGACATATTTTCAGATTTTTTTGTTTAGTTGTGGATGGAAGGCAGGAATGAAAAGTGGGACACCTTGGATCCAACGCGGTTAAGCGAATCGTGGGAATGTCATTGTCACGATTCCAGCCTTTTTTTTTTTTTGAATGAATTTATTACGCGCGTCAGCAATTCTAGTTACAAGTGCGCGGTAGAGCTAGCTACGTGGGGGGTGTGGGTCTCTAAGAGAGGTGTGGAAATATACGCAGGGGGGTGGGGGTAGTATGGTGGTCGGCCGTGGCCACGTATCCGGAGAATCGGGGTAAGGGGATTCCAGCCATTACATTCAATCATTGATCATCAATTCAATCGACTCGATCGTTTCCTTACGTAGTCTCGCGTACTTCTCTCAAGGGTCAATCTCCAATGGCTTCTCTTCTGGCCCATCTCCATTCATTTCACATCTCAGAGGCGTCTGGGCCATCTGTACGTCTCTTATTTACTCTTTATCTTGATTTCGCGTTAAATGGCCAACTTGGATATAAGGAAGTCATATATAATATACATCGTGAACTTAGCAATCCCGAACGAGCATTTACCACCGTCAATGTCACAAGGTATAACGCCATTCGCCATTGCAGAAAAAAAAAATCGAGCAGACGGAACAAAAGAGAAGAGCAACGCCAGATGCCGAAGATTGTCAGATATCCCCAACCTTCTCTGGCTCGGGTGCCGCTATGGTATCCCTTTCAGTCCGGTCGTCGAGCGCAACATATGGATACTTGATCGTGTAGTAACGGAATACCTGTGCGGAAATCGCGAGTAGCCCGAGAAATGCACTATCACAGATCCAGCCAAGAAGAGACGGTGAGGTAAGTAAGCTTCCATCCGCTTCATCGCATCAAATGAAAGCGGCAATACGTACATTGTAGTAGAGAAGCCCGGCACATATCGCGGTGCGTCTTTGGAAGGCCATAAGAAAGATCCATAGATAGACGCACTGTTGCCGAGCGAATTTACGACAGCGATAGCTACTCCTCGCTTCTCCGCTGGATGCGGAATCACTTTGGATACCCATAAGAGGGTGAGTGGACAAACCGCATATACCGCTCCGACTGCAAAACATAGGAAGGCATATTTCACTTTGTCATTGTTTACGGCCACAGCTAAGATGTAGCGTGATTACTTTCCTTGCGAATGGTATAAGAAGAGAGGGACATACTAATGATGAAAGACACGAAGGCTACCGAGGCCGCTATCGTGATATAATGTCCGCGTTCCTGGCGCCAATCTGAAATAAAACTAAATGCGACAATGCCGACGAGAGCCACAGCATAGATCGGAATAGTCATATATTGGAGCATATATCCACTGTATCCAAGTTGACCAACAAGTGCTATGATGGAGTGGGTTCAGCGTCAACTCGGTAGTAGCAACATTTTAACCTACTGGGTACAAAGTACTGGATGGTTTGCGATCCAGTGGCGAGCATGTACATAAAGGAAAGGCCCCACGTTCGCCAATCCTTGAAAGCAGATTTCAGTGCCTCCGTATGGCTAGGCTGAGTGCTTCCTTCTGACCCCGACGAAGCTATACCATCGGACTTGAGGCGAGCGATCGCAAGATCTCTCTCTTCCTGCGAAAGCCATCGTGTTGTTGCGGGCCAATCCGGCAGAACGATCCACGTAAAACAACCCGCGAAAGAACTGGCGACGCCTTCGATGAGCAAAAGCCAACGCCAGCCTGCCAATCCGCGCGAACCATTCAAATTGTCTATAATGACGCCGGCGAGCAAACCAGAGAATGCACCAGAGATGGCGGTTGCCGTATAATAGATCGAAAAGCGGCGCGCAAGTTCATGCACTTTGTACCAGGACGATAGATAGAAAGCAACACCCGGCGCAAATGCTGCCTCAATTATACCAAGGCAAAAGCGGATCGCTGCAATTTGAGAATAATTTTTGCCAGCAGCCATGCACGCAGCTACAGCTCCCCAGGCGAAGCAAATTAAGGATAGACTATAGTGAAAGTTTGTCAGTGACCAAAAAGCAGAACCTATTTGAACACGAATGATGCTCACTAAATGCTCGGCCGTATACGAGAGAGTAACATGTTCGACGGCACCTCAAAGATAAGATAGCTTATAAAAAATACAAGCAAGATAACTGAGTATTGCTAGAAGAAACCTCAGATATGGCCTACGGTATACTCTGAAGGGTTAGATTACTTACCGTAGAGCTGAGGTTCAAGTCTTCCTCCATGCCGCCGCTCTTCGCATTGCCAATGTTCGCGCGGTCCAGGTACGATAACGTATAGAGCACCCAGAGAGTTGGAACCTAACACAAAATAATAAGAAAGAAATCGGAAACATGCTTATAGCGTTCGAGGACGAGTCAACATACGATGTGCAGGTCTATTTTGCGCAAGAGCTTTTTCTCAGCCTCGGAGCCAGATTGATACTCGTCCATAGTGACATTGTCGGTGTTGCTGTTCCATTCTTCATCGATCTTGTCAGAATGCATGATGGACGACGGCGGAAGACAAGAGGGAGACGTGAAGTGCTCTCGGTATCAGTATGGAGCTGCGTTTCCGTCTTTTATAACTGCGAACTACATTGGGCCTGTCAGGATCGAACAGAAATAGCGTTGAAATTTCCTATTCGAAGCCACACCCCGGCATCCTATCAGTACTTTATCAACCGGACACCAGACAACAAACGAAACTCAATGATCTCGTGCCGAATCCGCCTAACCAAAGCTAGGTAGTCCGGTATTATATAGCTCCGGGAGATCTTATACAATTGGTCACCTGTTTGTTCCATTCCAGCGATAAAGATTATTCCGATATTCGCGCCGGGCTGAATAGTTATACCCATATCAATAGGAAGATATATTCTTGAGGCCGCGTCTCCAGTGGGGTGCGTACCTCCCCCGGATTTGCATCTTTCGGTCCCATGTCAAGATGTGGAGTACGTACTAAGATAAGGTACAGTGGCCTCAAGCTGTTCCGAGCCTGTAAGCATATACCCGTAACGAGCCTTGGCGCGTACTCTCAATCAAATAATTTGTTTAACTTAATTGGACTGGAGAAATGCCTGCATGCATTTTCAATGCACGGTCACTTCACGAAACGAAACACCTTCCTCGCTCCGGTCGGGATCAAAGTAGCAATACTTGAGCTACACCACCCGTATGAGCGGTGCGAAACGACGTAATAACTTAGCAAGATGAACGAATAATATTTTAACTAGTTGACAGACGGCAAACAAAGGCCCTGCATTTAGTCTTGCGAAGGATAATTCACAGAAACGAAGCAAGCAGGACTCCTTTCTTATGGCTCAATACATCCTTGGTCCTTCATTTATAGGGTCTCGGATCACCCGTATTCCTTGAGTAGATTCTTTTATCTACAATCGGGCCTTGCATAAATAAATGGCTTTAGCATGACGAACACCTCTGGATAGCAAAGATGGAAGAAAGCCGCATTGCTGGTTCAGTGAATCATTGCTCTTTTCTTTCTGATCACCGAATGACAAGATTCCAAGGCTCTCTTTCTCGAACTCGGCTACATATGCGTCCAGATATGAGGAATGAGGGTCAACTTACATACTAAATGGACACTTGACCTTCATACGAAGCGCTGAAATCCACTTTCGGATCGAGTTCCGGAACTAGGTACCGGGGAGGCTTGTCCTTGTACACGTTGCATTTCTTCTGAGATTACAGCACACACACGAGGTACACGATCGATGCAACAACCTCACCATAACCTTCTTTTAAGTTTATTATGGACCATTTATACAGATCTCTTAAATTCTCTTCCTTGAACCAATTAATCATACGTCATGCTTTGCCTGTAGATCCGAAGAGATCAAGGAACCGCTCGCAAACGGAAGCGAAGACTTCCGTACTCTCCTCCACGGCGTCGGGGAACGGCTTGTTCTGCAATCCAGAGACGAGAGCCTTCACGTAGGGATCGCGACCCCAACTATTGACATTAATCTTGCTGATTCCATTCCTTATACACTCTTGAAAGAGAGCGTCTGGAAGCTCGTCCGTCCCATGAAGACAGAGTGGAATACCACCGTTGAATCGCGAATGGAGATCTTTCAGACTAAGGAGGTAATCATGACATGTTACTTCGGATCCTTTTGATGCTGACGGAGATTCAACGTACATTTCCTGCCGGAAGTTTGGCGGGCGAAGGTATGAACCATGCAAGTTGCCGATGCTCGGAGAGAGGATAGCAGCACCGGTCTCAGCCATGAACATCTGTGCTTTCTCTGGATTCGTGAGTTTCGCATCGGAAATCATGCGGAGTCCAGCCTCTCCGCCCTCTAGTCTACCAAGTTCCACTTCAACTGCAACACCGACTTTTGCTGCCCTTTGGATATGAGGGCGAGCAAGGGCGATATTCTCTTCGTCTGTCTGTCGGGTAATTAGCGATGTAAGATATCAGATTCACGGCCAACGATTTGGAAAGCAACAAACGTCGGCGTGACTTGCATCAACCATGATGCTATCAAATGCTATTCCTTTCTCCGCCAGACTTAGCGCGAGCTCGATATGTTCGGGATCGGTAGCGTGGTCAAGATGGACTGCTATCGGCACTGACGCTTGGTGTGCGCTGTGGCATAAATTTTCAGACGCGGAATTACAGCAAGTCTAACAAGGAGCCTCACGCATTGAGGCAAAATTGGAGAAATGGCCCGCCTCCGTAGGCCAGAGTGACAGGGAAGAGCTGAAGAATAGCAGGGCTCCTTTTGCGTTCCGCGGCTCTCACGAGGCCGATAACCGAGTGAGCATCATAGCTATCGGAACATGCTTCTTGAATAGTAGAGCATGAATTCACTGCATCTATACGTACCACGTCTGGGCTAGAATGCCATATCCGCCATCCTCGGCCTTGCGGAGGATGTTGAGGGTGAGGTTGTTATCAAGTGTCATGACGGTAGAAGTAGACTTTGGGATTACACGTCCGTGAGCCAGGAGAACAGTGATTTCTTACTTTAACTACACTCGAGTGCTATATGCGGCAGTACGCTGGGACAGTTGACCGAGACATATATCCGGGACGGAGGATCCGGAAGTAAGAATGTAAAATTTTTTGTTCTGTTGAGAAGAAAAAACCGCACGTGAGTTGATCTTTCTTTCTTTCTCCTTTCGGGTTGCTTTTTTTGAAAAATGCTGTGTCGTACGACCATTTGGCGTGTGATTTTTGCACCCGGACAAGACAACGTCCAAGGAAGAATGCGCCAGGAAATAGGCCCGGTCAGCGGGTCGGTACTTGCCCAACCTCATCGATGCCGGAATCCAAAAGACTTGATCCAGTTTGGGTCCATTATGTCCGACGAACTGCGATTGACTCGTGAGGACCGCGACATTATATTTAAAGCTAGACCAAACCTTGTGATACATATACATACAGGTTTATCTGGACTCGTTCACGATCGTTTCTTACATACCCAGCCCTCCTTTCTTCTGCTAAGTCTCAGCACTGTTCAGTATGACATCCGACACTTCTGTCGTGCTCATCACGGGCGCAGCTGGATGGCTGCCTGGTCTACTTGTGCAGGAGCTCCTGACTGATTCCAGAACACCAAATGTCCATTTTATCCTCGCTGACATTGTTGAACCGAAGGCTCCCGCCAATGCCAAGGCCATAACTATCAAAGCTGATCTTACCCAGAAGGAAGCAGTCGAGAAGCTTTTTGAGACAGAGTTCGGGATACCTGATACTGTCTATGCACTACATGGCATTATGTCACGGGGTTCTGAAGATAATTTCGACCTTGGCCTGAAGGTATGCTCCAGTTATCGTGATAATCGGCCTGAGGCTTTAAAGCTAATAGTTATCTTCGACCGACAGGTCAATGTCGACTCTATACGCTCGTTGCTAGAAGTGGCGCGTCACCGTGGTGCCGACGCCGGACGTATCATTAAATTCATCTTTACATCGTCGACCGCCGTCTACGGTGGCCAACTACCTGAAGTCGTTACACCTTCAACGATCGCAACACCAGAGGGTGCGTACGGGACGGGTAAACTTGTTTCCGAGCTGCTCGTCAATGAATATACTCGACGTGGGTACATCGATGGGCGCATAATACGTCTGCCGACGGTCGTAGTTCGTCCTGGCGCACCATCAGCAGCGACATCGGCGTTTCTATCTGGTATCATCCGCGAGCCGCTCCACGGTGTTGAGGCCATCTGTCCCGTCGGATCATCATTAGACTCACCCGAGCTTGATCTAGCCGCGTGGGTGGCTTCTCCAGAGACGACGATCAAGAATTTCGTCCATGCAAAGCACGTTCCTGCTGATAAGTTCCTTCCATATACGCGCGTCGTTTACCTACCAGGATTCACTGCAACTGTGCGTGAGGAGCTCGAAGCACTTCGCGAAGTGGCCGGTCCAGAAACTCTCAAACTCGTAAAGTTCGAAGATAACCCCACGAATCGTCGCATTGTAAGCTCATGGCCGGCGAAATTTGATCTCACATACCCACTTAGTCTTGGTTTTGTCGTGGATGAGGGTGGCATGATTCCCGTCGTCGAGCGATTTAAGAAGGCGGTTGAGGCAGGCAAAGCATGATGTTTGTACATATTTGTGGGCATGTAGACGTTCTTGCTCCACATATTCTAATGTTGATCCGATATCGTTCTCCTGTTCACCAGATTGCCGTACAAGGAATTTTGTCGTCTCGAATCAGAGAAACATGCTACTATACAATACACGATAAAGGCTCGGGCATGATCTAGGCGTGTAAAACAAGGTTCACCATTCAATTGCTTGAGGGAAGAACTTCGCAATTAAGCCCTCGTAATACGGTCGCAGCTTCATCGGATCCACGGGATCGTCGCTCTTGCTGTAGAGGTCATATGGATTGAAAGCCTTCACTGACGCGAGAAGTTTCTCGTCGCTTGCATTGGCTAAGTGCATATAAGCTCCTTCCCGGTGCCACCTACTTGATCTGTCAGAAAGGTCGTGGCAATGTGGGAAATGAAGCTGCACTAACGGGTAGAAACTGTGATATCGGATCATCGCGAGACCCTCGTCAGGTAGCGAACTCTGTTCCTTTAGAATGTGGTATAAGTACTCCCGTGGAAGTTAGTATGCGAGTGAACGCTATTCAAAGCATACGAACGAACATACCTCGTCATGACCCCAAGAAAGCATGACATTTTCCAGCCCACAGTGGGGCTTATAAATGCCATACTCTGAAGAATACACAGGATCTTTCGAATCAGGATTGTTAGCGAAGGTCTCCGGGTATATGTTCTTGTCGGAGAAGGCACAGCCGACAACGAACGTGTCCTAAGTGAAGTTCAGAGAAGACAACTGACGCTAAGGTACATATTTAACGTACCCCGACGACATCCCATTGGCCTCTGAATCGAATGTTGTCAGTTATGTGTTTGCTATCAAGAACAGCGGGAATCGAAAACGGACTCGGAACCGAAGAAGTACAGAAGCTTCCCAAGATCATGTACTAAACCAGTAACCTAACTCGAGTGATAAGCACGTCCTCTAAGTGTCATCACGTCGTCCACCAACATACCTGCATCCATTCTGGCTTACCATCTCGACGGATAGCCTCAGCAGTTTGAAGGGCGTGTTCAATCTGCGACAGCTCCGTCTGTAGCTCAAGATTAGCTCATTAACGCTTTTATAGAGGAAATGGATGTACATCAGGATCAGAATTATCAATGAGCGTATTAAGTTTCTCGATCGCCTCCCAGATGCCTTGAGCGATTAATGATTATAGGCTCAGAAAGCCACGATGATAAAATATACCCATTCGAGCTCGAATTCTCTTCCGAAATTCCACTCTGGCTTTGATATTGAAGTCGACAGTCTGTTTCTCTGAGCAGGACCGTCAACTGTTCCTCTCCAGCTCGACAGGATCTTTGTCGACGCACCGTGCTGCTCTTTATAGAATGTCTTTACGCGATCACAAGCTTCCTCGTATCTCCGGAACTTCGTCTTATCCTTCTCAGCACCGAAAGTAGACTTTTCGTTCCATTCCCGCGTCTTCAGTTTGTTAACTGCGTAAAACCCCTATTAGACTCTGCAGCAAACGATTCGACTGTTGCTCCATACCCTCATCTACACCATCAGAAGTCTCGTCAAAATTGCGCGCGTTTTTAGTGTCAAGAATGGCTGGCATGGTGAAGAATTACGAAAGAGAGTGATTGGGGATCCTTTCCGAGTTCAGGGGCATAGTCGAAAGAATGGAGTCTTATATACTGTAGGAGCATAGATCGGTTAAGGACGGATGCAACGCTTGCAAGATCATTGTCCCCGCAATGCCCTCGCTGGAGCACGATCTGCACTCTCTTGCTTCTGATGAAAATGGGGTCCAGCTGGTCCACACTGGAAAAGATTGTTATGGTCAGAACTTTCGCGTGACACATTCGATTCGTTTCAGCGGGCCGAGATATCGGAACGCATATGTGGGGTAAGTGCGTATGGGGCCTCGTCCCTCTATGAGCTCGAACATATCGTACGGCGCCAACTGAATGTCAGTCGAAAACAAGTGCGTTTGCGATACGACCGTCTACAACCGAAGAAAAATTCTCCATAAGCACGGAATCTGCTTTCGACCGTAGATAGGCAGGAAGTTCATTAGAAAGCAGGACGTAAATTCACAGCAAATGAGATACGAAGGATGAATCAAGACGACAGGGAGTGAGAACAAATTCATTTCAGATGAGTCTCGTTCGTAATTATGCAACCAATAGGACATTGTCGTAAACGGCTGTCCTTCCGAGCCCGCATCTGTGTGCTCCGTGGGCACTTATGAGGAAATAGGCAAGACACGCGAAGTGGCTGATCGTTCTGGAAGAACAGGTACAAAACGTATCAGACGCGTTGGATCTGTGAAGGACAAGTCCGTCACGAGTATCCAAACAAGCACACACAACAGAGGCCCCTCACTGATATTGCGCATGTAGACGAGATTTCTACTACAGACTCAATAGTAATACTGTTTATCAAAGTTTCTTTAACAAAATCTTTCATAGCTTCTCCCGATCCGAACAATACGAGAGCAGATAGGTCAATCATACGGGGGACTGGACTACCTCGCATACCTCGCGTGTGGGGAACAAACGAGCGTTGGGATATGGAGGATACCATTACCAGAAGGTCTTGTGGGCACGTGCGGATCTTGATTGATTTCCCTCCATGTTCTCCCACATATCTTCCGGGAACTAGGCAAAGGTTAGGGTCATGTAGGATGCACGTCCCGATCCGAATCAATCGAACAGTGGAAACCAGTGACTTCAAGCATATGTTGAAAACATACGACCCTGTAAGCATCCAGAATATTCATCTAGTGTATGAATTAAGGTTCGTCCACGGCGGGAGTGCTTTGCTTTGAGTATGGGACTTCTCCAATTGAACCAGTCATCCCAGTTTCTCTTGACTAATACGACAATGTCTGTCAAGCATACGAGTTTGTTGGTGAGCACATTCCGTCCATTGCCGTTTGTATGTGGTGCGGTCATCTCTGACGTTCGGTCGGATGAGCATGCCGTCCCGGATTGCAGTCAAGTACCATGTATCATGGGACCAGAACCAACGCCCGTGAAGAGACCACCGCGAAGGTGAAACAAGTAGGTTCGTACTGTTGTGGGAAGAAAATTTTACAGAGGAATAGTTCCTTGTTCATAAGGACACGGTTGTCTTCCAGGATCCGTCCGGTGTACCTCAGATGGATGACAGTCTTGCGTCGCTCGATGTACTTCTCTAGTTAAGCGAGATACTTCCTTGTTCTAGATCTTCAACAGTACTAGCTCAGCGATGCTGACCACACCGTCTATTACCGGTTTCTTTGGAGCTAGCAAAGTTGGCAATAACCGAAGAATAACTTCTGGATCGGAGTTAGGCATCTCGAAGATTTGCTGCCTAACAGCACTGCCGTTCAACGTCTTCCATTGGCACAGCCAGAAGCTGCGAATCTTTGGCGCACGTTATGAATAATGCATACAGTCTGTATCGTCCTTTCACAGCCTGACGGGACCTACAGAACATAACAAATGTATCAATCCAACAACAGGGAATGGAAATGTCGAGAATTCGCAATTATGATAAACGTGTGATGCCAGTGCAACGACGGAACTTGGTGTACAGCGTAAATACCGCTCAAATGGATAGATTGTACTCGTAGTCGCTAGGTACGCTTTGAGCCATCCACAATACAACGGCAGAAAGCATAACGGAGATGTTCTGCGCCACGTTCGCATACCCGTAGTAAGTAAACCTCTCTGGATAGTTCTTCACGACGTATTTGATGACAAGAATGGTCTAAAGCTTCCCTGTCAGAGACAGACCGGAATATGAGACTTCATAAGTACTCACAACACTACCCGCGAGTCCACCGGCCATGAGTGCAAACCCAATAAAGAGGATGAGACGCGCTCGCCACACAGCACGCGGATCGGCATAGGCTTCCTCGCCTTTGATTCTGTCTTTGTCGATCATGTTGACGATAAGAAAACCAAGTACAGATAGGATTCCAGGAACCCAGTCGACGAAAGTGACGTGGACCGGAGCAGTGTCGTAGGGTGCATCGGCAGACGGGCGGTAGTGTGATGAGAGAACCGCGGCATCAAGGAAAAGCCAATGCGCAAAGGCAAACTGTATTGACGTATGATCAAGTATTTCGTTAGCAAGGACAAGGTACATAGACGTAGAGAGCAGACATGATGAACATGATGTAAGACTATGGTATGGACTTACCAGACCGCCAGCAGCATAGACTCCTATAGTCCGTCTATACTTCCCAATATGTAGGTTGAGGTTCGGGAAAGGATTGATACAGACACGCCTCGGGTCATAATTTGACCTGGGCAAGGACATGGTGGTACGATGACAAGGCGTGGACGCTGACCTGACCTGACTTGATGTGGGCTGATGATGATGTTGGCGACGGCGCGGCGCAGCGAATATATCCGGCACTTCCCGGATTTTCTTTTCCAAATATGGAAGGAGAGGTTCTCTTAAGTACTTGTTCTTCCTCCTGCTTCGTTATTCCCAGTCGCCGCCATTAGCTATGTGCGACGACAATTCTCGATGTTTCGTAAGTCCGTCATATATAAACTTTCTTCACGTCTTTGGTACAGTACTTTACATGCATACATTCGGATCTGTCAATTACTCAGGTTTGTTTTACCATTCCTCGTGCGCAGGACGCAAATCGAGCTCCCATGTCCAAGCAGAGCGATCCTGATTGGCGAGGTAAAGATAAGACTATTTTAATGAGAACGAAAAATTCAACGCAGGTGCAAAATAGCATACGACGACAAAATCACCTTTGCAATGCTATCCGGGTTAAGACGAGCGTCCTCATTTGCCTCCCAGTCTGGATCATTCTTCCATTCACGTACGCGGTCGGTCAAAATATTACCATAAATAATAGCCTGCAGTAGCTATCTGTAATCCAGTCTCCCAGAGGTGAAAAAAGTAACTTACATGAGCCACCTATTAAAAGGGTAAGTAATGAAAAATGATACTCAGAATGATCATACACTTACGTGTATGTTATCCTTTCCGAATTCCTTGTTCAAGCTCTGGGAAAGAGCACGCAACCCGAATTTACCCGCGGAAAGCGCACTCGTCGTAGCGTTGCCCTTCAGGGAACTAGTTCCACCTGTAAAAATCAGCGAACCGCGCTTCCCGATCTCGTTCAATTCGTTTTCCTTGAACACTGAAATTGCGAGTCGAGAAAACGTGAAGGCAGCGCGGACATTGGTGTTGAGCGCCTCGGTGACTTCCTCGTCCGTAATTTGGAGGAACGGTCTCCAAATGGGATGTACAGCGTTCCAGACTGCAACACGCAGAACTGAATCTGGCCACTGAGATTTGATCGAGCCGAAGGCAGAGGTCAAGGAGGCCTCGTCGTATGCCTGCACTGCGAAAGGAACGGCCTGAAAGATAACATTGTAAACGTGCATACAAAGAATAATGAGGAGAAGTTTGAGTACCTCGCCTCCTGTGGCAGTGATGCCTGCAGCAGTATTTTTTAGATCGTCCGCGTTTCTTGCGATGAGCGCCACTCGATAACCTTCCTTTGCAAACAATCTCCTGATAGTCCGTAGTTTAGATTGTGTAGGGTGCTTCTTCTACTATTCACACGTACGCAGTTGCAGCACCGGTCCCTGTTTCGTAGTAAGCGATTTAAGAAACATTTGATTTGAACAAGGCTAAGACATTACCAGTTCCGTTGCCGACGCCGGCAACTGCGATGACCGGACGAGCTGAAGACATTGCACTTTGCTTTCTGAGCAGAAATGAGCTGTTTTGATGCAACTTGATACGAGAGGAAATAGGTAGCTGGGACAAGGATGTCGAGATGGGCGCGAGTTTCAGTAACTGCCAGACCCGAGGTGTTGTCAACAGAAAGACGAAATATCTGCCCTTAGCGGAATGACAAAAAGCGCCTGCCGACTTTTGGCGGTACTGAAGAATCAGGAGGAGCCCAAGAGATCATTCAGAATAATGGGCTTGACGAGGCTCATTATAAGTAATAAGAAGGCTATGCATATGGAGAAGAAATCGGAGCGTGCACGTGAATGAAACCCCATCATAAGATCTTACGAGTGGTTTTCAAGCATTTCGGAAAATTCAACCTCGATATTTTGGCCACAGGGCCCTTCCTAATTGGGTTAGTACAGGGTCATCAGGTCACGCATGGTAGTCGAGTTTATACTTCCTTTATCTTAGGCTCAAACTCAAAGTTCAGCAGCATCAACAACAATCTTCAATTGTGTATTTCCCATCAAGAACTTTCTTCGTGTCATTGATACAGTACTTTACATTGTACATATCAGGATCTCCCAAATTCTCCGGATAAATTCACCATTTCTCATGCGCAGGACGCAAGTCGAGTTCCCACGTCCAAGCAGAGCGGTCTTGGTTGGCAAGGTACAGATAAGACTGAAATAATTAGAACGAAAAAATCAATAATTAATGCGAAGAGATATCCGGCGACAGCATCACCTTTGCAATACTTTCCGGGCTGAGCCGAACATCCTCATTGGCCTCCCAGTTTGGATCGTTCCTCCTCTCACGCACGCGATCAGTCAGGATACCACCGTCAATGATAGCCTATAATAGTCATCCATAAATCACATTATCGAAGGGCACGAAAAGCACTTACGTGAGAAACCTTTAAGAAAAGTAAGTGATTGATGAACGTCAATATTTTCAGAGCTTTGAAGGGCTCACGTGTATATTATCCTTTCCGAACTCCTTGTTCAAGCTCTGCGAAAGAGCCCGCAAACCGAACTTACCCGCAGCAAAGGCACTCGTCGTAGTGTTTCCCCTCAGGGAAGCAGTTGCACCTGTGAAGATCAGCGCACCACGCTTTCCGATTTCGCTCAGATCGTTCTCCTTGAATGCGGTTATTGCGAGACGGGAAAACGCGAAGGCAGCGCGGACATTGGTGTTGAGCGTCTCGGTGACTTCCTCGTCCGTAATTTGGAGGAATGGCTTCCAAACGCCGTGTCCGGCGTTCCAGACTGCAACGCGCAGAACTGAATCAGACCACTGGGATTTAATTGAGTGAAAGGCGGAGGTCAAGGACGCAGCGTCGTATGCCTGAACAGGGAAAGGAACGGCCTGAAGGAGAAGAATATTAACGCATATTCACATTTCGCTATGGAGAAGTTGCATTACTTCGCCTCCTGCGGCAGTGATACCTGCAGCAGTATTCTTCAGATGATCCGTATTTCTTGCGATGAGCGCGACTCGGTATCCTTCTTTAGCAAACAACCTCCTGAAAGTCCGTAAGTTATATGTGACATACGATCGGAAACTAAACTAATACTTACGCGGTCGCAGCTCCAGTTCCTTATTCATAGCGAGTAAATTGAGAGGATGTTCGATTCGATTTTGACTAAGACATTACCAGATCCGTTGCCGACACCGGCGACCACGATTATTGGACGAGCTGAAGACATTGTACTTTGCTTTCTGAGTAAGAAAGAATCGGTTTGAAACAGCTTAAGATGAAAGGAAGTAGAGAGCTGGGATAGAGGCGTCGTGATAGACGCGAGTTTAAGTAAGTTTCTGGCTCGAAACGGTGTCGTCATCTACAGCAAGAAGGGTGCAATATCTACCCTTAGTGAGACAACACCCACGCACACGTCTGCTGACTTATAGTACTATTGGAGGATCAGGAGAAGCCCGAGAGATCATTCGGCAGGATAGAATGACTAAGGCTTGTTCTGTAGGTAGGAAAGATTGTATGGTACACGTGATTGAAACGCGCGCGTCGTCAGTATTTGAAAGTCCATTCATTCATGCGTAAAGCACTCCCGCAAATGCAAAGAACACATAGCTGCTCAGCACTGACCATGTATGCTATTCCAGGGGTTTTTCTTCAGAGAGAAATCCCGATACAGGACGTGCAGGTTTCATGGCCCGGGTATTCTAAATTTCACCCTCATTCAAGTTTGAAATAAGTTGAGTAATTGTTGGTGGAAACGGTCTACCCCGCGAGTTGATACTAAAGTACTTCGTTGTTTGCGTAAGCACTTCCCATCTATGTGATAAACAGAATAAGTCATACTTACAAGGCAAGGAAATCTAACTCATTTTGGAAAATGGTGCACGTGACGCTAACGGGGTCGAAATCTAACCACTGGCACCGTGGCAGGCGCCTAAACGAGTGCGTCGTCACCAAACGATGCTTTGATTCCTACGTTCATCCATGAGTACTCCGACGTCGTCAAAGCGCAGTCGGGATCAAGAAAGCAGTTTCGAGGACTCACCTCAGTCGCCGTCGTCTTCATCCAGCCACCAACCAACGACCAAGGCGTTGCGCCTCACTCGTACGGAGAGAGCACCCTTGTTTTGTTCTCTTCCTCCGACCTGTAATCCACCTCATAATGAACCAACTCCACTAGCGGATGTCTCAGAGCTAGAGTCTCACTATGCAAAGTATCATGCGCATGTGTGTGAGGAAAGGGGGTGTGCTGCAGTTTTTCCGAACGCAAGGCTCTTAGAGCTGGTGGGTTTAACTTGATTTGCGCGTTAACTATCAGCCGTGTCTGATAAGATGACCGCGATAGCATCAAACAGAGTGTCACGATCCAATTGCCATACTCAGGAAAGAACGCGGAGAGAAAATAGTACGTTCTAGATCAGGCTCAGTTGTACATCTATGAACTGAATTCAATCCTGTTTCCAGTTCGCGTGCCATTTAGACTCGTGCACAAGAAAATTCTTGAACCCAAAGAAACGAAGACTGCATCTCATCCAGGCACATGGCTTTCCGAAGGAATATTTCTTTGCTGTTACCAACAAAGGAGTTGGCGGTCTGCTAAAGAGATGGGGCGAAGGTGCAAGCATGATTCGAGGTGCCTGGAAAACCAGAGATGGTCGAAGTGATGTCAACGATATGGACATTGAAGAAGTAGAAGACACAGAAGAAGAAGATGATGATGATAGCATGGACGAAGAAATGCTGTCAAACGGAACCGTCAAGAACAATGCCGTTAAGATATCGTCGGCACAGGCACGAAAGGCTACGAAAGGGACCACGAAGGCAAATAATGCTCAACAGAGCATTCTAACTAGCGGCTCATTCAAGGCTGCCGTTGCTCCTAGCTCGGGACTGGACGATCTGTCAAGGTCAATGAACTCACTTTCGCTTGTTCCAAGCAATATACGCTTCGGTCGTGGGGGAAGAACCGCCCGGACGGTAAAATCCGGTATGAAAGGAGGTAAACGGGTCCATAATCCGTAAGCGCGTCCGAGACGGATTGTTGACAATTCTTGCTGACATTGCGTACAGGACGCATGGTGCGCAGACTTCTGCAGCTCCTGGTGAGATAATATCGCAAATGGACCACGAAGATGACACCCAGTTATTGGACCATGATATCAGCATCAATATCGATGGTGCCCTTGAGGCGCTTAAGTCTGAAGCACCTTTAAATAACACAGGAAGATCTATTGTTCGTGTTGATGATGCAAACACTAAGCACATTCCGGCGCCCGGAAGACGTGCGAGAGGCGGAAGAGGTAGAGGTAGGGGAAGGGACCAGGCAAGGGCAATAGCCGGGGTCGGGGCTGAGCTTCGGTGCACGCAGAGGCGACTATGACGTTGGGATTCAGACTGCCGAGGTGGTGGCTGATCTTATCGGAGGTACCGAAGAACGCCTCTTTGGATATGGAAGGCAAGTCTAGATCTGCCATTTTTATATATATTGGATATGTCTGTATTTTGCTTATTGCTTTGTCACCGCTTATTCTACTATTGCCACCGTCATCACGATGTTGTACCGAGATTTTTCTATGCAGTTTTTACGGACGTGTTGAAGAATAAATGATCTGCCAAGGACGGAGAGTTGACGAGTGATTGAAATAGGTCCATATTATATGCAATATGGACGCCTGATCATTGATCGGGCATTGGACGGCAAGTGGACCTCAGTGGACCCCTCTCAAACTGGTATCAACACGATGAGGAATGCTTCCGTCGGCACCGCCTGAGCCATTTCTGCAACAAATTTCCCATGGTTGAGCTATTACCGCACATCCCGATCGGGTGCACAGCTTGTCTGGATAAGGTTGCGGACAAGCACAGAGCTTCTGTCTTTCTGTCCTTATGATCTACATCTGATACGTGCATCCTTCCGACCTACTCTTGTGCTGGCACTGGCAGAACCACAAGCTACCTTGAGCTTCGTCATACTCCTTCCTAGCCTATAAATATGCAGCAAGGTGAAGTGTCATAGTTCGTCGGTCCAGACAATGGCGCCTAAGATCCATTTGCTCGTAGTCTTCCTAGGTCTTGCAGCCTCTTCCGCAGTCGGTAAGGGAGAAAGCCACTAGCGTTTTGTTTTTCCTACCGCATAACGTACTGATTTGATTCTCCATCATTTCTCAAAATAGGCCAACTCGCTAGTGTCGCCACCGAGCCGGCTCAAGTGATAAACGGCATCGGGGCTAGCGGTGCTTGGTGGCCAAACGACTTGATAGCCTTTCCTGAAGACGTCCGCCAGCAAGTCGCTGACCTCCTCTTTGACTCCTCTCCTTCCGCAGCGGGCGGCGCCGGTCTGACTTCTTACCGGTATAACGTCGGCGGAGGCGGGGTGTTTGTCGGAAATCCCACGTATGTTTATCTTCTTTTTCTCAGTTATTGCAAGAGTTGTTCACCCATTGTTCATAATACGGCAGACGTGCCCCAGAGACGTTCTACGTGTCTCCGGGAGTATACAATTGGTCAGCGGATGCGGCCGGCGTATACTTCCTAAAACAGGCAGCTGCGTACAATGTTCCTGTGCTTACAGCATTTGTCAATTCAGCTCCGGCGGCCTTTACGAGCAACGAAAGAAGCTGTGGAGGAACGATTCTTGATGACCAGATTCCTGCATTTGCTCAATACCTTGCAGATGTAATTGCTCATTTCAGGGATGAGGGCGTCGTCTTCACACATGTTTCACCAATGAATGAACCTGACAATGTAAGATCGCCTTCATTATCAAACATATTAAACTGATCGATTTCGGGGTTCTTTCACAGAGCTTCGGTAACGGTGATTCGCAGTGCGGTCAAGAAGGCATGATCGTTACTCCTCAGCAACGTGCATCCGTCGTCAATGCCGTGCGGTCCGCATTAGACTCCGCGGGACTGTCTTCTGTCGAGATCATGGCAGACGAGTCGAGCACGACAAGCCAATTTATTTCTGAAGCACCTATCTGGCTCTCGGCAGGGGCGTCAAGTATCTCGGCTGTCAGCCATCATCAGTACAGCTTCGCGGATGACGGAAGTGTCGCTGAAATGGGTGCTATGGCCCGGAGCCTGTCCGGGAAGCCATCATGGTTCACTGAAATTTGCTGTTTCAAAGCTGCAAATTCTGCTCAAGCTAGTAATCCAGCTGCGCCACTTACTTATTCCCAAGGATTTGAGTGAGTTCTCAATTTAATTATGATTGCAGATAGTGATTTTTTTTCTAGTCCAACCGTGGTTGGAGGACTCCAGCTTGGACAACTGATTTATCAGAGCTTCACGCAAGCGTCAGTGTTCACTTCACCTTAGCCCTTCCATTCTTTTGATCGCATGTCAATCCATCAGACTCGATGAGCACTTCGATTTCTGGACGGCATTATCAAGTGGCATCGGTTGCTCACCGCGTCAAAATCTTACTTGCCAAGTCAGCATAAATTCGGATGGCTGGAATGACGGGCTTGTACGATCGCCTTTTCATATATGCACAATAGTACATTACTGATTGAATTGCACTTAGATTTACTATAACCCCGATTTCGCTTCCAGCGGCGACTTCACTTTGTACCTGACGAAGCGGTACTACATTTTCAAGCACTTCGCGCGTTTTGCATTCATAGGATCGACGCGGTATAACGTTACGGGTCTTCCTGACGGCGTTTTCGGGCTTGTATTTAAATCTGACCAAGATCAGCAGACGGAGCTAGGAACGGCCAAGACCTCGTTCATTCTGATGAACATGGGCACAACTACTCAGAACGTCGACTTCTCGCAGGCCGGGCTTGGCACGCGCATTGGCGGTGTTCTGACGGATTTCGAGTTCGATTGGCAGGATGGTATCTTGAGCGGCGAGTCAGCCCTCGTTCGTCCTCAGAGCATCACTACACTTCTCTTTAACTAAGTGGTTCAGTAACAAATTTGTGTGTGTTATGAATAAATTTCAGGAATGAACGTCTGTGATTATTGACGTCTATAAAGATTGCTGTGTTCCTAATGATTGACTAGCGGGCTCTACGACGTATTGACCGGATAAACTGAAGAGTGAAAGATCGGCAGACTAGAAGGATAGCAAGTTAACCATCAACTCAAAAATACCGAATGTCGCCATGTTCACGGGTATCGCCCTGCAGGAAAATATATCACTTAGAATATCACAACATATCATTCCGCAGGAAAGTCCCACCGTATAATCGTGGGAGTGAGACCACGGAAGAAACATGCTACGCCTTCGGACCGATATGAGTTGATAATCGTTGAAAGAGTGTTTCGGTATGGATGCGAAGCGCGGTCCTTTTCTGAGGAGCGATCGACGCTTTGAACGCGAGTCTTGACGACGTCAAATGGGAAAGTCGCGATCCAGCCTGTTACACCAGCAAGGGCACCTGAGAAGAGAAGTGCTGGCCACGAGAGTGTAACCATATCTTTCTCCGCCTCATCGAGAAGAGAAGAAGGAACCGTGGGATGAGGCGGATCTATCTGAGGACGTCCGCGCGAGAAGTACCGACATGCTGCCTCGTACTAAACAGTATAATCCATAGGAAGTCAGTTTCTTCTGAGTACAAAGCGTATAGGAAAGGAGACCTGCCGTCGCAAAGTAGGCACCATAGCCGAAGTCGCGCAACGCTGTTGGTACAATTCCACGATAAAGCCCTCGAATTCCATTCTTGCGGATGATATCCAGAGCGACTTCTCGAGCTGATGGCTGGCGATCAACTATATTTTGCTGCCGAATCTTAATGAGCTCTATTGGACAAGTGATTGATCTAGAGAAATCGTGGTACGAACGATAGGTAAAGCGCTAACTCAAGAAGCTAGACTCACGATGAGACGATTCCAGTGCCTACTCCAGCAAGTCCTATCTGTTGAATGGTCGGTTCATGATCGGGATGCTTCAGCTGCATGCGCATGAATGAGTGATAGCTTGCGAAGACTAGCCCATTCAATGGAGCACACGAGAGCTATTTATTCGACAAGTGTTAGTAGGTATCTAGGTAACAAGACAATAGCTGACCATCGGCGAAGCAATGCCTTTATAAAGCCCCCTGAAGCGTTCTTCGCGGATAACTGTAGAGAAGGCATGGAACGTGGACCTATATTTGGATGAGACCTCCGGGTTCTGTAAGCGCACTTTCACTGTTGATGCGAGTCGATCAGCAATCCAGATGATTTCTGTTCAAATAATCAATGAATGGCATACTCTTACCTGTATCAAAAGGATGGGCAATAGTCAAGCCAGCCACACCTAATAACAATAGTCAATAAGTTCGCCTGTAACCTGAAATAAGGCAGTGAGTGCAAGTACCAGCTACCGTCCCCGCGATAAAGTCCATCTTTGGATCTAACTCTGTCGACGCGTTCAGTTCACGTGCGTGCATCAGGTGCTCTCTTCACACATACCTCTCTTAGCTTTCCCCACATTGTCGCCCATATTCGCGTCCACGTCCGAGTCCTCTCGGAACGAGCATGAACCGCCTTATAGATTGGCAGTACATGAAATGCAATGCTAGCTCAGTGCAAAGATGCGACATGTATGTTTGACTGCAAAATGGTGCTTCGGATCTTGATCACCTCGAAAAGGAAGGATGATCAGTTCTCGCTTTCCTTGTCTCCTGAAGTATGTATGTATTATTCGAGTTTCATCACACCAACACCTCGAGTATCAGAGGCGGCAAGGATAGCTCAAAGAAGGCTTACGATTCTCAACTCGTGACTACTGGTTCCAGGTTATCTAATGCGACCCTCCTGGCGCCTGCATTTGTCTCGTGAGAGGAATGAGCCTCGTTCTGTGAATCGAACGACTCTTTTCGCTCCTCAGTGTGAATGTACGCTTCATCCTATTCGTCTGCGCGTCAATACTGCGTCGGCATCGGGACAGGCTACCTTCTGACTGCTTCCCAAGCGTCTCACGAAGCAGAATTGTATCATTGGAGGCGTTATCTGCTATTATTGCACTGCTTCTTCAGTTCTCTGAATGCGCGCCTCATTTGGAGCCATTTACACTCATGGACGAAGACGTCAAGGCGATGATTGTATCCGCCTATAAAGTCTTCCGCAGCATGCTGAGTTCTTCTCGACTCGCCTATCCTTCAGCTGATCCCGAGTCTGTTACCCATCATGCTAGCCCTCTTCTCGATCTCTGCCTTGGCTACGATTTCAGCCGTCGTAGCTCAAAATGTCACGGTTCGTTGTGTGTTGGGTATACTCTTCTCAATATGCTGACGGCGGATATCATGTAGCAAATCACAGTGGGTGCTTCAGGGTCAAACCCGTTCATATTCACGCCTGCAAATGTGACTGTCGCGGAAGGCGACATTGTTATGTTCACCTTCTCTGGCGTGTAAATGTGCTCTGATTGTCATCTAACAACCAACACTCATGTCGCAACAGACCAGGGAATCATTCAGTAACTCAAAGCTCATTTACGGCACCCTGCGATCCACTGGGAAACGGGTTTGACTCAGGGAACATTCTCATCCCTGCGGGGACCTCATCTGGATTCCCCACGTGGAACCTGACGGTCACCAATGCCACTCAGCCCATCTGGTTCTTCTGCAAACAGCTCGCACCTCAGCCTCACTGCAATTCCGGCATGGTCGGCTCCATCAACGCACCGGCATCCGGGCAATTCACATTCGATGCCTTCAAACAGGCAGCCCAGGCTCATCAAGGCAACTCCGGCGTATGTTCTCTTTCCCGTGTCGGTATCAGTACTTTAACGTGGTCTGTCTTTCTATTTTTTTCAGCAATCTGTTGGCTTCCTCGTCGGGCAGGCAGCATCCGCCTCTGCAGTACCAGGTCCGTTCTCCGGTAGCATAACAGGGTTTGGCCTTCCCAATCCGTCGGCTACCGCTCCATCGGTCGCTTCCTCCTCAGCCGCTGCTTCTCCCGCAGCTACGAGCGCTAGCTCGGCCAGTGAGATACGCACCAGTGGAGTTTTTGCCATGATGGCCGCGATCATTGGGCTTGCATTAGCATAGTTGAAGGAGTCGCATAGGTGCCCTTCGAGAGTTAAACTTCATACGGAAGGCCCTTTCCAACTTCCAGCCTGAGGACTGTAGTATTGTCTATAAAATTTGTCCGGATTGAAATTGTCTTCTACTCTGTTTACTCGTGCTCAGAGCGATGTTTGCGGCTCTCCGAGCCGAAGAATTCTTTATCATGAATATGAATCCAAGTAATAGCAATCCATAACTACTTGACCAATTGCAATGCAATATTAGCTGAGTTGCAAAAATGTTAAGCGCATCACGTGGCCTGTTTATTCCGGATCAGGGCTGCTTGGCCGCTCTTGTCCGACGAACTTGTCATTGTCTGCTCATCGTCAACAACGATGGCGAACAGCGCATCAAGCTCTCGCGCGACTTCCGGCAACCTCGGTGCATCGCTAGCAACGATGACCGTTACTGAGCCCAGCGCAAAAGTCGACCCAAGCGACTCGTCCACGATTTACATGCCAATAGTCTCCCCACCTACTCCTGCTCCTTCCCCTCGGCCCATCTCTCAAGTGTTCTCAGCAGCATCGGCAGATGTTACTCATGCTTCGCGTCTAGAATTCGCAGCGCTGAAGTCTTCTGGACCAACGGCCCGCCAACAATACCTGGCCGCACTGCTCGCGGACTGTTCTCCTGCCGAACTTCTATTCGTGTCCACGACGATCGCGCCTTTGCTCAAACGCGACTTCTTGCGCGACTTGCCTATCGAGCTCAGTCTGCATATTCTGGATTATGTGGACGATGCGAGGACGCTGGCGAGAGCAAGTCGAGTTTCGCGATTCTGGAATTCGTTGATGAAAGACGAGACGACCTGGAAGCGAATGTGTGTGCAGGCGAAGTTCGAAGACAGACTATACCCGAAGAGCCAGTCGAAGCTCCAAGGCAGGCCATCTTCGGCTTCTAAAGCGAGCTTGAGCGGTGTTTCTTTGATGGATGGGAAAGCGCGGGCCGTTCTGCAGGAGATACCTCCTGAACTGCCACCTGAGTTCTCATACAGAAGACACTTTGTTTACTGCTACAAGACCAGCGAGTGCCCTTCGATTCGTTTGCATTGCTCATTGTTTCTGATGCGCTTTTAGTGACGAACTGGCGTGCGAAGGGTCGCTTGCTAAACAAGCATCGGCCACCAGCAACTACCCCAGATGGCGGAGTCGTCACTTCCGTTGCGCTTGATCACGAATGGATAGTCGTTGGACTCGCCAGCTGTCGCATTCAGGTCTTCTCTGCTCGCTCCGGCGTCCTTAGTCGGACGTTGGTTGGTCACGAGTCAGGAGTCTGGGCCGTCAACCTTGTCAGTGCGGGAGGGTATTGGGTTGACCCTCCAGTCGCAGTGCCTCGACCAAAGTCTAAGCAGCCCTCTGAGGATGCATCTGGGTCACCAGTCGCATCTAGTACAGATGTTGGTGCTCGTGTCTGGTTGAGTGAAACATTGAGTAAGTTCGGGGGCAACGTGAACCCCGACACCGTGGATCTGGGCGAGATGGAATTTTTGATACCCGATTCGTTGCGAATTGCGATTGGTCTTGATAAACCGCGGTCCGCACGTCGTCCTGCTTCGCAAGAACCCCCAAAGCCCAGCGATATCTGCGGTGCGTCGGAAGGATGGGGCAACGCGAATGCCTTGGTTGTGAGCGGAGGGTGTGACAAACAGCTGCGTGTTTGGGATGTGAAGTCTGGTTACTGCATCTTTGTGCTTGAGGGGCACACGTCGACAATACGATGCTTGCGTGTCTTGCACAACCGCCCTATTGCGATCAGCGGTTCACGCGATACGACACTGCGCGTGTGGGACGTACAACGGGGCAAGCTTCTTCGGACGCTGACGGGCCACGACGAGAGTGTGCGTTGTCTTGATGTATGTGGTAACCTGGCCGTAAGCGGAAGCTACGATGCAACTTGTCGGGTACGTTACCTTCTGATTGTGTATCGATGTTGGTCGAAGCTGATAGATGTGTTGTAGCTTTGGAATGTTGATACTGGAGAATGTTTGCACGTCCTTCGCGGTCATCTTCATCAGATTTACTCCGTTGCGTTTGATGGCAAATACATTGCATCTGGTGGACTTGACACCACTGTCCGAGTTTGGATCCCTATCGATGGGTTGGTCTACATTAGTGATTTCTATCAGTTGCGTCTCTGATGTGGATATATTTTCAGGCAATGTCTTGCTCTCCTGCAAGGACATACCGCGCTCGTTTGTCAGTTACAACTGACAGGCTCGACCCTGGCAACAGGCGGGTCCGACGGCCGTGTTATCACTTTCAACCTTCCGAGCACACCTGACGGATCCTGGCATACCTCAAGCACCGCTCGGCGTATCGCCGCTCACGACTCCAGCGTCACAGCACTACAGCTCGACGCACACTGGCTCGTCACAGGCGGGAACGACGGACGAGTACGGCTGTACGACGCCCAGACGGGTGTCCACGTACGCGAACTCACTATGCCGGCCGAGGCGGTTTGGAAGGTGGCGCATAAGTATGATAAGTGCGTTATCATGTGCAAGCGCGCTGGGAAGACGGTCATGGAGATTTGGAGCTATAGACCGAACGAAGAGGACGATTGAGCTCGTTTTTTGGTCTTCGTGCTTGGGGACACCTCCGTGGTTCGTTTGAACTCGGAGGGACAGGTAGTATTATTTCAGACAGATGGGATCTCTGTCAATTGCTTTGCGTAGAATCATTATCTCTTTTCGGGGCTTTTGTGTTTGTATACCATTTTTGGAAGTTCACACTCATGAAGGAGGTGTGCACTGGATTAGGTTCCAGAACGGAAAGGTTGCTGATGCCCTTCAACATCTTGGAACACAGAGACATCGCGCTCTTATACATACTGTACTGTAGTTCATTCAGTTCATTACCTTCGAATGCGAGCGAGAAGCTGCACGGCAGAATCATTGGATATTTACTTTATGTACTGTACAGGCATACGAGTGGTTCGGTTGAGAGTCGCGAATACAAGACTAATATTACATCTTCAACATTCAATGGTACTGGTTGAAAGCGTTTCGGATAACTATCGATACGTGCGAGGAAACGCGCGTTTACTTTTGTTCATGGAGTATCTGCGATCCTGTAGATCACCTTTTCGCCGCTTGCCTATTCAATCATGAAATTTTTTTTTTCAGACCTAAGAGCAGTTTGAATAGACAAAACAGACAAACCTTTCCCTCTTTCAGATAATTGAGGCCTTCTGTTACACCTGCGAGACCATTCGGTATGATTTTGATAGGCCCCGGTTTGAGTGTGCCGTTTGCCAGAGTCTCTGTGAGGATCTTCACTGCCTGGGGGGCGAACTTGTATTGCGCAACGTCGAGGGGCAGTTTCATCGGAATTTCGAGATCCTATAGGTAGTTTTTTTTACCGTCAGGCCTATGGTGATGCGTAGAAAAGCTTTGTATATACCTTTCCGAGGAGGAAGTACGCGAGGACGGGACTGACTTTCACGTCCGGCCTGCGGCTTTCGTACTTCAGGAGAACACTTACTTCGCCCCCCGCGTCGCCGATGGAGCGAGCGACCTTGTCGGGTGTGTCTTTCTCCGAGATACAATCGACAGCGTGCGCGAGCTTCCCGCCCGTCGCCTCGCGGATCTTCTCAGGCGTGTCCGGGTCCGCGTATGAGAATACCAGACCTGCACCGAGGGACTTGAGGAGGGGGAAGTTCCTCGGGGACGAGGTTGCTAGCACGCGCAGCCCGCCGAGGTGTGCGAGTTGGATGACGAATTGGACCGACGGAGGACGAGCCGCCCCAGACGAGGATGTCGATTGGGTCTTTGGTGGGCGAGAGCGGCGAGGGGAGGGATTGAGCGTGGTAGAGGCAGAGACAGGCTGTGTACCCCGCGACGCCGAGCTGTGCGCCCTGCTCGAAGGACCACGTCTCCGGTAAGGGGAGGAGCAAGGAAGGAGGCGCTACAGTGTATTCGGCGTATGCGCCATTGGGGAATGCGGCTGTAAAGAAGCGCGTTAATGTCATATGGTTGCGCTCAGGGGAGGAACTGGGGATAGAGAAATCGCGCACCGCCATGCACCATCCCCGCAACGCGGTCGCCGACTTTGAACTTCCCGGCGGGGACTTCGGAGCCGAGTTCTTCGATTGTCCCTGCAAAGTCCATGCCGACGACGTTGCCCGTCGTGGGCGACCAAGTGATCGACTTCCCTACATTGCTGTTCAAGAATTATAGTTAATGAGTATTAATAAAAGCACGTACAGTCCGTCGGGTTGCTTGCAGCTGCGACAACCTTGACGAGAACGTCCGTCGGGCCTGGTTTGAGCACGTCGATTTCGCGGAGTTGGACTTTGCCAGGTTCACCGCATGTCACAGCGGCTTTCATCTTTGAAGGTGCCATAATGCTTTACAGTTGATGCTAGTTCTATGCTAAGATGATAAAGAGAGCTGACAGAGACTGGCAGAGACTGTGGGAGGATACAGTATATTATGCTTAAATATCGGATCTAGAAAGACCGAGTGGATGACTAAGACCGACGTCATGCTAGCGCTAGCCCTCGCGCACTGAGCGAAAATTCCGATTTTTAAGCACTAGCGGCTGATTTGAAAGTGCAGAACTTCGATCACCCAAGTCTGGGTATGAAATTGGTCTGAGCAAGAGAAGGAATCCTGGAATCCGTCGTTCGGTACGTGCCGAAGAATATTGATGGACGATCCCTAACCAACTTGAATGGGTAAATTTGTATACTGTAGTCGAACGAGTGCCATGATGTAGTGAGAAATAACTTGTGCGCTGACATATCTCACGTAGTTCTATAAAAGCCATACGATAACCCCAAGAAAGCTTTCATTGCAACGATTCATGCATCTCTCCTCTACAAGCTGACACTCGCCGACTCCGAGTCTAGCGCTATGGCAGCTACCGTCCAATAACAGATTAATTTAAGACGAATTCTAGATGATGACCTACTGTCCTCCCAGATGAGACTGAAAATACGAACGGACAAGTCTTGTCGATCGACAATAATACGGTAGTTGTTAGCCAGGACGATAATGATAGTAAAGTCTTAAGCTTTAGCCAGGTTTATCAACCTAAAGCAGACAGATAGTGTCCGATCGCGCAAGAGGGATGCGATTAATGCCCAGCCCGGTCTAGATCAAGAGTCGAAAGTGAATTTGACTCCGATCCACTTGTGTTGATGATTGGTGATCTCGGTTGGCTCAGAAAGGAAACTGGCTCCGTCGGTGCTGATGATGCGCCAATGTACCCGACATTGAGCGTCAGGCTAGAAGATACAAAGCAACGGAGAATATTTGGAGACAGCGCTCATGGTGAGCGCCGGAAAGTGTAAACCCTGACCAATCGTTCGAGTTTCAAACGAGCTGCCGATTCTACGGACCGAGTTTCGATAAATGAGCTGAGCTTCCCGCCTTCGAAGTAATAATCTGCCCGAAATTGACATAATGAATGATTAAAATATGAGTCAAAGCAGGTCATTGGCTAGATTGATGGGGAAGAAGAGGCACGCGTTCGGGTGGATCATCGCGGGTGCTGGATGCCAAACGTCACATTCACATCGCGGATCTAATCTAGTGGCTGTGGCGCATACCCCGTATCCAGGGGGGCCTCGTGTTCCACCTTCGCAGCAACAACAAAACAAACATAGAATATAATAAACAGGTCAAAGGAATAATAATAAAATTACGATGAGATATCTAGAGAGATGCGTTGTGAAGATGCGTCGGACGCTTGTGGTCCTCGTCTCGGACGGAGGATACGGAGAATGGAAGAAGAAGAAGAAGAAGAAGGCTGTTACGTTTCCCCATTGGCCTTGGTCGCTTACACGAAAAAAACGTGGCCTTTTTCGTTTTGGTGCGATAATTACGCGATCACGTGCATTTCCTAATGTTGATAAATCTGTGCCTCCCTCTGTTTCATCATCCCTTCACCTCATCCTCATCCTCATCCTCCTCCCTTCCCCTCCACGACGTCCACCAAAGATGATGGCGACAGGTTACTCTACGCTTTTCTCTCTCGGTCTTTCTAGCATTCATACTTCATTCGCTCGCGATCCTGATGCGCGAACAAGTTCATCCAGCTTGAGCCTTAGCGCCACGCCTAGCACTCCTCATCGTCGGCCGCAGTAGCACCGCCAAAAATCCAGATCGATACGCAGACTCTTCGCCCGCAGCATCGCCGTCGTCGCTCAAGTATCACTGCAGCGAACTCTCCTCTGGGTAATATCGGCGTCAAAAGTCCGGCGCAGGCCGCTCGCACTTCTGCTGCTTCCCCTGCCAGGCAACGCCACCGTCGTTCAGAGAGCGATGCTGTTCAACGCCTGAGGAGCTATAGCATGGGTGATGGTATAAGGTATGTTGTTCTCTCAGCATGCGGATTGGATGACTGTACAGTCTGCTCAATGTGAAAGGATCTTAATATCATATTATCCCCAAACAGATCACGCCGTGGCCCTACTCGTACTCCCCCACCAGACATGCCTCTACCGGCCGTTCCTGCCATTCCTGCTGAAGTACATCTCGGCTTCGAAGAAGAGGACGTCTAGCCCCGTACGGCCGCCGTCTGAACCTGCAGGATATCGTCGGACTTGTCTTTCGGATAAAGACTGGGCGCTCAATTCCGGCCTCGGCTCACGGAGCTCGTTTGCTGTGCCATCATCCGCAGCGAGCTGGAGGTCGTCACAAATGCTGCTGACGCCAAGCTTCGCCACCAAGCTGGCGTTCGCAATGAACACGCCACCAGGCTCAGACTTCCCGAGTCCGAATCCCATGCAAAGTCCAGTTGATCCCGGTCCTTGGCACTTCGTACTTTGAAGCACGACTTATCGCCGATCACGACTGTGAAGGAAATTAACCGATCGACTATTTGTGGCGTCAACATTGCTGTTCCATTTTCATAATTTTGCGTCTGCAGGTCTTTGCAGGCTGCACGTAATTTATCGTCACGCAAACCACATGAAAAGCCATTATCACTTGTGCATACTCACTTGTTATCTATTGCTTTGCTCTTCGGAAGGAAAGCGAGCATCCTTCTCTCTCCACAAATTGACATCTGCCATCCTCATCTGTACTTGCTTTCTTGTGCTGCCACTTTGTTCTGTATGCTTTCTTGTGACATCATCACCACTTACTCTAGTCTTTCTGCTGTATTGCAGCATCTATTGCGTCGACCACTCGACGTTTTTTTTTCGCCTTTCTCTCCTCTGCTCATCTCAGATCTCTCTGCATCATACGTATAATAAGTAGTATATATTGTTATTGTATAGCCTTGACGCTTTCTACGTTCTTTTTCTCCAGCTAATTGTTGCATTATTTCCTCATTTGTTTTTGCCGCTCGGTCGGCTGCATAGTAGTTTTCGTAGTAGTAGACGTAGTTGTAGTACATAATAAAGAGTTAACGTCGTTGCACGAAAAAATTGCCGATGGCTGTTGTGCGCGGGATTTTGAATCCAGCCTTGAGGTACATGTAATTCAGTATTTTTTGTTCCTTGTTGCTGTTCTGGTGGCATCATGGCTGTATTACGAAGCCTGTTCACGAACTTGAGGTCCTTGCCTCTCCATTAATTTATATATCAATAGGTATAGCACTGGATCATCGGAGTCAAGAGAATATTGTACAAGACTACATAGTCAAGCACCAATGTGTAAGAGATTAACCCATCGCTCCGCCATGATTTCCACTCTTTCACCATGTAAACCCTCGTCTCCCCTCTCCCTCAGCCTCAATGCAGCCTCCCGAACAGCCGCAGCGGCTCTTTTGAATCTAGCCTCTCCCTCTTCCAGTTCGTCCATGAGTTGTCTGTAGACAACGCCCGAAAGGAAAGGCCCGTCTCTGTCAAGCACCTGCCACATCGTCCCGACCACACCCCTGAAACCGCAAAACTGCATGGCTCCTGCAAGGTGGAGCGCCTCGTCGAGCGCGTATTTCGGACCTTGTTCCGCGGTGTGGCAGGCTAGGAGGACAGGCGAATTCCGCGTTTGGAGGTTGGCGCGGGCTATGTCTAATAACGTGAGACTTCCGCCGGGAAGCTCGAGCGAGGAGTTGAAGGGCTCTTCGTCCAGTCGTCCGTGGCACGCGAAGTGCACCCATTGTGCACGTTGAAGCATCTCGAGCACCGCTTCTGGAGTCGCGCGATCATCGATGAGCTTTTTGAAGCGGTGAATACTATAGATTGTATTCATTTCTCTCTTGGTCGGCCGAAGTCTCGTGTCGGCGACGAACAACATTTTCCTTGAACCACCGCTTTGGACATTTGACCGGGAGTTGATGAGCGAAGTGAGAGTAAGAGTGTACGACGAAATGTAGTCATCCAGTAGGTACCTCATAGTACCGTCCCCACCCACATACGGACCCGCAGCGTGGAGAGGGAATGCAGAAAGTACTGAAGTAGGGACACCACCAAATGCGTGACTCCTCCGCGACTCCGAGTTGCCCGAGCTTCTGGATAACTTTGGAGACGACTCTATCCCACAGCGCCTTCATAACCCGCCGAAGGATCTCGTCGTATTCGCAAGAAGCTACTCCGAATACTTGACGGACCTGTAAGACTTCCTCGTGCAGCTTGATGGCATCGGTATAGAAGTTTTCATCGAGCGGTACACAGACGCACGGATTGTTCTCTCGCGAGAGAACGATAAGCGCGTCGCATCTGTATTTTGAGTGGTTCAGCACGATGACAGGCCCCTCCGAGGCCGCTTGTTGAATAGCCTCAAAGGGTGCAGCTCGAAGGAAGTTCTCAAATCCAGGCATTCGTCGTATCTCGCTGATTATTGCTTCCTGCTCTTCGTGTAATCGTCGCATCTGCACCAACATCTCGTCGACCAAATTTTGTTCTTGAGATGCGCTAAATGCAGGAATGACACTTCCGTCTGTACCTGAGCTACTCGTAGATGACTCTGATGATGCTATAAGCGCCTCCAGGCGGCGGTTACAACTCTCGAATTGCTCGCCAAGTGCCTTATCGGCCCTAGAAAGCTGATCCAGTGGGGTCCGGAACCCGCGCAATTGAGACCAAAGCAAGGCCCTTCCTTGCTCGAGAAACTCGATCGCCAGAGGTAAATCATTTTTGTCGATAGCATATGAAGCCGCATCTAATGCAAATGATTGAGAGTCACTGTTACCAGATAGAAACTTGTGTTGGGCTGACAGAGTAGGCCTTATGGTGAGAGCCCGTTGAAGGAGTGACATCCCGGTTCTATACGCTTCAGGAAGACTCTGGTGATCTTCGCGTCGAGCGAATGTCAACCAGTTCTGCACAGCTCGAAGACGTGTAAAGAAGCTCGATAACGGATGAGCAGCAGAGCGGCTGAAATACTGCATGGATTCCTCGAGATCGTCGGCGTGGCGTTCGATCAGAAAAAGACCATATAGAGTGATGGCTAAGTCTGCCAATGACTTGGAATGATCTGGGTGACCCTCTGGACGAAGCTCCATGAGAGCGCGGTGCAGAGATATCGCTTCCTCAAGGTCTTCCTTCCTCCTCTCACGTCCATAGCGCGTCAAGAGGGAATTAGCAAGGTTGTCCAAGGGCGCAGGACGAGTTGGGTGGTCCGCCGGTAGAAATTCCAGAATGGTCCGGGTGAGAACGATGGATTCTTCAAGGTCTTCAGTCTTCCCACTGTGTTTAAAACGTGCTGAAAGGGAGAATGCAAGGTTGCTTAACGGTTTAGGGCGGTCCGCATTACCCTCCGGAAGAAGCTCAAGAGCAGCGCGGAGCAAAGCGATAGCTTCCTCTAGGTCCCCCCTCCTCCCTTTGTGTTGGTAGCGAGTCAATATGGAGCTCGCAACATTGTTTAACGACATGGAGCGGAGAGTGTGACCTGCGGGTAGAAGCTCAAGTGCTGTGCGGTGCAGAGATATGGCTTCCTCCAGGTCTTCCATCCTCCCTCCGTGGTTAAAGCGCGCCGAAAGGGACAACGCAAGATTACTCAACATCGCTGGACGATGGGGGTGAACCTCTGGGAGAATCCCTAGAGCGATGCGGCTCAAAGTGATGGCTTCCTCCAGGTCCTCCATCTTCCCTTTGACTTGCGAGCGCGTCAGTATAGAACGAGCAAGATTGCTCAATATCGCAGAGTGGTTTAGCTGACCATCAGGTACAAGCTCCACAGCAGCACGGTGCAGAGATATGGCTTCCTCCAAGTCGTCCAGCCTCCCTGAGTGTGTAAAGCGCGTCAAGAATGAGTTCGCCAGATTATTCAGCATTGCACACCGCTCTGGGTGACCCACCGGTAGAATGTCCAGAGCGGTGCGCTGAAGAGATATGGCTTCCTCGAGGTCCTTCGTCCTCCCTTCGTGGTTGAAATGGGCCACGAGAGATCCAGCAAGAGAACTCAACAAAATAGGATGTTGCGGATCACTCTCTGGCATAAACTCCAGAGAGACACGGGTAAAATGAATTGCTTCCTCAAGGTCCTTCGTCCTCCCTTTGAGTTGAAATCGGGTCGAAAGCTCCGACGCAAGACCACTCAACAATGCAGGACGAACCGCATGACCCTCCGGTAGGAGCTCCAAGGCGGCTTGGCGCAGAGATATGGCCTCTTCCAGATCCTCCGCTCCTCCCTTCGTGGTTGAAGCGCGTCGACACGGAGGTCGCTAGGTTGCCCAGCAACGCGGAGCGATCAGAGTGACCCACCGGTAGAAGGTTCAGAGCGGTACGCGCCAGAGTGATGGCTTCCTCAAGGTCCGCTAACCTCCCGCTGTGTCTGAAGCGCACCGAAATGGTGCTCGCCATATTGCTCAACAACGTGAAACGATTTGCATGACCTTCAGGTAGAAGCCTGAGAGCGGCGCGAGACAGAACGATGGCTTCTTCAAGGTCCTCCATCCTCCCTGCGTTAAGAAAGCGTGTCGAGAGGGAGGTCGCAAGATTGTTCAGTGATTCAAAGCGAGATGGATGACCCTCCGGACGGCGCTGCAGAGCTGTACGGTGCAGAGATATAGCTTCGTCCAGATCCTCCATTCTTCTGCTGTGATTAAAGCGCGTCAAGAGGAAGGACGCAAGATTATATAATAGCAAAGATCGATCTGCGTGCTCCTAAGGGCAAAATTCCAGAGCATCACGGCTCAGCAGGATCGCTGTTCCTAAATCGCTAGCTTCTCCGCCCCGACTGTATCGAGTGCTAACGAAGAATGCAAGCCTACGCAGTGTTTGCGAACGAACAATCTGGTCAGGAGAACACGAGTCCAGCGCGGCGGACTGCATAGAGATAGCTGAGTCAAGGTCTTCCAGATGTCCAGATCTCTCGAAACGCGCCCACATAGAATGAGCTTCATGTATGCAACGAATAAATTTCTGCCAATTATGACCAGTGAGTATTATAGCTGCAATGCAATGAAATATATAGATTAAGTACCCGTTTCCGCACATACCGCTTCGCGGACACTGGGAGATAGTCCGTTATGTGGGACAAAGGCATTATAGAAGACCAATAGTGCACGTAGTGATAGAAAGCAACACGAGCGCGAGAAGGCTGTTCTGGTGGCAGCATGAATCATGATGCCTTAATATCCGTGTAATCCATCAATTTTATGTAATATATATGCAGCACAACTAAATCATGTATCAAGCGCATAGTCCAAAGAACCGATAATGAAGGCAACATACGAGCAGGAGAATGCACAAACTGAGATCACATTGTCGGTAAAAGAAAAAGGTTGGTTTGTCGTAGGTGAATACCACGTGACATTCCAGGCTTTGTCACAGTCACAGTCACATTATCTTTCTTTTCTTGCTTGTTCGTTCCTTTGGTACTGCCGACGTGACGAGATATCATGAAATTCATCACTGTTCCAATAGCTTTGACATTATTTCTCATCGTTTTTCTGCGCTTCATATTGTTGTTTGCTCAGATGAACAAGCATCCAAATACGTGGTCATCTCTGCTTCACCCGGGCCGTGACTCAGTCTATTCTCGAAAGTGACTGAACTTCGCCGTCGCGCGTGCAAAGCGCTAGTACTTCTGACTGAAAATCTATGCGACGACTTTGTCCTTGGGAGAGTGTTCACTGAATTGATCCTGTTCGCCAAGATCTGCTCTGTATTTCCTATAGGAAACAAGCTTAGCTCTGCGGCATTTTGTAGCATCCGATGACTCATGTGCTATTGCCGGCATCTCTTAAAGCTGTGATGCCATTGGGACAAGCACTTCTGTGCGGGGTGAGCCATTGTCTGCTCTGCATATGACCGCATGGCAGGACGAAACCCAGCGCTTGACGTTCCTGTCCTGACACTGGTATTATGAAATGTACGTTGCCGTCGCATCTTCTCTAACACGATTGATTCTCGAGTTATATACTGAAATATGACCTTTTAGTTTCATCCTTCATCTACATGACCACATGTCTACGAGAGCGATGCTCGTATTTGCATTGTCGGCTTGCAGTTTACCGAAGCTCATGTAACTGCGGATCCCGCTGCGTCGCTCAGATGACCTTTCGATACCTATATGAAGACTCATCCTCTTACCTTGTTTCGCTGAGCGCCTGTCCATCAGCGGCGAACATCGCTTCGTCTGCTTCTTCATTCGAGCGCCTTTTGGGCGTAAGGTTCCTCGCGGAGCTCGTCGGCCGCAGCTTGGCTTTTGTGTCGGGCATCATCTTGCTACGAAAGGCCACATGTGTTTAGCTACGCGCGTCACGAGTTCTTTGACCCTGCTGAATGAAGTGTAAGAGGACTGGAAAGGGTAGCTGGCTAAGGTCTAGGATGCATTTCAAAGCGTATAGGTCCTTGATTTGGAGGCGTTTTTGACGGCGTGGAACGACCGGAAGCACTTGGGTAGTATTACTGCATCGGCCTGGGATGTCGGGACTCTGTGCGTATAAAAAAGCAAAGAATTAGGCGGAAAAGCCAGAATCGAAACATTCATTCGACTCTTCGTTGAATCTAGCAGTCTTACTCTAAACAAACTTTCATCCTATCAGCATGCAGCTTTTATCTGTGCTCTCGACTCTCCTGCTCGCCGGAACGGCGTTCGCAGTTCACGCGTCATACGATACGACGTACGACAACCCTGCGGGGAGCATGTGGGGCGTCGCGTGCTCTGACGGCAAGAACGGGCTCGTTGAAGACTTCCCAACCTTCGGCGACCTCCCCACGTTCCCGAACATCGGTGGCGTGGAAGGCGTCAGCTGGAATAGCACGAAGTGCGGCAGCTGCTGGAAGCTGACGTTCGAGGGCACGAGCATTTATCTCACGGCGGTTGATCATGCGGGAACGGGATTCAATATTGCGCGTGAGGCGCTTGATACGCTTACCGGTGGGCATGCAGTCGAGTGGGGCTTTGCAGATGTCGATGCGGAAGAAGTGGAAAGGTCGAACTGCGGCCTTTGAGAAACTGACTCTGTTCTTGGAGAATGTGGGTAATATGAGCTTGAATATGTCTTCCCAAATATCTGATTTGATTTGATTGCTCCGTAAGATAGATATGCTATTGACAGTCTTCTCGTGACAGACTCGTCATGGACTTTCTAGTTCGGAATATTGGGTGGTTGTTCCAGATTGGCCACTTGTAGTTGTTTTACTTGGTTTTGGCTGCATTGTAAACCGGTGTATGATATGTTGTAATTCGATTTTCTGTAATGTGGAATTTGGTCACCAGCTGCCCCTTTACATAAACAAATGTCACATGAATGATGAATCTCGGCAATGTGTGTCCCTCTCCTCATACCTTTCCCTTCTCGCCGCCGACTTCACACCTCATTGATTGCATCTCGTATTCCGCTGATGATTTCAAAAAGGATTGTTTTCTGAATATCGGTCCGGGATAACTATTGTGGCAGTGTCGCAAGTAGGGCAGATACAAATTTGCCAGGTCCGTATTTGATGATGCGGAGTCGGATGTGAAATGGCACGGAACGGTACGAGGTCGTCGGCATTCAACTTCCGTTGGAAGCCTCCGCCCGCCAAATGCACACGACGGTCATTTAGACGCCGTTGCTGAATGCCAGAAGACAAATCAGTAGCCATCACGAGGACTTCAAGAAAAAAGAGTCTACGAGCTCGCCCTGGACTCGGACTGCCAACGTTAACACGACTTTTAACTCCGGATTAGATGCAAATTCCGGTTCCGTCGTCATCAGCTTTGCTTGTGCTAGCTTGTGATATGAAGACATCACAACGCGTCTGGAAAGTGCTCCGCCCGAACTTTCTCAGATCACTTATTGGAACCACTTCACTCGGCTTTGCTCATCTTCTTCATGCGTTCATGAAGTGATTTGACTAGCAACACAAGTCCTCATCTGACTTGAATCTGGATCTTTGGGCTTACCGACAACTTCTTGATCGGCATGAATTCGCCGTGATCTGCAAGGACGCGCTAGGTCATGTCCAGGCCGTATGTCAGAAAAATATGTCATTTCCGATCATTATGCGCGTTTGGCAAGCAAAGGCTGTGAATCCGGGGAGTATTCCGGTGCTTTCCTTTTGGCGCTCACCCTGTTCCAGATTCCGAATACTCCATTCAGAACTGGCAATCCTCGTGACGCAGGAGATCTGCAGTGAGGAAGTGGAAATACTTGGAACTCTACGCAAGAAAAGGGGATGACCGCCGCGCGGGACTTCTGCTAATTTCCTGTGAGGGACGCGTCCGATGACCCCATCAATGAGGCATAACATCGGCCTTGGAAGTCCGCTCAGTGCGCACCGTGCGGATGCCATACATCGGCCAGGGTTGGAACCCGTCAACATATAAAATGACTTGACAAGTTTGAGGAAAGGACAGCACTTCAGCACTTGCATCTCGCATTCTATTACACAATCGAGACCTTTCTCTGCATTGCTATCACCAATTTACTCAATCACCATGCAATTCATGACTCTACTCTCGACCCTCCTCTTCGCCGGCGCTGCATTCGCAGTCCGTGCAGGTTATGACACTACCTATGACAATGCGGGAGGCTCGATGCTCACCGTTGCATGCTCCGACGGCGCAAACGGACTGGCAGATCGCTACCCGACCTTCGGCAGCGTCCCGTCCTTCCCCAACGTTGGCGGTGCATCCGCAATTGCGGGCTGGAATAGCCCACAATGCGGAACCTGCTGGCGGCTAACGTACCCTGGCACTGGCAACAGCATCGTCATGACAGCCATCGACCATACCGATGATGGCTTCAACCTCAGCCTCGAGGCGCTCAACGTCCTCACCAACGGACGCGGTGTTGAATTCGGGGTTATTGATGTTACGGCTGAGCAAATAGGCGTGACCTCCTGTGGTCTGTAAACGTAAACAGCACATTTGCATCCGCTTCAGTCTTGGTATAGGTATGGAATAAAAAACCCGCGATCGACATGATCTTCGTGGTCCTTACTGACGATTCTGTTCTAGACATTGTATTGTACATACCTGTGGAGGCGGTATAATGGACTATCATGCGATGGACTTCTTACAAAGCTCGGACTCATAACTTAGCGTTCAGCCCCTTTGGATGTACCATTTTGAACTTGTATTCGATCTAATTTGATGTTGTCATCGAGGAATGTAATGTCGAGTAGTTCTGTCTGTGTGAATAATTGCATTGCTCCCACCACCCACCCAGAACGCATGGATGTTCCGTTCAAATTTATGGTGTCATTTTCGCACGCTTTTGGCGTAAGTTCTGTCCTTTCCTAAAAATCCAGCGTGGATATTTCTTTTGGTAAATAATGCATGCTGATTTAATTTGCATACAACGGACTATAATTCGCGGGGCGATGTGCAAAAGAAAACCCGGACTGCGTGAAAACGCCAGGCGCCATAGGATATGTGGTAGTTCTCTGACACCAGCAAGTCTTATATGCAGGATTTCAATGCCAGACATGACCTTTGTGCGATAGACAAATCAACAGCACAAGACAGACCAAAATGCTATGAGATCGATATCGTATCAGGCGCAAGTATTGCCATCAGGCACCTATGTGAACAAGATTAACCCATCTCTCAGCCTTCATTTCTAACCGTTCGCCACGCTGTCCTTCATCTCCGCGTTCCTTTAAATAGAGTGCAGCATCCCGAACAGCACCAGCGGTCCTCTTGATCCGAACCTCTCCTTCTTCTAAATCCCGCATGAGGCGCGCATAGACAGCACCGGCAAGCATCGGGCCGTCTTGATCAAGCAGCTGCCACATCGTACCAACGACACTCCTAAATCCGCAAAATTGAATTCCTGCGGCGAGGTGGAGAACTTCGTCCAGTGCGAAGTCCGGTGCTTGTTCCGCGGAGTGGCAGGCAGAAAGAAAGGCGAATTCGGCATTTGGAAGACGGGCCCGGACAATATCGAGTAAGGTTAGCGCGCCATCGAATAGCTTGAAAGAGGAGTTGAAGGGTTCTGAGGCCAGTTGTCCGTGACAAGTAAAATGTACCCATTCCGCTGCTCGAAGCGCCTCCATTACTGCATCGCGAGTGGCCCGATCATCGAAGAGGACTTTGTCCATACGTCTGTACCTACGGATAGCATTGGCCTCTGCCTTGGCGGAAAGCTTCGTGTCGCCCACAACGAGAAGTTTCTGGTCTCCTTCGTGGAGTCCCGACCGGGCATTTATGAGTGACTTGAGGGTTGGAGTATATGACGAGATATAATCATCAAGGAGATACTTTGTCCGGCCGAGCGCGCTCTCATAAGGTCCTGCAACATGGAAGGGAAGTAGTGATAGTACCGAAGTCGGGCACCACCAGATCCGCGAACCTTCTGCGATGCCGAGTTCCCGGATTTTTTGGATGACTTTGGAGACAATTCTGTCCCACAAGAATTTCATTACCTGCCGAAGTATCCGATCGTACTTGACCGACTTCACTCGAAATTTTCGCCTCGTCTTTACGAGTTGACTGCACATATCAGAAGCATCATCGAATAATTCTTTGTCCAATGGAACGCAGAGACATGGTACATCCTTCTGCGGAAGAATGATGATGGCGTCGGACCGGAATCTGCAGTGATTGACTATGATTACCGGTCCCTCTGAAGCGGCTTCTTGTAAGATGTGAAAAGGTGTAGCCTGAATGAAGTCTTCAAAGCCAGGTATTTTCCGGATTTGACCAATCAATGCGTCTTGTTCCTCCGAAAGTTGTCGCATGCGAAGCTGCATATCTTCGACGGAAGCCTCAGTATGCCGCTGTTCGTCTTGAAGACCACCTTCGGTTACACTCGAACCAAGTGGCCGTGATATATCTGAAGTTGTGAGGGTCTCCAATTGACGGGTAACGTCCCCAAATCTCTCAGCAAGGTTTTTGTCCTCCTCCAAAAGTTGATCGAGAGGTGTCCTGAACCCTCGTACCTGCGACCAAAGCAAGGCTCTGCCCTGCTCCAGAAGTTCGACTGCAGCAAATAGGTCCCCTTTCTCCGTCGCTAATGATGCCGCATCCAGTGCCAGAGTTCGATAACGATCATCGCTAATGATGAATTCATGTTGCATGGACAAGGTAGCTCTAAGTGTGAGAGCACGTTGAAGGAGTGACATTGTTGTTCTATAGGCGAAGAGAGCCGTTTGATGACCGTGAGCACGAGCCAATGCGGCCCATTGTTGAGCAGCTTCCAAGCGAATTAATGAGCTAGAGAACGTGTGATTGGCAGCACTGGACAAAGATTGAATGGCTTCTTCAAAATATTCCGGATGGCCGTCCTTCTGAAAGCGAGCGGCAAGGGACTTTGCAATGCCGATTAGTGTCACGGAACGATTTGGGTGACCGTCGGGGCGGAGTACTAGGGCAGCACGGTACAGTGAAAGCGATTCATCAAGGTCCTCTAGACCGCCTCGTTGTTCTGCACTGGTTAACAATGAATCCGCAAGGTTGCTCAATGACGTGGAACGGTCCGGGTGGCCTTCCGGACGAAGAGCCAAGGCAGCACGTTGCAAGGTAATCGATTCCTCAAGAGCATCTGTGTTGCCATCGTTGCCAAAGGAAGCTGCCAGGGAACTTGAGAGATTAATTAGCGACATTGAACGATCAGGATGACTGTCTGGTCGGAGAGCTAAGGCAGAGCGATGGTGTGCGATTGATTCGTGAAGATCAGCGACCTGTTTCTTGTGCTTGAAGCGAGTCAATAGGGCACTTGCAAGGTTATTCAATGATGAGAAACGATCTGGATGGCCCTCTGGTCGTAAAAGAAGGGCATCACGGTACAAAACAATTGCTTCCTCGTAATCACCTGACATCCCGTTGTATTTGAAACGAGAAAATAAGGAGTTTGCAAGATTATCTAGTGTCCTTGGACGATGGGCGTGACCAACTGGACAAAGATCCAACGCGGCGCGATATAGTGTGGAAGACTCGTCGAGATCCTCGACCCTACCCGTGTGCTCAAAGCGGGTCAAAAGCGAATTCGCAAGATTAATCAGTGATGTGGAACGGTCAATATGACCTTTGGGTCGAAGAACCAAGGCAGAACGATGCATTGTAATCGACCCGTCTAGATCCTCTGATCTGCCTTCTTTCTCGAAACGAGTCAGCAGAGAAGCTGCAAAATTGCTCAACAGTGTGGAACGGTGAAGGTCACCTTCGGCGCAAATAACCTTGCAGGAGGAATACAATGTAATTGCCTCATTCAGATCCTCAGGCTGGCCCTTGTGTTTATAGCGAACGAACAGTGAATTCGCAAGATTCACCAGTGGCTGGGAACGCCTGGGATTGTCAATGACACAAAGATCCAATGCAGAACGGTTAAGCGCAATTGATTCGTCGAGATCGTCCACTTCGCCTTTATGCTCAAAACGGGCTAATAGACAAGCTGCTAAATCACTCAGTGACCAGGGTCGGTCAGGATGCCCATCTGGACGATGATGCAGAATGGAGCGGCAGAGTGAATATGATTCTTCAAGGTCCTCATGTCTTCCATCTTGATGAAAACGAGTTGAAAGAGAGTTTGCAAGATTTTGCAACACCACGGAATGACTGGAATGGCCCTCAGGAAGAATGGCCAATGCACGTCGCAATAGAGTGATCGAATCATTGAGATCTTCTGACCCGCCTCGTTGTGTGAACCGAGTATGTAGGAATTTCCCAAGATTGCATAACGGTACAGAACGATCTGGATGGCCGTCTAAAAGAGCCAGAGCGGTACGCGTCGATTCTATCGACTCGTCGAGATCTTCAGCCTTGTTGTTGAGCTCGAAACGAGCTGCGAGGGAAGTTGCCAGGTTGTCAAGCGAAATGGGACGATCTGGGTGGGATTCGCCGAGAAGAGAAAGGCCAGAGCGATAGTGTCTGATCGATTCATCCAAATCTTCAGGCTTTCCCAAATACTCGAAACGCGTTGACAAAGCAAGAGCAAGATTGTTTAGCGACACAAATCGGTCAGTATGTCCCTGAGGCTGAAGAGCTACAACTTCACGGCTGAGCGCGACTGTCTCGTCAAGGTCGTGGGTATTCCCGCATCGTTCAAACCTAGTCAGAAGTGAGTTTGCGAGGTTACCCAGCGCCTTGAATCGGATGGGGTGGTCATCATGGAGAAGGGTCACGGCTTCCCGATTAAGTGCTATCGACTCCTCGAGAGCTTCGATTCTGCCGTCGTTCTGAAAGCGTCTCAGGAGGGAATTTGCAAGATTGAATAATGAACCCGGACGATTAGGATGTCCTTCAAAGCGAAGAATCAGAGCGGCGCGGTGAAGCTCAATGGACTCGTCAAGATCTTCACGCCTTCCCTCTTGACCAAAACGATTTAGTAAGGAAGTGGCAAGATTATTAAGTGATATGGAACGTTCTGGATGGTTTCCTGGGCATAGAGCGAGGGCTGCACGATACAGTCTGATTGATTCATCTAGATCCTCCCTCCTCCCATAGTGTTTGAAACGTCCTAAAAACGAGTTCGCAAGGTTATTTAAAGCTTTGGATCGATCGCCATGTCCCTCAGGACGAAGAATCAGGGCGTCACTGTACAACGTGATGGCTTCGTCCAGATCTTCAGCTCTACCACTCGAGTCGAAGCGTTCCGAGAGCGAGTTTGCAAGGTATATCAAGGTGGTGGAGCGTTCCGGATGTCCTTCAGGACAAAGACTCAGAGCATCCCGCCGAAGCACAATTGCTCGTTCTAGGTCCGCAATGTCTCCCCACCGATCATGGCGGATAAAGAGAGAAATCGAGAGGTTGCGTAGCAGTCCCAGGCGATTTGGGCTGTCATCGGGACACTGCTCAAGCGTGGCTTGTCCATGGACAATGATAAAATCAAGATCATCCCGATTCCCGGACTGTTCAAAACGATCCCATAGAGTATCAAATTGAACGGAGAGTGCTGAGGCTGCGTCAGGCTCAACGGGTTGTTTCGAAGAAATTTCCTGATTCATCCCCGATTGCTTCTGGATCATCAATATGTGAGCATCTGAATTCTGGACGAAGGCGAAAGATATATGTGTTACCTGAGAAGGTGCGAGACTAGTTATTATGTTCGAGACGAATTTACGTAGAAACCGTCTAGTCTTTTCGAGGAGATACGTTGCGAGTCAAGAGTCGCCCTAACGCTGTGCAATAGCCAGACGAGGATTCAGTCAAGTTTGATGAACAAGTGAAGCTGGACGATAGAGGGATGAACACCGTACCTCTTCGAATTGTACTTGCCTAGATGCGAAGGAGCTTCAAACAGGAGATCCGGGGACGATAAACGTTCTGTGTTAAGGGCAAAGGGATTCTAACCTGCTGTAACATGCAGCAGGCGTCAAAAGTCATATAACAATGCATCATGATCATTATCCGTGTTCAATGCAAGTGTCACGGTGCTTCATATTGAGGAGAGAGGTGTGACTAAGCATGTCACAAACTACCCGTCACCTTCCAAAAACTAGAGAGCGCTTTTCATATCTCTGAGTCTCGCTCGATACCATACATCCATATTCTTCACTCACACTCAAATAGTGCGCCTCGTCATAGTGCGCATGAATAAACAAATCAGGCATTCAATCAAAAGCATCAGGTGTTACCGTATAGTGCCTGATTTGGTTCGTTCCCCGTGAAGATACCTACTTTATCTTCCGATCCGGATGTTCAACTTCTTCAAATCCGATGGACTTCTCATGAACGGTCTCGGACTTCAAGTTCCAGCGCTTATATATCTTCTCCTTGGCATACGCATACTGGTTTACGCAAGGAAACTGAATAATTTGACCATGAAACACGATCCTCGTGGCGAACTTGGGTTTCTGCTGGCCTGCCCATTGTTTTCCGGACGAATCCAGCCACTGTGAGACTTTCTACGGTGCGGATCGTCGTAACGCGGCAACTCAAGTCGCGTCAACTTCCAGACTCATCTCCTCCATAACATCATTCTAAATAGTGTTGTAGATGTTTGTAAAAATAAGAGGCAGTCCATATCTACAAAATATATTCATCAATTTTTTATTTTATTGCGGGGCAATTTTTTTTCATCTGAAAATTGAAACATTGAGCGTCGATCGTCCAAATAAGGCAATTACATAAGGCAAAGTCGATCGTATGTACTGTTAAGGCTACTATTTGAGTTATGATTCCATCGGGGATTCGTCGATGGGACTTGGTCCGCGTCTGGCACTCTTGAGAAGCTCGTGCAGCCGGCCACCCTTTTGTCTTGCGCGATCAGTGCCTTCGCGCTTCGTTTAGGCATGTATTTTACTAAAGGAATGCTTTTTTTACTTGAAATGACTTTGCGAACCACGCAGGATGCCTGGGATTTTTTTTCCGCAAAAAAATTGAAACATGTCTTGGCATTTTTTGACATTGCGAGATATTGATTTTTTTGGTCACTTTTCTGATAGATCTGCGAGATTTTACAAAAATACTAAAATTTACAGGCTCGGCAGAGTTGATGCGAAGTGGCGTTCCCCACTATAGGAGCTTCCTTACTGACGGGTTCAAAATGATATACGTGTTTCACAAGGTCGGGTAATTAGCGAACGAAGACGGGTCGGAGCGTTTCTTTAGCGAGGCATAGCTCCGGTCTGTGACGACCGCGAAGTACATCGCCGTGTATGGTCAATATCTCAGGGCTGTGTGTTCTTGACATATAAAATGAGCTGACAATAGTTGGGGGAAAGACAGAGCTCCGTTTCCCCATTATAAGCTCGTGTATAGCACAAGAACTTCTCTCCTCCTATCATCTCATCACAACCATGAACTTCACGACTCTTTTCACGACTCTCCTCTTTGCCACCGTCGCATTCGCTGTCCGCGCAGGTTTCGATAATACGTACGATGACGCAGGCGCCTCCATGAACATTGTGGTCTGCTCTGATGGTACAAATGGACTTGCGAGTCGCTTCCCGACATTTGGCAGTGTCCCCACGTTCCCCAACATCGGCGGTGCATCTGCAATTCCAGGCTGGAATAGCCCACAATGCGGAACCTGCTGGCAATTAACGTACTCTGGCACTGGCAACAGCATCTTTGTGACTGCCATCGACCACTGCGGACGACGGTTTCAATCTTAGCCAGGAGGCTCTCGACACGCTCACGAATGGACATGCGGTTGAGTTTGGGGTCGTTGACGTTACTGCTACACAGGTAGACAGTTCGGCTTGCGGCCTGTGAAGTACTTTCTTCGTTTGCTCTATCCTTGTGTACGTACCATAATCAGCGTGAATTTTGCAATCTTGCTTATAACGTCAAATTTTCTTCCTCCAGGCATCTTTCCGTTTACTTTTTCAGCGAACTCTCATGCAATGGACATTATTATTTAAATGAGGACTCAGCATTTGCATTTTCTTTAATTTCTGCAAGATCGTTTTGTAATTCGATGTTTTTCTACTTCAATTTATCAAATGATTGTAGGTCGGTAATGACCTTCAAATGCCGGGAAAGCGATAATTGCTTTTCACTCACTACGTCAGACGGATTCTGGCAAAACGTCCAAAGCTCGCTCTACCTCAGAGTTGAGCTTGTGCTTATCTAGAAATGGATGATCATCCTCACGATCGGAGCATTCCTCGCATTTGATCTTCCAAATACTTGAAAACACTTGTTCGTTCCGGAAGTCGAGCTTCGAATCGATGAGCCATCTGGGTGTTGTTATTGCCTATGAGAGTCGATATTTTGAGCAAGTCCTACAAAGGGGTCTGAAAATGAACCGCGAAACACATGCAGGCAGATGTACCGTATTTCACTGAGTGCCATCGGATGCGTCTGGATGGTCTATACCAAGAGTAATAATCCTAGAGATTCAAGGATTCAATTATCAGGTCCCTCTGTTCTCGATGAACTCCGAGCAGCACCATCAGCTTATCACTCGAAATGAGGAGCATATCATTGGGTCCAATTCGACGAAAGAAGGTTGGTCGTAAGTGTCCTGATCAATAAAGACTGTAAGTTTCACGCCGCGATGCAAGTGCGAAAGCAGCAAGAACCGGATAAGCTTTCCATGCGTTATAAAGCAAGCACTGCAACTAGCACTTCAGACATCTCGTATTGCTCCGCTTCGTAGCAGAGTTTTTCGAAATGCACACGAAGGAAGGAGTACCAGTAGAAGGAAAGGACGTTTGGTCTAGATATATGACATTGAGTTAACTCTTGACGACTTCGAGGTTCTCAGGGACGTGAATAGTCTCGGTGCGCGAGGCTTGCTCGGGAGCTATGCCGGTCATGAATTGAATATCTCAGATGCAGTGTCCATTTTCCGGGATGAGTATATCTGTTTCGTCGTTTCAGTCTGGTTGTATCCCGACCGTCTTATTGAACAGCTACAAGAGTTTGAGTACAAGCATACGGTGCGGTATCCTCGCTCTACCCTTCTTAACCAAGCAATGCAGAGCCAAGTAGTGATTGTCAAGCGTACATAAGGAACAGCATCGAGGGTACACAACATACGTTCATGCTATGTCTGTTCTCAGACGTTATGAGATGAGTCGGGGAAGACATACTCTACGTCGACGTAACCAATGAGATTTCACTGAGAACTTGTTGGTACACTTGACATGGGGTGAATACCAGCAATTTGCACACTGTACATCTTCCAATCTCCGAAAGGTTGTCAAACTTCGGATCGTCGCAGAAAAGCCGCAGTAAGCCACTTCCCGAAGGTCGGTTCTCGAGTTCTTTGAGTATACGAAAACGGACAACTTCCCATCTCGATTCGTTCAAGGAATCCGTTTTTAAGAAGGCTCCGCAATAAGGTCTTTGATCCATGTATTCACTATACCAGCTTCCAAGGAAGTGCTTCGTTTTTTCAATTGTCAGAGATTTGTCGACACTGTCGCGTATAGAATTGCGCAACTGAATGAGTGTTACCACATCTTGGCCCTTCAACTCCGATAACTGATGTTGTGCACTCTCCGTTGCGAAGTCCACATCGAGGGTGGCTTTTTGCATCATTTTTGTTTCATCTTCCCAAGACAGCTCCTTAGCGAGACCGTAAAGCGAGACCGGCGACAATTTCGAGGTGGTTCGTATGTCGTAGAAGAGGGCTCGGAGAGCAGCTGTCCCGGCAGGTACGTCATATTTTTCGATGAACAGAAATGCAAGAGTTCGCAAGTGGTCGACCGATGGTATATCGGAAATGGAGAGGCTGAACTGAGGATAGCATACATCTAGGAAAGTCTTCAAAACCTCCTGGGACTCGTCCATTTGAATCGGATCCATGACTGACTCGGTGAGATCGCGCCTCATACTCAACATGCCACGAAAGAACGATGAAGCATATTTCAGGATCGTCGAGTGTACTTGGAACTTGCAACTGTCTTTCGATGCGAGGACGAGATCGGCGTCGGGAAAAGTGTACGATGGGTGGTAAGACATTGCGAGCTACCAGTGTTTGCCAGTGAGAAATAGGTGAAGCTATCAATGATAAACAGACAAGATCTCTCTTACCAAGTGCCTGTCCTTCTTTGGGCACTTACAGACGATATTGTCGTAGTCGACACGAAAGTGTTATCTTGGAGATGATGGTTGTAGACAAGGGACCACGGGACACATTGGCATGCTGAACACGTGTTCAAGAAGCGCCCGCGGCCGAGCTAGATTTAGACAGACTTCGAGCTCGCTGTTTTATTTACCATAGCCGTTCTCCGAAAGTATCGCTTTCAGTGCTCGGCAAGGCAGCCCCAATTGTATAAAAAGTGAAGCGGTACAAGTACAAACATATGCATTCACAGTAGTGAAAGTCCATTCTTCTTCGTTCTACATTGTCCAATCACACAGAGTCCTTTCAAGATTACAAAATATCCGATTTTCAAAGCCAGTGACCGAACTGAAGTTGCGATTAGAACCCAAGAAGATCAGGATAACAGATCTCACTCACTGAACATGCTGTTCTGCAAGGTTACAGTCCACATGCAGAACGATCGACTTCCACAGCATCAACCTGAATAGCTCCAACGGCGACAGCGTTTCCATTCGTAAGTTCGTCAAGCGCCTCCTGACTCAGGTTGAATCCATCCCCGGCATGGTCAATAGCAGTGACGTTGATCGACTTGCCGGTCGTAGGGAACGTGAGTTGCCAGCAGCTACCGCACTCAGTAGAGTCGAAGCCTGCGATGGCGCTCGCACCGCCGATGTTCGGGAATGTCGGAAGACTGCCGAAGGTGGGGAACTGGCTGGCGAGTCCGTTAAAGCCTGTGGAGCAGGAGACAGTGTTCATGTCGCCGGCAGCGTTGTCAAATGCGTTGTCGAAGCCTGCACGAACGGCGAAAGTGGTACCGACGAACATGAGAGTAGAGATGAGGTAGACGAAGCGCATGGTTGTAATAGAAGACCTTCCGTGAGACGATGTCTGTATCTGAAGTGCGAACGCTTCGAGTCTGAAGGTTCAAAAACAAGATTGGTCTTCTTTTATACCCAGTCGAGCAGAGGTTAAACATGGCCGATGTGCACACCTGCATGTGCATGCCAAGAGTCATGAGGTGGGCGAGAACAGAGCAGAAACAGAACAGCATCACGTCGAAGAGTCCAGCTCATCGACATGGAGCAAAAGGAGCGCTTCGAGATCAGCGTCTGGTGGGACACTCTCATGGTGTTATTTGCCGGAATTGAAAAATGGAAGAAAAAGGCGTCATGTGGAGGAAATAATTGCGCTGCTGGCCTTCAAGAAGCTTGTATCATGCGCCATGAGAAGGACCTATGATAGAAATAATCGGTCTGGGCTCGTTATACTAAGACAAGTTGTGATGGAACGAAACATTGACTAAGGCAATAGAGCACCGAAAATATTCCAGATACGACGTTGAGGGACTCGGAGGCGTTTCTGTGATTTAAATGAATAGGTATGCACCCGCTGGCAGTTTCTCGTGTGCCATTAAAAATCAGCTGAGAAGATAACCACAATATTAATGCCCGCTCTGGGACACAAGAAATTGAAATTATGTAAGCTTTCGTTACGTCGTCACGTTACCAGGAATGACCACTTGCCACTTCTGTTCTGAATCTGAGCCGTGACTGCCGTCGCGACGCGCAAAAAAACCATTTTCTTTTCTTTCATCCTCTACGTCCCTTGCCCGCACTGCCGAGGGCAGACGCGTTCAGAACCGATTGTTTTGGAATAAAATACTGCTTGATCCTTCTTATTTGACGACTGTCACGATCAACTACCTTTCAACTTGAACGAAATGGCCATGGACGCGGAACTAATCAGCCTCGTCAATAAGCTCCAGGACACCTTCAGCAACCTCGGTACGTGCTTATGCTATTGCGTAGCCCGAAATATGGCTTATAAAAAGGTAATGCAAAGGCGGCGAGCTGGACATGCCTCAGATCGCGGTGGTGCGTTTACTCAGTCCCTGTAAACAAGGTCGGAAATTTATTGACAAGGTCGAGTTGAATTACAGGTCGGCAGCCAGTCTGCAGGCAAGTCAAGCGTGTTGGAAAAGTACGTACACGCTCGCTTTGGCGTACATAGCTGGTGCTAATCCTCGATAGCATTGTCGGACGCGATTTCCTCCCGCGCGGTTCAGGCATCGTCACGCGACGACCGCTTATTCTACAGCTCATCCACACGAACAAACCAGACTCTCAGGGCAACGAGGAATGGGGAGAGTTCTTGCACGTCCAGAAGAAATTCACGGACTTTCAGGACATCCGTTCTGAGATCGAGCAGGAGACATTGAGGGTGGCAGGTCAGAACAAGGGCATTAGCAGACTGCCTATTAGTCTGCGAATATACAGTCCAAATGTCCTTGATCTGACTCTGGTGGACCTACCTGGGCTCACAAAGATCCCAGTTGGGGACCAACCGTCGGACATAGAGAAACAAATACGGAGTCTGGTACAAGAATACATTTCGAAAGAGAACTGCGTCATTCTCGCTGTGTCTGCAGCCAATGTTGATCTTGCCAACTCCGAGTCACTGAAGCTCGCACGACAAGTCGATCCGCAGGGTCGACGGACAATCGGTGTTCTCACGAAGCTGGACTTGATGGACGCAGGGACGAATGCGCTCGACATCCTCACCGGACGCGTCTATCCTCTCAAACTTGGCTTTATCGGAGTCGTAAACCGTTCGCAGCAGGACATAATCTCGGGCAAAAGTATGAAGGATGCGCTTGACAGCGAAATGGATTACTTCATGTCTCATCCCGCATATCGAACCATCGCGCGCAAGTGCGGAACGCGTTATCTGGCGAAGACACTTAACCAGGTCCTCATGAACCACATTCGCGATAAGCTACCAGACATGAAGGCGCGCCTCAACACGCTTATGGGACAGACTCAGCAAGAGCTGAACGCATTCGGCGATGCGGCGGTCTTCGGTGACCAGAACTTGCAAGGATCACTTGTCCTCCGACTGATGACCCAGTTCGCGCGCGACTTTGTATCTAGTATCGAGGGTTCTTCACCTGATGTTTCGACGAAGGAACTGTGCGGTGGTGCGCGTATATATTATATTTTCAATGACGTGTTCGGACAGGCGCTCAACTCCATCGACGCGGCTGGTAACCTTGGTGCGCAAGATATTCGAACGGCCATTCGTAACTCGACCGGTCCAAGACCGAGCCTCTTCGTACCGGAGATTGCGTTCGAAATCCTAGTGAAACCTCAGATCAAGCTTCTGGAGTCTCCTTCGCTCAGGTGTGTGGAGTTGGTATATGAGGAGATGGTGCGAATATGTCACAACTGTACCAGTTCGGTAGGTATTTATGCAGTCTCGACCATGATACAAGCTGCTCATTCGATGTGACATTCATAGGAACTGCAACGGTTCCCAAAGCTGCATTCGCAAATCATAGAAGTCGTATCTGAGCTGCTTAGGGAACGGCTTGGACCTACTACTGAGTACACTCAAAGCTTGATTGACATTCAAACTGCATACATCAACACGAATCATCCGGCGTTTGTCGCAAGCTCTTTAGCAGCATCAAAACAAACTGCCTCTCCGCCCCAAGTGAGAAATGCTCTACCACAGAGGGTGCGTCTTAATTGCTAATGCTACTTTGATCGTCTAACTCACGTCCCTCACTCAGCCATCGTCGACGGAGCCCGTCAACGGCATTCTCTCTCAGGATGATGAAGAGGACGAGGCTACGGAAAGTGGCTCAGTTGCTCTGAGCTCTCGCTCTGTGTCGTCGACCGTACACGATCGTGCGAAGATCCCTGCTTCAGCGCCTGTCTCTGGAAACGTTTCAGCGTCCTCGTCTACTTCGACCACTAGACAATCCCATACCCATCACCAGCATCACCGACATAGCAATCCTTCGAGACCTCCATCGTCTACGAATGCCAAGGACACGTTCTTGAACTACTTCTTCGGACAGTCAGAAAATGGGTCTGCGACACCGGCCGCATCGGCTCCCGTATCAAGCGTTGGTTTGTCAGCTGCGATGGCGTCGGGCGGTGGTCCAACTGGACGAGACGTAAGCCAGTCACCTGCTCCGACTGGCTTATTGGCGGGTAAACTAGGCCAAGATGGGAATAATACTGCGTTTGATATGAAAAGTCTGGGCAAGCATATCGAAGCCGTAAGTGTACACTCCATAAGATTGTATTCCTTGATTAATCTGATCATGTAGATACCAACGGAGGGGGTGCCTCATCTCCAATTGCGTGAGGACATGGAGACAAATCTCATCCGAAATCTCATCGGGTCGTACTTCACCATCGTTCGACAAACAATCCAGGATCTCGTACCGAAAGCAATCATGCACTTCCTCGTTAACAATTCGTCACAACAAGTGCAGAACCGCCTCGTCGCGTCTCTGTACAAGCCTGAGCTATTCCAGACTCTCCTCAATGAGGACGAGACGGTTGTCGCTGAACGTGCACGTGTCAAGGCTTTACTTGATGCCTACAAAGAAGCTTTCAAGACGCTCTCAGAAGTCAATCTTAAATCGATGTAGATGCGCTCTGTTTCGCTGAGGAAATAAATATCGCAATACACGCATCCCATACCTTTAGTCCATAATAGTATGTTATCCCATCAATTGATCCGAAAGAAACAATGTCCCCTCCAATGACAGGGTTTATAATAGGTTTCGTAATTAACGCTATTCTTCGTCGTCTGGCTTTCATCGTTTTACTTTCTTGCACTCAATTGTCTCGGTAGAAGACACACTTCATTTTTTGTTACTCGCTACTAAACAATTCATTCAGAGTCTATTATGTACAAATGAACATGATATCAACATTGCAGGAGGACACGGGGGAACGGGAGAATGCAGACAACAGAGTCCCAAAGAACGAGCAAAACAGACAAACAAGTGCGATATACGGAATATACGAGCTGCGGTAACCTAACAAATGAGACATGTAAGTACGACTCTATGGTTGGGAACGGCCGCAATCAAGTATCCGCCTCTAGAGGAGATTAGTTCCTGTCGTGAGACGGATTACCTGAGGACCGGTCCCATAAGTTAAATTCGGCACAGCCTGAAGATCATTTTTCTTTTCGCGAGGAGGGCAATTCCGACATCCGCACTCAGAGCGCTGTCGGTGCCCAATTAGTTCATGGCAGTCTTGAAAGCATGAGGAATCATTTGTTGCAAGCATCAAGCCGAAGAAGTAGCTTCATTCGTCTCCTCGGTCGCGTCAGCGTCGTCAGCGTCAGTAGAAGCCGTCGTCGTAGCGACCTTCTCGGAATTGCCTTTAACGTTCACCCACTTCCCCGCTTTCTGCTCGGTAGCAGCTTCTGAGGTCGTGGCGGCATCGACGAATTTCTCGATCTCCTCGTCGGTCGTCATGCTATCCTCCGTATCGGCATCCACACCGGATCCATCATAGTCCGATACGCTCGGCGAAGAATCACTTGAACATGTAGTACATGATGAACCAGAAGTCGAGGATGACGGTGGAGGCGTCGTAGTATGAGTACTCTCACTTCCAGCTGCCAGCTTCTCGAGCGACCGGCGTTCGGATCTCGAACTCTTCTGGCTATCTCTTTTGCTGCTCTTTTCATCCTTCTCGACTCTCTGCTCTCCAAGATCAATTGACTGAGAATAGAAATATGGAAGATTACTGACCTCTTTGCTGGTCTTCTCCTTGACAGCTTTCTCCTTGACAGCCTTTTCTGAAGCTTCTAAAGCTTCCTTCGCCTCTTTCTACAGATCCGCCAGGCAAATCTCGTCAGCACTCTCCGACTTCCGATTAAGAAGGGATTTAGATTACACACCTCTTCTTTTTCTCTCTTCAGCTTCGCTCTCGCCTCACGTTCCTTGATAATCCTTTAGAAGGAAAGAAACAAAGAGCAGATGATCGATATCAGTATGCGATCGTGTCTTATCGATGGGATATTTGGGAACGGCCGTAACGGGCTCTCGGCGACTTACCAATCGGCAACTTCATCAACACATTCACGCGGACGTGTCTTGTTCTTGAGGAGATAACCCTGCAAGCTTGCGACCTATAGATACACACATCCACGTTCCAAGATAGAAAGAAAGGACAAAAGGCAAATAGAAGGTAAATCTCAATACACTGCTTCTTACAATCCGCGCACGCGTGGAAAGTACGTACGCTCATCTCATCTTCTGGGATCTGCTCTGCGAAGCGCTTCGCGAGCTCGTTGATTTCCTCCTCTTCAAGTACAGGTACCGTTTGCACACTTGTCTTGCGCTTCATTCCCGGTACATTCCGCGTACCCGCATCCTTGTCCTTCTCGCTTGCTGGCGACGATGTAGAAGACTCCGTTTTCTCTTTCGCTGAGCGCGTCGGGAAGAAGCACTTGAATATACCCTCCGCCTGCCACTTAGTAGCATTTGTAAAGTTAACCCATACGTCCATGCGTCCCGGCCGACTCAATGCCGGATCGAGCCGATCAATATGGTTCGTCGTCGCAAACAGTAATCTGCGGCACCAGTCAGGTCAATTTCATATCAGATATTGACTTGTGAAACGTGTCGCACCTGCCCTCCGCAGCCGCAACGCCATCGAGTGCATTTAGTAAGCCACTCAGACTTAGTGTTGATCCCTCAGAACTGCTGCTGCTGCCCTTGGAGGAGCTGCTTTCGGATGAAGAATCATCTTTCGGGCTACCAGTGGACTGCTCGTCCCGAGAGACGGAACGAGTGAATGCTGCATCCAGATCCTCCAGCAAAAGAATACATCTTTAAGTAAGAGTAGATAGCACGTCAGGAACAAGCACATTGCCGACTCAAGCCACGTGCATACCTTGACGGCACTCCACCCATCAACGTGGCCAATGTGTTATCGCTCATGCTGCGAATGCAAGTAAGTCTGATATCAAAAGTCAAATATAGAATGCCCACCCTTTCGATGAGAGACTCAAAACGTAGATATCAAGACCAAGCTCTCCGGCTAATGAATGAATAAGCGATGTTTTTCCACTGTCAAAAATCAATCAGCCCAACTTGAGCACAACACTCGGCTTGATAGATGAATTAAAGAACGGACCTTCCTGGGACGCCATAGAGGAGATATCCTCGGCGGAAGGGAATGCCTAGGAAGAAAGATTAGCGCTCTGTCCTATACTTCATATTCCCCGTGACCAATCAAGGAGAATATCATGATCAGAAGGACGGACCTCGCTCAGCGTACCACTCCTCGGAGCGAAGGAAGTCGCGACAATCTGCTAGAAGCATCTCTTTGACGCTAGGGTCAAGTACTATGGAGCTCATCGGACGCTTTTGGCGCGCCCCATTCCAGCGCCAGCTTCCGTACCTTCTTGTGATGCGAAAGAAACGGGTCAGAAAAAATTTTTGACTGAAAATTAGAAAGTGCTTCTTGCACCAGATACGCACGAGTCGGCCATAAAAATGTGCACGCGGTGCTCTGCATCCTTCTCATACTCTCTTTTAGCTTCGAGCACGAGTTTCTTGAGAATGCTATTGTTCCGCGCGATGACGCTATTCAAACAATATGAGCAGAAGAATTCGTTCGTAATCCGCGGACCGAACGCACCTAATGGCGATTTCGGAGTAGCAATGATAACCATGAGATTTTTGAGTGCGCGTTATCTATACAGAAAAATGAAGAGTGACGCATGTTCAGCCTCGTTGTGGGAATAACCCCATTATATTGCAAGAGCGTACCCGAAGCCAGTGACCACGATAATAGATGGTATGTGTCGTGCCTGCAGGTGAGAAAGTCATTTGATTCAGTTACGTTCTCCGCATGAATTCCATTACGTCTAGCGCTCACCAGGGCTGGGCATGAATGCGACTTTTCTTTTACGCCGGCCGTGCACAAGCTCGTCCTCATCATCATCGATTTCTTCTTCCTCGAGGTCACCTGTCGTCGACTGAGTGATGCTCGTTCGGCCGACACTGCGCGTGGTGATGTCGAATTCGCGACTCTGTCCCCAGGCCGGTTGCTGAATTGAGAAAGTGAAAAAGAGGCGTGTGAGCATATATCCAAATTTATCCCGAGTCTCGGACGCCACGCCCCACGTGCCCTGGGGTGACGCGACGCGAGAAAGGAAAGTCTGGCCCTGCTCGGGCTCGGAGCACGGCACGCGATCCCAAGGCGACCGAAATAGGTTAATCCAATTCACCAACCTTTGATAGCCAGTGCAGGATCCTAGGAAAAAAATAGGGTCACCTCACTGCACCATTTAACATTTGGATTAAGGGCACACACCAGTCGTACGGGTAGTCATCTTGGCTGAAATGGGCCGTCAGAAAGAATGCTGCGCGACAATCGGTCAGTCTCGTTTATCCCTTCATTCACCCGGAAACATATAAAAACGAAACGAGGAAAACTGTGTCGGAGATGAAGTGGCAAACACAACGACGAATGCGAAATTAAGGGGTGGCAATTTGAGACTCCGAGAACTCACAGTCAATGAATCCGTTCCATGCCGACTTCGATACACGCCGAGCTGTTTCCACTGTTCCACCGATGACAACCCATCTCTGTATGGCCACGCAGGTGAAGTCAAGATAAGATGAGCACAAAAATTCACAAAATCGTTCGTGGCACAAGCTCAAGTCTTACAAGAGTGTCTTGGAGGTTGTTTGTGCCCATCCCGAGCGGGGACAGTACAGTCTTGAGAAGATCCATGATGTCAACAAGTGTCAGCTGAGCCCAGTCCAGTAAGAAAAGGGGAGAGACGGAGGGAAGAAGGCAAGAAAAGCTGGCGGAGCTTGGTCTTTATATGTAAAGAGAGGGCGGATCGGCAAGACTGAAGGACTCGGAAGCGCCTGATGAGGTCAGGCGTGAAATAAGCGATTGCCTCGTGCCGGATGGAATCTTCTAACGGACGGGACAACGCTGCGGGCACTCAGCAGGTCTGCGGCAATCGTCAGTGGACAGTCCAAGGGAGAGATGCCTACTGCGTAAATGCTCCCATGATCGCGCCTCAGCCTCTCTATATATACTCTCTTACTGATGAGTCGAGCCTGCGGTCGGAAGAAAAGTCAACAACCTGTCCTAGGGTTACACAGCCAAGATGAAAATATTACTATCGGCCCCGATATTCAGGGTCCACAAACTTACGTAGTCGTTTTTATCACGCAGATAAGGCATGGGAGTTAGAACAGTATCCGCTTCTGATCCCTTTGCCACATCAAACATCGTCCAAGGAAGCGCGTACATGTAAAATTTCACCCCGTACGGAATAGCGCATATACAGTGGCGAGCATTATTTGTTGTATATCAGCCCCTTGCCGACGTGCATGACTGGGGCATGGCCCACTTCATGTGTGGCGTGTTCTGAGCCTTCTATTAAATGTCCAGTTGTCTGCTCAGGTCTCCGAGCCATTTAATTCTGTGGCAACTAGTTTCTCCAGAAAAAAAGGATCGTCATTTGTGCGTTGCAAAAGGCCTGAGAGACTGAGACCTCTCGTGTTGTTCTTCCAAGAAGCTCCGCAGATACTTTTGCCTTCCCGACCACGAGAAGCAGAGCGTACCCTACAGAAGACCAAAGACTTCTCAGGCATCCCCATAAGTCCAAGCCTACCGACGGAAGAGGATACCTGTGGCTCTTTTTGTCAAAGGCATTTAATCAAGAAAGGCTTTACACAACCCACAGAAAGGCAATAAAAGACCCGTTGTATGAAAATTCATAATGACCCTCAGAATACGTTAGACACGCTTTTCACAGAAAATGCAATGTTCTTCCCCAAGAAGCCTCGGCCGAGACTGAATTGCAGCCTGGTTGAACTCCGCTGTTCCGCACCTTAATTCCCTACCCCACGAGACGATAGTCGACCAGCAAAGGTCTGAAAATCGGAGTCCGCGGTGCAAGACAGGAAGGTAGGCATCAAGCGAGCGAACTAGCGAACTGCCACCAGAAGCGTACCGATGAGCTGAAAATCCATGTCCATATGTTTGCGTGCACGAACAAAATGCCTGTGCTCGCCGCTCTGAAGCCGATCATGACTCACAGCGAGTCGATGAGCGACGAAATGTGAATCAATAACCTGTGCTGGGATGACTTGTGGCGACTACAAATCGGAAGCGCATTTCGCAAAAACCTTTGGCCGCGTTGTTACCATTCAGCACGGCATGGAAGCAGATATCGACTGTCCCGTCGCTTGAAAACCTTGTTCTCGGTTACCTTGAAATAGCTGTGGGCCGCCAAACACCGATTAAGGTCACCGCACAGGTGTCATTTCCACCGTTCTGACCGATTGTCCGTTGGAAGAGGAGCATTGGGGTATCGGTAGATCGTCAGCTCCATAAGAATACACTCCAAACTTTCCTCCAATGATACGCTCCTTTCGGGCCGGACGCACCGAGAAATTTGCACTCTCTACTCGACAACTTCTGAAGTGTTGAGGAAGGGGTGTTGAGTCATGTAAAGGCTAATGAGTATCAAGTCTGCGAGAAGTCAATTCCCGACGTAATCTAGCTGCACCCGGTCAGTCAATGAAGCGCACTTGTCATTCGGCGCCTGTAGCCTGGGAGTTATGACGTCCGGAAGAAGTTGGGTAACTTGAGAAGAACGAAAAAAAATCAATTGGCGAAGTGTCCGCCGTGAGATCCCGCAGTACAAACTGGTGCGCTGGCTGGACAAGGTGACCAACAGGCGTAAAGAAGCACCAGCAAACCTTTTTAGAAGGCTCCGCGGTCAGTATAAACGTTGATCGAGCTAAAATGTACTGCACATGAACGCTAAGGCTCCACTCAGGCAACTAAGAAAGGTCACGTACAAGGCATACTAAGGCAAACGATTGCACATTTCCGAAGGAGTGCGAAGGATGATATCGTTCAGGGGCTTGGCCGGCCAAAATAAGGACAAAAGACAAGCCATCAATGGAAAGTTCCATTTACTTAGACATGCTAGGACACAGCAATTTGATACTGAACGAAAGGCGCTGCATCGCCTACGTATTCAGACGTTCGAGCACCTGAAATTCATCAGGAGCCAAATTCGTCCCAGAAACTTCCAAACAATCACACATCGTATCCGATGAAGCAATCTGTAGGACCTGAAGATCGATCAATCAAGCCTAGGAAAGCATACGCTCTATCATTAAGGCAGTGGTATCTCGACAGGGACACAAACACGCGCCTAGACATGTTATTCCTAAGCGAGCAGAACGGGTCATTTTACCTACTTACTTCTAGATCGCACCCTGGGTTACGATCGATCATATAGTAAAGTGAGTCGCACTCGTGAACGGAGAAGCGAATCCGGTTGGGTCAGAGCACACGTATGTACGGATACACGCGAGGTGAACACAAGGGCAGAAACGTCACGAATCCATGCTGCGACGAACAGAAGGCAGGCGAGCTCACTCTCGTGGTCCTTTTCTCCTGGTAGATGAGATGGTGGTGGTTGAGAAATAAGAGGAAGAAAAAACTGTTTGCAGGTATTGATGGCATATCGATGAGATCGATAAACTGTGGAGAATTGGTGGTTGTTAAGGGCAGGTAATTTCGCGTCAACCCTAAAAGCACGTGCTGTCGCATTGCCTACATGGGTATCCACGATTTTCCAAACTCCTGGCTGAACCATTCCAGTTTACCACAAAGCCATGCTATATTTCGTCTGCTTCTTGCGCATGCGTCCTTGAGACTGCCCGAGAAATGCCGGAAAATCCAAACATTACAGAACCCGACATATTTCTAATGTCAGGTTATACTCATTCACTCCATGGGTGGTATTCTTTGACGTAAATCTACAGAAGCCAGATACACATAAGTTAACAGTTGGATCTAGAATGGCCCTGAGGTCCGAATCGGGTTTCATTCTGTCTTGGAACCCACATCCAGACAAAGAAACGTGCACCAATAGGCTTTCTATAGCTCCAGGACTCTGCCGGATACATAGTTCTTCGAACAAATCGGAGGGCGGCCCTCATATGAAGTGCATTGCCGATGTCTGTCCGGGATGTCAGCCAAGCTAGTATCCGAAGCCGCAACATATGAGTCCGCGGTGCACCGCACCAATGATAGAAGGATGTGGAGGAGATATAGATGAAGGCGTCGATAGCCGTCCTACAGGCATTGGAGGAGACGAGCGAAGGTACCACGGAATACAATCAATCGAACTAAATAGATGAAATTAGCTCCGACACTTGTGTGGTTGGAGACGTCAGATAAGATGAGGCGGGAATACGTACGAAGAACACTTGCAACGGAGGAAGGTACAATACCGATCCCCATGCGATGCAATATCGCCGCCTATACAAATACACAGCCCACCAATCCCATGAAATCTACGACATGTATCTCATCTCCGATCCACCTCCAATCAACCCTAGTCCATACGCAATCCTTGTTGGGGTCTACGGGTGCCCAATTCAATTTCTTCCACGTCCGTTGGCACTGAGGCAGTTTCAAGACCTTCACGCATTTCACGCCGTACACAAAGCTGTTCTGCAGAAACGACTGTGACTACTGCTCCTGCTGCCATGATGAGCCATACGAAAGGTGACGATGGCAATGCACCGGAGTAATAGGTGGTGAGGACAAGGTGAATCAGTAGAAGTGTCAGTGTGAAATCCAACACAAGCCGGGGACGTCGGACAAGATGATATATGAAGAACACACTGGAGTACAATTCAATAGGTGAGCGCTCGTGCAATGAGGGAAAATGGGGACATACTCTGCACCCGCCGCCACCATCCAACAAAATGCGATTATCCAGCCTCGACGAGAATCCGTTCTCCCATCCCACTGATAGTATCTATTGTCATCTTTGAACGGGTCGACCCAAGTACCGGTGCCGATTTTCTGTCCGCCACTGTACGCTCCTCGAAATACACTCCAACCTCGTCTGTCGTCACCTGAGATGCAGAAGTTCAACGTACATATTCGAAACACAGAAGCATGCCCTTGTCACCTTGCAGTCCGTGCACAGTCGGCCAGCCTGCCATCTCTCTCCAATCCATGACCATGCCTAGGTGATGTTAGTGCAGCGGTGAATGGTTCTGTTGATCATGCTTACCGACGTTCATCGGGCCGCCCTCGTACATGAGCGCATTTGGCTCCGCAAAAGCCCATAAAAGCGGCGGTATAAGTATTGATAAAGTCAGATAGTGCAATGCTTGTAAAGAAACAATCTAGTAGTCCACTTATAAGCTTCAGCAAATCACAAAAACAAGAGCCTGAGAATCCGCGTACCTGCGAGATGATGAGAACAGGATCCCAGCCCAGCAGAGATCTTGGTGTTTGTCCAGCCATATCTCTCCACCCTTCACAATGCGATTTTTCCCCAGGCTATCCCTTGAGAAATGAAGATCATCGACGACGAGTACTACGTGATTCAATGGTGCTTAACAGAGAAATGTTTCCGAGCGCGGCTACGACACGTGATCTGGTCAATCACTTCTCTGTTCTCATCCACCACTTCAAGTGGTATCAACGAAGGGTTAGACGGGACGCAGGGTGAGGCATGCAGAACAATGGGTATGCTCGCGTCTCGCTCAATGACCTCGATGACCCTCGCGAGTCCATTCCGGAGGAGAATGATAACCCGAAAGAAGTCAAGATTCCATTGAGACCACATATCTACTACGATGAAGGACCATTCGATGCGCCAAGTTCGGAAAGCGAAGACGAGACGTTGCTTGAGAAGGATGCGCCGACTCGCGGTCAACAAGGTTATACTCTAGATTCTGAGACCGGCTACTCGATTGAAGGAATCCATGGGCAACGCGTACGTCGTCAGTTTACCAACTTCGCCCAGCGATTCAAAGTGTCCTTTAGAAACGACCAAACTCTCTCAGATGCTTGCTTATTATCCTTGCATCCCTTGTGGGCATGGCCGTCTTGATTGGTATCTTTGCCGCCTTCACTTACACTGGATCTGCATTTGCGCCGGTACGTGGCACGCGACCACTCACCATGGATCATGTCTTCAACGGTACCTTTTACGCTCAACATGCCGCCCTGCGATGGATCCCGGAAGGTAAGTTCTATATTCACCCTACCGAATATGCAGCCAACGCCCTTTTTGATAGCTGGAGATGGTGTATACGCCGAACAGGACTTTGGACGAAGCACAATAGTACTTGTTGATTTGAAGACAAATGCCACTCGCGATTTGGTGAATCTTGCGGACGTGAAAAATGTTCTGTGCATTTTGTTTAGTATTCGCATTTAGAAGCTTATTTTAGTCACAGGAGCAAGGCAGTTCTATTGGTATAGCCGAATGGAAGCTTTCCCGGGACATGGGATATCTGCTCTTTAAAACTAACTATCAGAAGGTGCGTTCTGCATGATGAGTCATCCTTTTGCTAACCGTCATCCTAGCAATGGAGACACTCATCTTTTGGCAATTACTATGTGCATGACATTGAGGCTAAATCAACCTATCCACTCATACCACCTTCGCATCCGCCAGAAACAGCTTATGCTGCTTGGAGTCCGGTAGGAGATGCGATAGCTTACGTGCACAAAAACGATCTATATATTAAGCCTAATGCTGCGCCATCAACGCGAGCGATCAGGTTGACCGCTAGTGGTTCTGAAACTCATTTTAATGGTGTTCCTGATTGGGTATATGAGGAAGAAGTCTTCTCCGATGAATTTGCACTGTGGTGGTCGCCTGATGCGAAGCGTCTCGCCTTCCTTGAAAGCGACGAAACGGAGGTTGACGTGTATACTTTTCCGATATATAATCCGAGTATGGATGCCCATGGAGTATATCCGTATACCGAGGACGTTGCGATGCACTATCCGAAGCCTGGCTTCACAAATCCTAGTGTTGATGTTCATGTCTTCGATCTCGACGGACACCTTTCCAGTAACCCGGATGAGGATGAGGATGATGATGATGACGTCGACGATGAAGTGCCCGACGAAATAACTCAATATCTTTCGCGCCTGACGTGGTCGCCTCGTCGAGCTGCGGGTGAATCGATTGTTTTTGACGTAACTTGGATTGGCGACAATGATTTGCTCGTCAAGGAGGTTAATAGAGCGGCAGATGATGGGGTAGTAGTTCAATTTAGAATGACTGACCTGTCAATCGCAAGCGCCGAGGTTCAGGGCTCAATCGTTCGCCGTCTCGGCCGGGACGGCGAGGAAGGTGACAACGGCTGGATTGAAAGCGTAAGTTTATCCTCTCTTCCCTCTTCGCTGATTTGATTCACTTCTCTTTCACGTCTTGTTAACCTTCTTGCTACTGTCTATACATATAGCGCCAGACTATTTCGCCTCTCTCACCTTCCCTCTTGAGTACCCTCGGATATAGCAGCACTGCTTATCTCGACCTCGTCAATAATTCTGCCGGGTATACGCATATCGCGCTCTTTTCACCTGCGGATAGTAGTGAACCCGTCTTCGTCACAGACGGTGAATGGGAAGTTGTAGACGGTACACTAGGGGTCGATGCACAAGGCATTGTGTCAGTATTGAATGATAGTCATGATCGCGAATGATCCTGACCTGCAGTAATACAGGTACTTTGCAGCGACCTACGCATCTTCCATCGAGCGCACCATCGTCGCAGCCCGGATCCCGTCTCTTTCATCTATTGCGGATGAGAATCGCATCACACAACTGAATACGCTTACGGACACGTCTATCCCTGCGTGGTATGAAGCAAGCTTCTCTCCAGAAGCTGGCTACTATCTGCTTAGCTACAGGGGACCGAACGTGCCGTGGCAAAGTGTATTCAGTACATCGCAGGAAGGTCTGTGTTGCTCAAGGTTTCATACAACAACGAAAGCTGATTAGGTCGTAGATTTTGAGTATAAAGTCGTTGAAAACGCCCAATTGAACGTCACTCTCTCAGAGTACCAAAGCCCCCTGATTCTGCGCTCGGTCATCGAGAATGACGGTTTTGGTTGGTATCTTTGTTGTCTCTTATAAAACTACCCATCTTAGGCTGATAATATGTAGAGCTGAACACTATGGAGCTCCTTCCACCGAACTTTGACGATACCGGACGGACGAAATACCCAGTGCTATTTCGTGTGTACGGAGGACCGGGTTCGCAAATGGTTCATACGCGATTTGAGCGCGATTGGCATGCATACTTGGCTTGCACACTCAAATATATCATCGTCATCGTTGATGGTCGTGGTACGGGATTCAAAGGACGTGCTTTAAGGAATCCGATCAGAGGTAACCTCGGCTATTGGGAAACCCGAGACCAGATAGAAGCTGCCAGGTAAATATTTTCTTGCTATGGTCCTAGGAAGGAACTAAGCTGGTGCCTCTTAGGATCTGGGCATCCAAGCCGTACGTTGACCCGAAGAGAATCGGTATCTGGGGATGGGTGAGTTCTGTCAATCCAATTGTGTCGTGGAATTGCTCAAAGCAAATCTCGTTTGACAGTCCTACGGAGGTTTCATGAGCTCAAAAATTGCTGAGGCAGATGAGGGAGTCCATTCACTGGCCATGGCCGTTGCAGTAAGCATGCCCGTAGTCCAGCCCTTTTGATTTTGCTGATTTTTTGCTGAAGCCCGTGACAAGCTGGAGATTATATGGTCAGTCCTTATTCTTCTTCCTTGTCGGACGATCAATTCTTAAGGTATCTTCTCTAGACTCCATCTATACTGAACGCTATATGTCAACGCCAGAACTCAACCCGTCAGGGTACGACAACGCTTCCATTTCAAACGTCACGGGTTTCCGCAACGTAAACTATCTCCTCGCGCACGGGAGTGGCGACGATAACGTGCACTTTGCAAATTCAGCGCACCTCCTCGACATGCTCACCCAGGAGAAGGTACGCGGCTTCCGCTTCCGCATGTTCACGGATAGTGATCACTCGATAAATCGACGGGGTGCATATCGCGAATTACACGAGTTTATGACAGAGTTCTTGCTTGAAAAGTGGGGAATGGGTGGGACGCGACGGCGATGGTCGTAGCTTTTATCTTTTTATGTTGCGGACTAAATAGATTATTCCTTTTTCTCGTGGATAATTGCACCTATTTTAGTTGATCGATGAACTCGTGCCCGTTGTGACATGAAGAGAGACGACGCACACGGAATCAAACAGAAGAGTGACCCCTGAACGCGCAGCTTCGTTACAAGAAGCATCTGAATAATCACGAAAGACATGTTCGACAAATCTGATACAGTATGATACACCAAATCCAGCTCCGTCCGTATTACGCCAACAAAAGGCGCAGCTCAGCTTCAATCTTCTCTAGCATTTCAATCTTATTCTTGAGTGCCTCTCGCTTCAGCGCGATGTCCGGGTCTTCCTTCATCAACTCTTTGAGCCGTTTTGCCGCGTCTGCCGCTCCAAAATTGAGTTTCTGCAGGAGAGTCTTCTTCATACTTTCTGCAATGCTCTGATTAAGCGCGTGGTCAATCGCAAGCGGCACGTTGTCGACAATCCTCTGAAAATCGATGTCAGAAGTAATTTTGCACGTATGTCTCAAGCTCTGAAAAGCTCACCTTGTAAGCGATGAAGAAATAAGCTCGCACATCCGCCATGACGATAAGTTCTTCGCTGAACTCATCGGGAGCCGTCAACAGGCGAGGCAGGTCAGCCCTAGTGACACTATTGTATCCTAGCTCACGAAGGGCGCGTAGAGCACGATCCACGAGTGTTACTTCCGACATGTATCTTACAGGCACAACCTGTGGCAAAGAGTAAGTCATCGGAGCAGCGTTAAACTTTGGTGGAAAGACAGGCTCCGATGATGGAGAAAGACGAACGTCATCAAGAGTCTCTGACAGCGATATGAGCATAGACTCATAAAATGGGACGATGAAAATACCTAAAGGCAACGACTTCAAGTACCTAGATCGGTGCATTCGAGCCTCAGTGTATTCCGCGAGCCAATGTAGACGCAGAGTTGTGAAGTAATGCTCGTTTTGCGTATACAGTGGATGTTTTTCTTGTTTGAGGGGAGCAAGTATAAACGAATTCGCAGTTTGCTTATGTCCATCGACTACATCCTTAACGAGATCTCTTACAGAACAAAGATCAGCATTGGTTGTTGTTCCACATATTGGATCATATAATGCAGTGTTCCTACCTCATGTGACTATTGAGCTTTTGGAATCTATCGAAATGACGATGAAGGATGTGATCTAGACAGGTCGTGAGGTTCTGGAACGCCTTCTCAAAGCATCGAATCGTTGGTGCGTCCCATTCCCTAGTAAACTCGTCGATTAGTGCGTGCTTTGCATCGAATGGGACGTTGTTCGGAAGCTCCCAGGTTTTCGATCTATAGACGAAATTGACTCATGTGCTTTGAATTTCGAAGACAGATGACCCACTCTTTGATAACTCTCCGTACGTATGTCAGGTCCCGCGGTCCATTACCAATGCCTTCCTTAGAGCGGAACTGTTCCGAATCAGTGAAGTGCGGCCTATTATATTCGTTGTGGTCGTCAAAGGGACGAAAGTCCGGAGCAGTAGATCGGATCTGGTGTTTGAATTCCTCGTAAATCGCCCGGTTGCGATGGATGAAGGACTTTCCACAGCACTTTGTGTGTCCGGAGCTCTGCAGCTCGGGCATCGTTGCGTAAATAGTACCGTGTATGGTTCCATTGAATTCCTGGCAGAAATTAGTGACGCGCTCGAGAACCTCGCTTGAAATGTCGGCAGGAAGCGGAGCAGGAAGCTGCCTGAGAGCTGCGAGGGTTTTTTCTAGCTCCTCCTTAGCTCGCTTGCGTAGCTGTGGAAGTCTGGTGATAGCTCGCGATTAGACGCGGCATTTCAAAGGTCTTAAAAAACGGGAAACTACGAACTCTTGGTCAAGAATAGCAGTGAGAAGCTTGCCAAGGTCTGTCACAAGGTCTGACACGCCGAACCGTTTTCTGTCAGGTACAGTGCTCCATGGAATAGTGTTAGAGAAGAAAGTATTCTCGCTTTCATTACGCTCCGGTCTTGACGGGTTGCGAGCTCTTTCTACGTCATCCGGTAGCTTTACACAGTAGTATCCATGCTTGAGAGCGTATACGCCAGGTGTGTCACCGCCTGTGATCAAGTCTTTCCATTTCTTTCGTGCGCCGATGGCTCCAGAAGTCAAAGTGTCTGGTTTCGTAAGAACACCTAGAAATGAGAGGATACTGAATAGCTTTGAAATCTTGCGATGGCCCAATCGCGCTTACCAATAGTCCTGGACCTGTCCTTGTCGGCGTCGAGCGCAAGACGCATCGCCCGCTGATTCTCCATGTCGTCTGGTGATAATGCCTGTGAGCAAATGCAGAGCAATCTACATAAACGAGAAGAAACATACCACTCATCGGTATAGTAACAAGAATGAGACAGTTTCCTTGGATGTTGGACATAACAAGATCTTCAACGAGTCGTACGACTTCCTGCTCATCATTTTGGATAAGGCCTGATTGAACCAAAATGAATAGGTCAGAGTCACGAACTTCAGTCTTTTTTAGCTGCGCACCTGGCAGATCAACGAACGACAGGTTACCACAGTCTGGATCAAAGATATCCACGACGACAACGTTCTTGCTGAATTTCAATGTCCCATTCTTGAACGCCTCTGGCTTACGGTAATACTCCAGCTCGTTGCGCGTTTTCATGAGAAAGAGGTCTGAAGGTTTCGGGTAATTCAGAATGGCTGCTTGTGCTCGGCGCAAAGCCAACTCAACGTCATCGACTGAAGTAAGCGTCGAACCGAAAGGTACTTTCTCAACCGGGGATATTTCAGCCCCAGTTTCGTCATATTCAAAACGCAGAAAAATCTTGCACTCCCATTGACCAGGCTGGCTTATCATATTGACTTCCATTGGACATCTGCAGCACAGTAGAAGTCTGGGCAAATGGGTTCTCAACATGTTCGAAGAAAGACTAGCCTTGTGCAGGTCCCACTGTCCCGAGGAACTCGTATCTACAACGGTTATGATTTATGTACTCGTCCAGAAGTAATGTACTCACTCCGCTGACGGCCTCTACGAGAGAACTAGGTCATCAATTATCAATAAGGATATTCAGAAGGATACTATTCTCTCTTACCTCTTTCCTGCCGATTGGCCTCCGATTACGGCGATGCGAGGTATATCAAAGTTAGCTTGAGCACTGAAGAAGCAAGTGAATTATGATCAGTTCCAAGAGTACGAGCGGGAGACGGAACCTACCCGATATCACGCAGATTCCGTGCAGCTTGCATGAGTTGTCTAGACCTCTCCGCATACTTGGACATGGAGAGGTCGGTGGAGGTCATTGTGCTATCAGGCACGGGGCTTGCTCGAAGAGACGAACGAAAGGTCTTGCGCCGGAGGAAAGCCAGGGTGGGCAGGAGTAAAGGGGAGGAGAGTGGTAAGCATTTTCAAGATCCATTGACTGGATGCCTTATTATATTCGACACCAGATTATGAACCCTTCTGACGCTCAACTTGCTCGTGTACATGGAGAGACTACCTTGCCATTTGAAGCCAATCTATACTTAGACGGGCGCCTAAGTGAAGCATGCCTCTGTGGTGCTGGATAAGCATGTAAGATACGTAATAAAACTGGATTCCACCAGATGCAATAGAAGACCTGAGTCGTAGATAAGAATAAACGTTATAGGAACGGCCATGACAAAAAGGAATCTGAAGGGAGTTGGGAGGTCCTTGTGTCCCAGAGAGGGCATTTCGAATTTGCCTCAAGGACTGGTCGAGTCAATAGAAGATGATGCGGGTCTATACGAGCAATAAAGCTACAACTTGCAGGCAATGGGAGCCCACGACTTTTCTTAAAGGAGCACACGGAAAGCGAATCTTCTGTGCAGGTAATCCGAGAGCTTAGAATGAAGACCAGATTCGAGCCGTCGGAAGCCTGGTAATAGAATAACGTTTACCACAATAATTTAGATCATCAGTTCTGAAGAGTCTTTAGTATGTAGCTCGATTACCATCAGTATTTCCAGCCGATGAGAGATTCATATGACACCACTTCTGTCTTGCAACAATTCGGAAGTGCATCATTTCTTTGGTGGCCCTCGGTCTGATTCGGGTTACCATGAGTTTACTTCTTCCTCGGCCACTGAGCATCGCCATCTACTCCGTTCGGTCTGCAAGCACGACATGCCTCAGAAAGTAATCTTAGGACGCTCTTGCTTTGTTGTTTCCTGTTCGAGCATCACAAATTGAGAGGGTGAGTGAAGCGAGATGACGGATCAAAACACAGTTCGGAAAGGGGAAAACGCGGAGATCAATGCAGATCGTCGAAAATCGGAGATCACGTGAAATTGTATCGGTCGACTTTTTGTCTTCATTTTCATTCATTCATATACTCTCACGCAGCTATCATCTCGGATTCTCTGGTTTTCGCGATACCCTTCATTTCGCTCACCCATGGCGACCAGTCGCAACTCTTACGACGTTCTCATTGTTGGCGGTGGTGTCGCCGGGTGTGCTCTTGCGTACGGTCTCGCGACCATTACCTCCAAAGCACGTCCAAAGCAACTCCGTATCGGTCTCATTGAACGCTCTTTCGCAGAACCAGACCGCATTGTTGGCGAACTTCTTCAGCCCGGCGGGTGTAATGCACTTCGTAAACTTGGATTAAGCGATTGCCTAGAAGGCATAGATGCAGTGGCCGTGCGTGGCTATTGTGTTGTCAACGACGGGAAGCAAGTCCATATTCCATATCCTAACGGCCAAGAGGGACGGGCTTTCCATCATGGCAAATTTATCATGGCATTGAGGAAGAAGGCTCTCGCGGCTCCCAGCGTCGAAGGAATTGAAGCTACAGTCACGTCGCTCCTTACCGCAGACGGCGAGCACCGGGTCTACGGTGTTTGCGCGACGCGTAAGAACTCGGGGACTGAAACGAAGGAGAACTTCTACGCACCCCTCACGTTCGTTGCCGATGGCTGCTTCTCCAATTTCCGAGCAGAGGTCTTGAGCGAAGCCTTTGAAAAACCCGTCACGCGCAGCTACTTCGTCGGTGCGATTCTCAAGGACGTAAAATTGCCGATCGACAAACATGGAACCGTCGCTCTTGTTCGTGGTTCTGGTCCTGTGCTGCTGTACCAAATTGGCGAACATGACACACGTATACTCATCGATGTGAAAGCACCCTTGCCATCTGACCTCAAAGTATGATAACGTAGTTTTCCACGCGGAATATATTCTGACTTTCTTATCTATTTATTTATTCGAATTAGCAATTCGTACTGGACAGGGTTTTGCCCGAACTCCCAGAAAGTGTTCAGCCTGCTCTCGTAGATGCTCTCAACAGGGAGCGGCTACGTCGTATGCCCAATTCTTTCCTTCCCCCTATTGAACAAGGCGGAGAGCAGTCCAAGGAGGGTGCTATTCTTGTCGGCGACTCGTGGAATATGCGGCATCCCCTTACCGGAGGTACGTTACTTCCCAAGAATTGCATCATTTGTGACCTAGTATCTGACCTTGATTTGCTACCGTTAGGTGGAATGACCGTCGCCTTCAACGATATTGTCATACTTACGGATCTTCTTCGCACTGTACCGAACTTCGAGGACTGGGCATGCGTATCGCAGATCCTTCATGCATGGCATTGGTCGCGTAAGCCGCTTGGCTCGACAATCAATATTCTTAGTATCGCGCTTTACGACCTCTTCGGCGCCGAGGGTCTGTCACATTCTCTGTATTACATCACCCAGGAGTAGCTCACTGATGCCTTACTACTATCTCTTCTTTCATCTCGCTCTTGCTTCTGATATCACTTGCACTGTGTCGATTGTATCCGCTGTATCGCTATCGGTCTCTGTTCGCTATTATTGTAAACACGCTGCGGAATTGCAGACGAATGTCTCGAGGTACTTCGCGTGGGCTGTTTTAAATATTTCCAGCTCGGGGGCAGCTGCATTCGGGAGCCAGTCTCCTTATTAGCCGGGTGCGTCTTGAATCGCCTCTTGAATTTCTTAGGACCGTTCTCTTCCCTCTTCCCTCTCGCATCTTAAATATCCCGAACATTCTTATTCGCACGCCGTTATGGAAATTTCTCCCATATGCGTTCTTTGAGTTTTTCTGGCCCTGATTAAAAGGTTACTCATGACTACGTGACTGACGACATGTTACTATCTTATCACATAGTATTTCCAATCGGAGGTTCCTCCTCTTCTGGCACTTCTTCGCCGTGGCTTTCTATGCACTCTGGGTCATGTTTACACATCCTCGCCCGGTCGCAGTACGGAAGGGTGGTATAGAGAAGCAAGTAATGAGACGACCCGGGATTGAGGAATACCCGTGGTTACTCGTTAAAGCAGTCCGAGTGGTAAGTCGTAATTTCGACTTCGATTTATTGTTCAGAATGTACACTGGCTCGCATGCTGACTGAGACGCGGATGTAACTAGTTCTGGACCGCTTGCATCGTGTTCGGGCCTCCACTCTGGAGTGAACTACAATAAGTAATCGTAGCCGCTCTGCTCCCTGTCTTGGGATTATGTCGAGAGGCTCGCGTGTCCTTGTCCCGCTGTCGATCCGCTCACCCGTCCTCAGATCTGCGTACTCAACAAAACTCGCTCAATACTCCCTGCTCGTTCTGTTCTTAAGACCTCTCACAGTGCCTATTGTACTCTTATCCTATTCAATTTACCCAGGTGCACTAATCATTCGGCGGATGTTTCCTTTTCTTTTGCACTTTACGCTGGATTTTTTCGTTTACAGTAAACTAAGCTTCACGGTATTGCCCTTGTGTAGACAAGAACATCTGTCTTTTCGGATTTGTTCGGTAGCTTGAAATTCCAGTCGATGGACCGAGACAACTTGACTTGGCAAAAGATTTGCTTTATAAAGCAAATTCGACTCGATGGAAGAAACGAGAATTACATATTTACCCAAATACAGTATTTGATATTTTTGCAAGTACATCATGAAAACAACGTAATGTCCATTATACCAATCAGCCAGTCAATAAATAGCCCAAGAGGAGTTAAATAAGCATGCTTTCATGATACGAAAAATGAGAATGAAAATGTTGCATCGGTGAATCGTCACGAGAATAAAACATGCGATAGCAGAACTGGGTCCGTGAACAATCGATTCGTGTGTTCGTTCACTGAAGTGCAGTGTCCGGGTCTAATTCGTCGTACAGAGGACAGAGTTTCGACCAATTTGCTGTGGATACTACGGTTAGAAGAAGCAGATTAGTCATTCACGGAATACGCACAGCTGACTGGATCTGAAGCGCTGATATCCGGAGTATCTTCTGCGAAAACTATCGCAAGACCCCTATAAACAGAATGAAGATGAGACTATGTCACGGTCAGGTGTGGCAGTCTCACGCTTCAAGATGCCAGTCAATATGACAATGGAAAAACCAAGGTCCAGGGTTATTCGTCACAAATCGCAACGTGACGTTGTCTCCAAAATTACCCACGTCGACTACATCTCTGCGGATCGGGTTCGCGAAATTATATGTCTGACTGCCCGCAACCCGCACGACGTCGAAATTATGACCATGAAGATGCATCGGATGCTATTTATATACGGAGTAAGAAAGAAGACACGAAGCTACGAGAAATGGATGGCGTACCGGGAAAGCGCCTGGGAAAGAAACCTGTTATAGAAAAAATGGATTTGTGTTGAGCCCCAAAAGAGATCAAGGAATATTCACCTCGATAACCTTGTTGGCCGGAAGGCTATATATAGTTCCGTTGGGCATGATGCTTCCTGGGCTGACAGCACCGCTGAGGATTTGCAGTAAAACAGGGACGGAGGGGGGCTAAAAGTCAGGTGTGAGCTCCATGTGTGCAATGTGGTTGAGCGAAAAGAATCACAATAAATGAATTGTTATTGATGCTGAAGTTACCAGTGACAGGGTCCTAGCGAAATGGATAGAGAACGTTATCAGTGAGATCGGGATTAAGAGGATGAGTATATTGACTACGAACTCTGCCTATGGTCATCTGAATGTTGACATCAGCGCCTCCGGGGAAAGCTTGGCCGGGCTAGTATTTGTGGTCAATGTCAGGATTCAGCAGGCAGTAATTTGCAATTCCACTAACAGCACCGGGGTTTATAAGGGGCTAAATAGAAAGAAGCGTTGAGTGGCTCTTCAACGGGCATAGATCAAACTTTATCGTACAATGACGTTTGCTTCGTTCAGCTGGACTGGGTTTGCTACCGGAGTCGAAGTAGGCTCCTCGACGGGCGCTCCATCGTAACGCAGGATAGCAGAGTTTACCCCTATATCATTATCAGATGGTGGTGAGCGCACAATGAACACGCCTGATACACACCTCCCTCTGTTGTCGGATTACCGTCACCTCTCACCGGAGTGGCGCGAATCCCTTTGCAAACGGAGCGTTAGTGAGCATGATCGGAAATGAGAACAGCTAAAACGCACAATAATTTGAGACAGGTTTATCCGCTTCGACCTGCTAGAAGTTAACATTACCTTCAGAAACAAAGAGAATAGTCTCACAATCACAGAGTAGCGCTGCCCTTTAATTATAAACCAAGCTTATCAATCGCTATTTAATAGCAAGGCTACAACAACTCACCTGTTTCTATTTCTATTGAATCAACGGTATACGGCTGTGTCTCGACACCATCCGTTTCGATCACGGTAAGATTATGCTGATCGATTGAGAACAGATATCTTCGTCACGATCGATGGACATCAGCAAGTCGATTCTAAAGACTTTCAGTCGGACATACTCACCCCGGAAGGCAGCTCATGCTAACAATGCGAAAGCGGTGCCTGTAGCCAAAAATAGTCAGTGTCAGCATAAGTCTGAGACACCATAACGAGAGACACTCACCTCTTGCCAGGTTGAGCTCGAACAACCGCCAATGGAGTTGGAGGGCCAGTGGCGTTCGCCCAGCGCCCAAGTCCATTTATCAAAGTGGAATCTGGGATCCTACAGTGTAAGAGCAAGTCAGTTTCAGGAACAAATCTTCGGTGTAGACCTAATCTTGATCTGGTGAATAGACAAGACTTACGGGGAGAGCTTTCCAGGATTTCTTGAATGCAGACGTAATAAGCGCCCGCACGCTGCTGGGGCGACATGAACTTACGGGAATAAAACTGCTGAAGACTGTGAGCAACGTCAGTCTCGAGTCGCATCCTCTGTATAATATTAATAATCAAACCTCATGATACCAATCCGCCAGTGTAATAACAGTCGACTCTATTTCGGGACGTCAGCTATGTCGTGTAGCAGAGATATGTCAGCATACCATCGTCAACGTCGTACAGATACTGCAGTGGGTCCTCAGGGTCTGAAGCGAATATGAGCATTTTATACGGTGATGTAGTTGACCAATGACTTCGGCCTACCATATATAACTAACGGGCCTCTAGATAATCACCGGGAATTGATGAATATGACGATATGTCTTATATAGAAAGCGCGAGCTTGGACGTACCGCAACCCATCACAATATTGAGTTGAAAGATGCGAATGGTACCAATACGTCCCCGTCTGGTTTGGGACCATGAAATCATAGCTACGGAAAGGGTAAGCTTCACAGTCCGGACTTCCACAAAAGGAACGCTTCGATTGAAGATGCTTACAGGAAAGAATGCTCGGGGACAATCGGGCATTGAGTCACGAATGAGACCTGGAACAGTCAAAATTTTAGAACACCAAGAAAGGCTCCTGGAAGTAAGGCGGACTTACACCATCGTACTGATTTTGATGTGGCTTGACAGGAGTGTAAGTATCGGAAAAGCAACCGGAATGAATGGGACTCCACCTGGAAAATACCATGCCAGTGCTAGACGCGTGCGACTTAAGTGTCAGAACCGAAGAACAACTGAAAACATCACTAACAATGGAAGTTGATCGCCTCATAGTCGGATCTGTGAGCTGGTCGGTTACGTTCAGCTGAGAGAATTATGGAAGTCAGACAACTGTTATGAGTCGGAAACATCATAAGACGACACCTTGAAATGAGCATTTGGGGCAGTGGCCGAGATCAATGGTCCCGGCATTTGTCCATCGACAGTCGTAGCTCTATGGGATGAATTCATATTCTTGAAGTCCCTTCGTTACACAAGCAGAAGGACGTACGAGCGATTGTATCCATCTGGCGCGACAAACGTATTGCCGATAGTTAAAGTCCTCGAAACAGTCACGGCAAAACTCGTCTCGCAGAAGGCGATAGCGAGAAGCGCCCGGATTACCCGACGGGGAGGCATAGTAATGAAGAGAATGCACTACGTGCTTGTAAGATCAGGACGGTAGGATATCCTACTCGTCTCGACAAGTGGGATAGGAAGGGGAAATTGTTGAGAGAATGCAAAGCTCATCTGCTCTTATGTATTGTATTCCATTCATGCCGCCGAAACACTTTCAAAATATTTTATTGTCGGCGCGTACACCGTCGTGGGACCTACGTCAACCTAAGAATAAAACAGATGCGGCCAGCGGTTTACCCAACCGAGACACCTACATGGCCCTGAGCGAGCCATTTTGAGAATTGAACTACATCTGATCGTGCGTAATGTGCGAGACTCACTTCAAATAGAAAGCATGCATCACATCTGCTGCCGACAATGATCAATTAGTATTTCCATTGCATTTCCATAGATGTATAACGGGAGATTGCGCTACTGGTGGCGCCGGAGAGAGGGGAAACCGACTATTATGTGCAAGCGATGATCCCAATTTCTCGAAAGTCTCGATGATAGGGGGTATATAGCAGAATGGGAGAACACGAGCAATAGACCGCAAGAGCCAGTTTACGGTATGGTAATGGTCCATATCACTGATCTCGGAGTGATGGATGCTTCCGATGGTAATATTAAATCTCTACCAGAGATCATCGCCTTAGAGATGAAACACAAGTGAATGTGTACTGTATAAGACATGATGGATTCAGAGGAGTAACATAAGCCAGGACACAAACAATTGTATTACATAATATAGTCTGCTGAGTCAGCCTCTACGGCAAATCGGCAACGAGTAATTAGCGGCGTTCAAGCTGTACCAGACAGGCGTCTGGGTACCGCACTAAAAGCCCCAGAAGAAGCCTTTCGGTGATATGCTTGAAATCTCAGGAACCGAGATGATACTCTGTACGCACTTTTGGTCAGTCAGCTCAGAATATGTGCATATTATTATAGTTGTTCTTCCGACCGCACGACGCAGGCGCAATGATGAGTGCCACTGGCAACGTGAAGTCCATTTATCCCCGCCTTCCAAACGGTAATTGACATGGGACTGAGTAAACGGCTTTCAAAGGGAGATCAGATCAGAAGTCAAAAACTGAAGCTGAGTATCCATTCGGGAAAGCAAATATTTGTGCCGAGGAGACAACGAGCACAACCAATTGTGGCGTACATGTATTATTGGTGAGGGCGATATCGAACGGCACTGTTAATGCAGGAAAAGGCGACGTCTTATTTCTAGCGAAGGAATTACTACAGATCGCGTACTAGTTTGCAAGCAGACCCGAAAACGGGACAGCAGTAGTATTTTACATATGAACTTGATTAATCCAAGCGCTTAGAACTCCTACTTTGACGATGAACTCTCGGAAGTGCTTGTGCATGCTATCTTGCTTTGACGTCCATATTTGATCTGTGAACATGCCTGAATATTTGAATTCGCTTGATGCTAGGAGGAAACTGTGGCATCGATATCAATAAATCCTTGCAACCGTCCGAATAGAAAGGTAAACAGCGTGGCAACACGAAGCAAACTTTTTCATGATTAGGAGGCTGCAATGGATATAAAAGATTGATTGGTCTACTTTCCTCCTATCTTTCGAATTCGGAACGGGAACAAAGTAGGACCGAAGAATAAGCTGGAGACTTCCAAATAAGCTCGATCCGCAAGGTTAAGGTTCATCCTGGTTCACCTGAGTTGGCGAATAGGCAAAAACGATAATCATACAACAAGTCCTTTTGTATACCGGCATAACTCTAGAGAAGCAGTTTACACCAAGAAACAAGTGCTGTTGAAGGATGGTACCCTTTGAATCAGTAACTACGGTTCCACATCTCAATCTGAAGGATTTGGCAGTGTTAGTACCGACGAAGTAACAACGCATATGTTGCACTGAATTTGAACGTAGGCTACCAAATGGCTTGCTGAATTCTGTAGGAAGTAAGGCTAGTTTCGTCGAGTATATTAATTGGAACACCTTCCTGGGAGAAAACGTCAGTTATTCTGCGGCCGTCAGCCTCTTGTGCTTATTTCGCAACTTCATTATAAATTACCAAGGAGAAAGAAAGTGAAGTGAAGTTGTAGAACGATGTAAACAAGTGGCGAGTACGACTCACGACTTTGCTGCGGAAAGTCCGGATCGTGTCCAGAGCGGCGATCAGTGATCAGCAACGCGCGCGGCGACCACGGATGTACTGTATCTAATAATCCGGAACAAACGTTCTGGATAAAAATGGCAGGCATCCCGAATGTAGGATACTGAGCTCTTCTTCATGTCGTGAGAGTCCAGGAGTAGTCTTCAAAGTTGCGGCGCCCAGCAAGAACACAGGAGCTCATATTGCTTCGTCGATACGATTCGACGAACCGAGGATATCAATCACCTGATAAAATAGGTGCCTAATCGTGCCTATCGCAATATGAGTTTGGCCACCCTTTGTCCACTGTGCTGTCTGCAATGGTATGAAGGCAGGGAAGAATGATTGGAGTTCCGACTTCAATTCCAATAGAAGCCAGATTCCCATGCGTTGTCGAAGCAGATGTGCGCGTCAAGTTAAGAGCGGAGGTCACGCTCAGAAGCGACTTCGGTAACTTCGATGTGCTAGGGGGTCGCAAGAGATCTATGCGGATATCATGTAGTAAATAGTGTACCATCCGCGATGCACCGTACCAGCTTCTGGCCGATCTGGCCGACATTTTGCCCTAAAATTTGTTGTTTCAGTTCGAGCTATCGTACCTATTTAGTTTCACCGTGTGTCGACGGCCCAGGAAAAAGACAAGAATATACCGAACAATAGTCTGATGGGTGATTTTGGCCAGTACAGCATAAAAAATGTAGAGGAGATATTTGCTAAGATAGACAACGGACGCCAGTGTGAGCCCAGGATTGCGGTGTCCACAGAATTGCCAATATAAGCGAGCAGGGATCACCCCGCATCCTGCACGATGAAAAGCTATAAGATAATCATTGGTCAGAGAGGACGATTACAGCATGTTCAAAAAACCTTGTCAGTCGTTTGATTTCACTCGCCCTCAGGGTCCTCCTGCCTTACCAAGATACCTCGGGTATCCCAAATGGTCCCACTTGTCCATCACTCTCTTCCCTCAAGTCAGTTGCCATCTGAAGTGCACACATATTTTTGATTGGCATGCAGGATGTTATTGCTCCAGTTTTCTTGAAAAAAATCTGTCAGGATATTTTGTTTGTCGACAGAGATGTTTCGTGACGGTTCGTCTGACTAGATTGCATGATCCTCCAGTAGGTACGAGAACGCTGATCCCTTCTGATCTGGGTCTTTACCGAAGGGATAACCCTTCTTGGCTTTTCTCAGTAAGGCAGGTGAACCCTGAGTGGAAAAGTCGTGCACTGACAAGGTTTTCTGAATACGCTGTAAAGATAAGCGTTTACGTCGAGGAGAAAATTGATGCACGTGATGCTTCCGCGCTAACGCGAACCAATTTAGACTCCGCTGTTGCCGTCGTCAAACTCCGCGGCGCTTATGCTGCCTGTATTCCCACATCTTTGATGTTTATTATTTCTTGAGGACATTTCACGTATAGATGAATGCTTATGCAACATGTCTCAGAGACCAGTCTAGGCTCATTTGGATTTAGAGCGCCCAGAAACTCATAACACTACGGGCAATTTAGTATTTTACATCGGATGATAAATGGATTGATATGTAATTTGATATTTTCAATATCATTCAATATCATACTGAATATCCTCATTAGGGATATTTAAAATATCATCAAAGTATTTAGAATATCATCAAAGCAGATATTCTGATTGACCAATCGGCATAATTTTTAGGGATATCTGCTTTGATGATATTTTAAATATCCCTAATGAGGATATTCAGTATGATATTGAATGATATTGAAAATATCAAATTACATATCAATCCATTTATCATCCGATGTAAAATACTAAATTGCCCGTAGTGTAAGGATCCCGTGCACTGATTATAATGGGACCTTACATGTCTCGGATTCAATTTCTACAATAAACCGGCGTTTAGTTCCGTTCTCTGCTCTACGGAGGTTAACGACCCTGCACTATCCTTTTCTTAGCGTTACTCTTGAGGCACGCTGACTTTATTCTGAACGATCATGAGAGTTGGTACGTACTTACAGTTCGACTACATAGAAGATTGCAAATCGTAGACTTAAAAGAAATTTGACACCAGCACAGTAAACTTGGCCAAGAAATTACAACTTTTACCTGGATACAAAGCAGCAAGAAAACGAAAACGACGGCGATAGCAACTGAGAAAGCGAGGTCCTTGGGGAAAAAAGATAAAAACACGTGAGGATGAAGATGGTGGCACAGTAGAATTCACGCTCATGTATCAATGAGGAAGCGATGTTGTACAATGTCAATAACGATTTGAAGTGTTAGGACGAACAAATGTGACGGCGGGAATAATGACGATTTCGGGAAGCAGAATGGAAGCAGAAATGAGGAGCAACAATGCGATCGTCAAGGGAATAGCTGCGAGCGACGGAAGCGGACAGATGGAGGGCATTGCCAGAAATTTAGGACTCCTAGCTCAAGGAGCGGTCAGTCTCGTGGAAAATTCATTTTGCTGGCTAACACGCGCCGGCGAGAAGTCACTGCACCAGGCTTCGTTTACGTCAGATGTCTTCATTATCCCGCTTGGGTCTGCGTTCCTCTCAGAGTTCAGCGTGTTTTCACTGGACTGAGATTCGGATGACGGATAGCTACGAATGACCCATACAGGCTCCTTCACCTGGCTCCATGTCCATGCTGCAGCAGCTTCAAGAGTGAAGGGGCTTAGTTCACGCGTACCACGACGTCGCGAGCGGCGATAGTAGTCTTCCATCATGAGGTCTGGTTCCGGCCGCGGAGGCGACGCAGGAGGAGGAGACGGCGTTTGGAGAAAAGGAGATGAATGAGAGCGAAGAGAGGATGGTGATGGTATATCCTCTGTCCTCTCGGGTGTCTCTTCCTTGACGTGGATAGGGACGGGTATAGGATCGGACGCAGAAGCTTCGGTGGCTCCTTTGGGCCGAAGATGGATAGTGAGTCGCTGGACATTGCTCTTTGGCAAGCTTGCGCGCTTCTTCTGTATTATAATATTAGCAATGCTCGTAGTTTTATGCGGATGAGAACCGGACGCACGCGTTCCGCCGCGCGCATGACGCGCTGTTCCCGTGCAGCCGGTGCACGACGTGCACATCGCTCAATATGTTTGTTCCAATGAAACGCGTCGTACGCGCTCTTCGTCGATAGCTTGATCTGTTGCTCACATAGCCTACAAACAACAAGTTCCGGACCTCGAACGTCTGCGTACGGGTGGGCCTTCAGTCGTTGCTCCCGTAAAGCCGCACGTGCTGCGTGTGCATTGGCACGACTCTCTGCACTGAACCATGCCATTAATATCAAGGCTATACATGCCAGGAAAAGATTACAAACGAGTCTGCACGCGTCTCTCCACTGAAAAGGCTGCGTTCAGAACAGGAAAAGTGACAGGGGAAAGAGGGGAACGTACATGGCCGAATTAACAGTTGTGGATTTCGTCGGGGCCATTACGTCGCTCGCAGACGTCGAATTGACCCTATTCGGCGAGTCAGCAACAGTAACCATCTGTCCAACGCACACACGCCAGAAACAGACTTAATCGCGAGAGGGGGGAAGAGGGGGGTCGACCAAGACGAAGCGGTGCGGACGCAGATCGAGTCGTAGCAGAATAGCAGACCTACCTTAAATCGGGCTTCGATATCTTTCCGCTGGCCAAGGCTTTCTGGAGATAAGTTGTCAATAGCAGCTTCGTCAATGCTAACTGACAATGTGGGCAATATGGGGCGGGGGGGAAGTGGGAAGAAGGAAGCGGAGTAAGAAAGGCACGACGGCTCTTATAAAGGCCTCGATTTAGCCGAGCCACACCTCTGTGCCTATTTTTCTTTATTCCATAATAAGGATATACATACATAGTCTACGCGTTGAGCTCGCGGTCGCCGTTCCGACTCGGCCCCTGAACTGGGCCGGATTTCCAAGTTAGCGCTGAACGTATCATGAACGGGAAGGACGCAAAACGCTCTAGACGGGGAACTCACAGGACGGGTGATTGGAAAGGGGCAGCTGGGCGCATCTGGCATAGAGTATGCTTTATATACTGGCCGTGTGTGAATCTTAAGGAAGCGGGGCGAGGGGGAAAGAGGAGTCCAATTCAACTCGTGCACTTGGAGCCCAAAGAAGCCCATCGCTGCTCTGCCGGTCTTGCCGCTTTAATACCACTCAGCTACAAATCGATCAATCCTGCATGTACTCTTGCTCTACTGTACCCGAATGTGCACAGCGCATTTCAACACATTCGATGACTGCCGATATGTCGATGTTATATTAAGTACATATGCGGGTTATCCAACAAGAGTCGGAAAGAAATTCATGGCAAAATGTGAACATTAATCTTTCATGTACGTTATCCCTCCCTTTTAGATTCTTCCCCCCGGCCCGCGCCGAGACCTTCTGCAAAGCCCCTCTTGAATGTCTCCCATGGCAGCTTCAACCAGCCCCATGGGCCCGACGGCTTCAAGTCCGGAACAGTGTAAGACGAGGTACGCGGTCGAACTGCTTTTGGGCCTTCTTCCCCTTCCTCGTCCTCTCTCGTACGCTTCTGTCCGCTGGGGAAAGCTGTACCTTTAGCACCGTCCGTCGCAACACAAGTCAGAACGGTCGACGACCTGGAGGATGGTGCAGACGGTTTTGCGCCCCTATTCAGAGTCAAAGAAGTATCCGAACCAATAGACACAGGTTTGGAGGCACATCCTTGCCCGGGATCAGACGTTTCATTTGAAGGATTTAATCTGATGTTAGAGAGCAGTCCGGACAAATGATCCATCAGTACTGTGGAGGGGGGCAACAGCAGCGACTTACGATGGACAGGCTGCTTTATGTGCCAGCCAATTGTCCAGTTGATACGGCACTATCTCGCTTAAAGTCACGTCGGAAGAGCAGACTTTACATGTCACCCTCGATGCTGTAAAGTCACACGCCTGTGCGTCGTTCACGAGCTTGAGCTTTCTCTCGACTTCACGAATACGATTGCTGGGTGCCATGACCTTGAGGCCCGCCACTGAACTTCCCTCAGTTCTGCCATGCATGCGCTCGGTATGTATCACCCAGTTCTTCAGCTGATAAGCTGTACGGGTTGAGAGCTTGACCCATTTTGCACACGCGGAACAGAATATAGAGTCTGGCCGCACCTCCCCAGAGAGTTCGTCTTCTTCCAGGAGGCGCTGTCGATCCGCGGACGAACGGATGCGACCAGCAACGGACTTGCCAGTCGCCTCAGACGCGGATATTGATGGAGCGATCGATGATGCATCATCATCCTCTGCACCGCTGGCTAAGGACACACCTTTGAGACGAGATTTCCTAGGGCAAGGATTCCTGATGATAAGATGCATCAATACTGCTCATGAGCGACGAAGACATCGATGACATACACCGACGTGCAAGCTTTCTTGTGTAACTTCCATGGCACAAGCGCATAATTCTGCGTACTGCTCAACTTCAGCCATTTATCACAGCAACGACACTTCACCCGATGTGGCTCTAGCTCTGCTACGTCCGGATGTGACTCGAGATAGGAGCGTCGCTCTGCTTCAGTTGTACGCGAAGAATGTGATGTACCCTCCTTATCAGCCATATCGGGGGTAGAAGGCAGGAGGTTTGCGCCGTCACCCGGAATCGTGAAACATTGTCTTCGATGTCGCAACTGTCAATTTCAGAACGCAGACAATAAAGATATGCTCACTCTGGTAGGAGGGGAATCGATTTCATTGTTGGAGGTGGCTTTACAGCCTTATTTGGTGTTTTAGGACTGTGTGAAGAGCTGCCCCTTGCCTTCAGGTCTTGGTTTGAACCCAGGCGTTTGGTCCCGGGAGAGGGACCTGGAAGGCTAATAGCAGGTCATATCAGTTCTAGAATACCGCGTACCCAGACTAATCTGTCATATACTTAAGTGAATCCACAGATTTGCGATGTCCCTTCACCGACGAGATACAATAAGTCAAGTGGATGCAGAAAATATCTTGTATTAAGAGGACACACATTCGCATTTCTTTTGTTCGAAGTTATACCCTGCTGTCCCCCTTCACTCGTAGAGGCGCCCGATTCTCTGGATGAGGCTAGTCAGATATCTTAATTTGGAATGAAGGACAAGTCTCGAGTTTATAAGGAGAGCAACTTACTCAGGACCATCCCCCCTGGCACTAGGTCTTCTCTTCATGGTGAGAGATACACTCAAAAACGACGCGTAGTCCATATTTTAGGCTGTCCTCACCTTCTTGCTGGCATATGTGACTTTCACTGTACGTCTGGAAATAATTGGCTTCGCTTATGCCATCGTTGATTCACAAACAACTGCAGACAATCCCTCGTACCTTTCTGAAGACATTGACTCTGAGTTTGCTGACCGGCAGAACTCTTGCGCGTTGCTTCGCCTGTTGACAATGAGCAGTCGGAGTAGAAAACGAAGACGCGGAGACTGGGACACGCTCGGTCCGCATGTGGATTCGCGATTTTCTCACGACGCTCAGTTCGGCAATTTGATAGATGAATCATTCAAGCCTCAATATTAATTTTCATCCATTTTACTGGGGGTCACCAGGATGTACGGTGTACAAGATACGGAATACTATGCTAAGAGCCAATGCTATGAGAATATGGCATTGATCAGATATTACTTCCGTTTTACTGCGCAAACAATGTTTTTCTCATATCGCGCACGCCACTGCAACCACTCAGCTTCATGGCCACCATCCGCCCAAACTGCCCACCCGTCCTTGACACGAAGCCAGCTTACAACTGGATGTAGCATGAAACTTCTGCGAAAACGTCCTAGGAAAGAGTCCGGGTATACGCTAGGAATGAGCTCCACAATGGTGTAAGTTAAGACACCAAAAGCTAAACCAACGCCGGCTCCCCATAATACTTGATCGATGGTGTGGTATGTAAGGTGCAACCTAAACGAGTGGATTTATCGATCGACGCTGTTTAAAGATGTCGCAACGCCAGCGATGAGCTTACCGAGAATAACAGACTGTGCCCGACCAGGCCGCTAATCCAAGGTAAACTAGCAATTTCCATACTGTGTCCAAAAACCTTGATCCTGTCGTTATGAAGCGGTGTCGGAAATATAGGTGCATGAATAGAAAGCCAGCAAAGTAACCCATGTACTGGCTATGTGACGATGGAAATCCATAACCGTTGCCCATGCTTTCTTTGTGGCCGGATTCGATAAATGGGCCTATCAGATCTAGCGTAAACCAGACGTACCAGACGGACGTTCCTGTCTAATCATACGTTTGAGCATCCAATTGAATCCCTCACAGGCAAGCTGACTGCTGTCTGGTCAGCGTGGGGCCTGAGAAGGTCGAAACAAACGAACATACCCTGCCCACATATTAATAACGAGCAAGTCACGCGTTACAACGGTAAGAGCAGCGTACGATGCCTTGATTTCAGGCCATTAGAATAGAACGAACGCTAGGGACAACAGAGTACCATGAGGAGAATCGGACTAAGAGTCACTAACGCAAGGGCAAACGACACATGGGAGTTCGCATCATCTATACACGCAAGAGTTGTATATCAACAGTATGTAGACGATGACAAGATCTTCGCACTTACAAAGAACATGAGTAAGTTCCAAGGCAGCAGGAGCCGGACTGTTTGACATGATTTCCTCGCCCTCGATACGGTAGTTAGCTGGAAACCGGAAGAGAGGTATAAGCTTATCTATTATTTAAGAGCTGCGAATGCAAAATATCATACCTCGTCTGCATTGGATGGGAAGTTGCTGTAGGTGAGTGGGTTGAGATGGTTCAGAGAGAAGCCCGCTGGCACCGTGACTGAGCTGAGGAAAGCCGATCATGTGACCCGTTTCTTCGTGTCGCGTCTGACGAATTGAGGCTCCGATTCAAAGGTTTCCTTCGAACCGCCTTTCGAGGACTTGTACGCTCAATTACATTTTCTGTTACAAGTGGTTTGAGACTCTATATCGTAAGTCGCGATAATGTTATGCGACTAACAACAACCTTACTTCTACTTTTGTTTCACAGGATGTAAAAGCTTGAATCGGAACAAGGTCGCTATTCAGAATTACTGACATCAAACAGAGTTTGAGACTCCCGCAGAAGAATGTGATTCTTTTTCAAACCGAAGTGAAAGAATGTACAATCTTATTCCTCAAAGAGCATCTCAGGAGTTCATGCGGTCTGAGACTAAACGGTATCAAAGATATTTCGATGTCTTCATCTTGTAGAAGAATAAGCACACATTTAGAGAACGTCGGAAACCAGTTAAGCCTTCCAGAAAAGACGAAGTTTATTGTCATAGACGACTTAATGTCAACAGGATAGACCTACAAGCCCACAGAATGACCGAAAATCGTAGGTGATGTACATTTGTTGAACCAGTAGTTCCAAAAGAAGAGACCCAGAATAATGAATGTCCCAACCATTGTTCAAAGGAATGAGTAAAAGAGCGACGGTTCTGAAGTTTCCGTTAGATTACAATTGTATAATTATACCACGTAAGCGGTGTCCGGGTTGTTGGCATTGAAATCAGGGCAAAGAGCATCCCAGTCAGCTAAGGCAAGCATAGTGTCAGAAATGCTACAGATCATACCAGTGCGGTGCGCGCTTACCATTATCAGGGTTCTGCGATGAGATGTTGTCAACGTCTTCTGCGAAGACAACGGCAAGACCACTGCAAATGTTCATGTTAGCTCAAGAAGGCTAAAGACGTATATTTGGACTAACGCCTGAAGATGCCAGTCGATGTGGCAGTGCAGGAACCAAGGACCGGCATTGTCCGTGGTGAAACGGATTGTAACATTGTCGGAAGCAGTCCCGATGCTAACAACATCGCGACGAACTGGGTTGGCGTAGTTGTAGTCGGATGACCCAGCGACCCGCACGACGTCGAATGTATGACCGTGAAGGTGAATGGGGTGCTATTCATAGTTAGCGCAGAACAGCATGGTGATTACTTGATACTTACAGGGAAGCCACCTGGGAGCGAAAGTTCGATAGTACTATTTCCAGGAAGCGTATAGACGGATCCAGCTGGAAGAAGATCAGTAGCGCTCGTCGTTCCACTGAGGATTTGTAGGAGAACAGGGACGCTAAAACGTAATGGAAATCAGAATTCACCCTTAGTATGTATGGTATAATGGAGCTCACGTTGGAGACTGATATACAACTCCGTTGACCGTGTGTTGACCAGTAGTAAGATCGATGCCGATAGGCAAGTTAAGCGCGAAGTCAACTCCTCCGATTTCAGGTTCGCCAGGCTGAGAGCACGAACATGAGCAATCTTCCCATCAAACCAGATCCCTTTCCACTCACCGCTCCAGGGTCGACTAGTGGATGAAGATCAGCTTCATCGAGTGTGGTGCCTTCCGTATTCTGGATAGATGTCGGATCAGCATCCTCAGCACCGTCGTAACGCAAAATGGCGGAGTTCGTCCCGTTCATGAAACCGGTCGTACCGACGGACGGCTGTGCCCGGATCCCTGAAAGTGAATGAGTGTCGTTGAACTTCCGTGGGAGCTCAGAACTCACAATAGTTAGCAACCGGCTGGTCTGCAGTGACGACGACAGAATAGCGTTGCCCCGGGAAAATGTTGAGCTGGTCAACTGTAAAAAAATAACTTGAGTATCAGGATTAAGGAGGGACCGAAAAGCACAGACCGGTCACAGGCTGGGTCTCGACACCGTCAGCTTCAATTACGGTCAGGTTGTGTCCATCGATGGAGAAGGTAAAGCTTGAGAAAAACGATTAGCTACACGGATTGTGCTAAGTTTGATAGTAGCTTACGTCGGGTAGCAGCTGGCACTGACAATGCGGAACCGGTAACTAGCGAAAGTCAAGCAAGAAAGTCAGATTTGGCAAAACGACATTTTATTTTCTGGCTCACCGCGTTCCCTGAGTGACACTGACAACGGATAAAGGGTCTGTTCCATCGCCATTGGAATTCCTGCCGAGACCGTTGATGGTGGTTGTGTCTGGGGTCCTTCAACGAAACGTAAGAACAGATGTAAAAAGCAAAGCAGCCAAACGTACGGGTCTACGTTGCCCTAAGAGTTCGAGACATTCCATTAGCATTAGATTCACAAATTTTAAATGCCTACATGCCTGATTAGGGAACAAGCTCGGCGAAGCATTCTGCAAGGCGAGAACAGCACGTATTAGCTTTAAGCCAGTCAAGTCAAGTGTTTATCTTACCTGATACCAGTCAGCAAGCACGATCACTGTATTTTCATCATCGACATCATAAAGGTCTGCATGCGGGTCGTTAGGGTCGTATAGAACCAAAGGACCACTAAAGCGCAGTGAGAACGCTACTTCACACCATATAATCAAATGAGCGTGACTGACCGCAAGCCGTCGCAATACTGGGTCGAAAGATGAGAGTGATACCAGTATGTACCAGATTGATCGGGAACGCTGAAGTTATACCTGGAGAAAAAAACTCAACGAAGTGGACTTGAATCTGGTCCTATAGGTCACATACAGAAACGAGTTGCCTGGAATGATGGGACACTGTAAACACATTTTAGTGAGCACATGACGGGACCAGAGTCGCTGCGTACCTGGTTGACAAAGGACGGCCCATCCATCTCATTAGTGCCTAAATATAGCAAGATTAGCTCCGAAGGTTTGCCAAGGCGAGATCACTAAACCCTACCTTTTTGGAATAATCCATGCCAATGCTGAACAATCATGAGTATTAAAGTTCCCGAAGGACTACAGATGACTTACAATCGAAGTTGCACGATGCATCGACGTATCCGTCAAATCATCGATGACATTTAACTGAAGGTTGTCGCCGGTATTTGCACTGATGAGCGGAGCAGGAAATTGTCCATTCGCAACAACAGTACTTTTTTGTTTGAAAAGTCAGAAGTGAAAAATGCATGATTATACACAAACAATTACTCACGATCGAGTTGTACCATCGGGAGCGAGATTCGCATTGGAGACTGTCAGGTCCATGGACACAACCGCTGAACGAGCGATGTGTGTCAAAGACAGCACGAAAAGAGAGTGGATTATATATGAATCGAACATTGTAACGAGCAGAGGGTGAAACAGGCAAAGGAAAGGATCGCGGTCGAAAGACTGCTGTGAAGAAAGTGTTACCCGTCCCTCCTTTTTATATTCTTCAAGACCATAACTCCATAAAAATTGTTCAGAGTCGGTGGTGAGTATGTTCTATGCAAATGATAGAAAAAGTCGCGCGAAGGAACGGACGTACAAATTTGAAATCGGTGGTTTTGACCATCCCGAGCGCTCATGGATGGAGAGTATAGCATCGGCACAATCTACCTGAGCCAATTGAGCTACCAGGCAACATAAGATAGAAAAGCGCAGCTTTCGGCAGAACGCTGAGAAGTCAATGAACACTGAAAAGAACTTAACCCCGATGTAAGGCACGCAGTATCACCCTCGGCGTGGGAGCGAAAGAATGCGTTTCGATGGGAGACAACCGCGTAACCGCGGGACCGAAAAGCTGAGCGGTGAGGGGTTCCGATCAGTGGGAAAGAACCGCTTCTAACAGCGGTTCCGCTCAGTCGTGGGCAGTATGAAATGTAGGCGTACTCAATAGTTCTCGCCTTCGTCCGTATACCCCTTCCATTTGTTAGCATATGTGAGCCTGCTACTATCACCTTCAAGGGTTTTCCTCAGTTTATGCTTGCTAGGACAACGTGACTGCTGTGCCACCGCGCATGAGTCAGGCGCTGATAGATATATACTCCAAACAAATCCTGATGCAGTAAAGTGCCTTCTTCTGTTTGAGGTTAGCCAAGACTCAATCTGTAGAGATGTGGCCGCCACCCTGGCAGGTATGATCTACATTTCCGTTAGTCTGGGTCAGGCATGAGAACCAACACGGACGCAAATCATTTAGGCATTGGAATGTGGGAAGTTACATCAGGTGTCCGCAGCTCGGTGGATCCAAGAAAGACACAAGACCGTTTCAATCTGTGCCTGCGACAAAAAACATGCCGTGACAAAAACTCGCATTCCTTCCATTATTGAAGCACTCAAACTCAAATATTTGAGCGTTTACAAGAGAGATTATTGATTGACGTACTCAGAACACTCGGAAACTCTTGCAAAAAGGGCGGCGGCCGACGCAGAAGATGCATAGGAACCAGTCTTTCTCATGTGTGACTCAGGAACGAAGGAACTTGTCGCAAATAGGATAAACATCACTGCAGAACATCGTATTCAACCAGAAGTGCGTGAGAAGTTTCGTATGCATATGGTCGTGAAACTGGAATTCGCGAACATCCCTGTTCACGAGACGCATCGGTCTTGCTCTCATGTAGGAAACTGCGCTTGACATATCAGGACGAAAGAGAAATATTTTAAAAAGTGAAGGTACCTATGCAATCAAAAGTCGTTCCCGCGGATTAAAAATAGCCGGATGAGGCGAACTCGGGCGGTCCGCGAGCGATGCCGAGCAGCTGTCGGAGCCCCTTGCAGGGCGGTGATCACTTTCTCAAGTATAAGCCCGATGACTAGAGTACAAATATTGAAGAAACAACTTCGCACGATCATACGGCTTTGATGGTGGCTCCGCGGTCAACTCGTAGCCGTAACGGATCTTTTCAGATAGCCCGTTGTGCAGCGCGGCTCATAAATGTGGCATGAAGAACGGCGATAGGACATGCGAAGCAGGAGACACGATATAAGTTCTACCAGGATGGCGCAAACTTGAAAGCGTCAAAACAACTGTTGCCTTGCCATAGTTGGTGTAATCAGGTTATACGAATGGGAAACTGCACAAAATAGAGCTTCCAGGTCGTTTCCAAGTGTTGCACACAATGATGAACTGACTTGTATACTTAATAGGACGGTACCGTACGCTTCGTGATGAACGCCGAGCTCACCAGATACAGATATGACTTCGTCGAAAGCTATCTAGCCGCCCAAAGTTAGCGGGAAAGAGCTTCGATTAAGCACGTCGAGCACGAAAATTCTCGCAATCCAAGACGAGCGTAGAAAGGGACGTAACAGCCTGAATACTATGATTTGCGGCGGAATGATGGTTCGGGACAATTTGGATGGGAGCAGTTAATTTAAAAAGCCCAGATTCGTCATGCCAACTCCTTGCCTTCCTTTGTTCCAAATTCACGTCAGCTGGATGTGCAGATGGTTAGTCACGTGATGCGATGTAACAATTAAATTCCCTTATTGAGTTACAAACACCTCCATTTTCTTCCATATGACTTATATAATATAGGCTTAGCTTTAAGTTTAGTCAGCTCACATGACTTAACTATCAGCTACATCCACTGATCCAGCTGTATACCTCTACTTGCCGATACAGGTCGTTACTGGCCATCTCTCCCAGTTGTATCCATCATGTCTGCTCAGGTCAAGGAAATTCCAACAAAACCGTATGACGGCCAGAAGCCTGGTACTTCAGGTCTCCGGAAGAGGTACGCAACATGCTTCTCGGCACTCTCTGAACGGACACTGACGTCGTCTCGTCGGAAAGGGTCAAGGTCTTCCAGCAGGAGGTGAGGGTCGAGAACATATGGCACTGATATCAGATCGTCTTATGATATTTCAGCATTATACGGAGAACTTCATTCAAGCGATCTTTGATTCTGTTGATGCTAAAGGTCAGACGCTTATCATCGGTGGCGACGGACGTTACCTCGTCCCGGAGACCGTGCAGACGATTCTCAAGATCGGGTCTGCAAATGGAGTCGCGAAGTTACTTATTGGCAGAAATGGCATCTTATCGACACCGGCGGCATCAAATGTCATCCGCAAGTACAAAGCATACGGTGGAATCATCCTCACCGCAAGTCATAATCCAGGGGGACCGAATAACGACTTCGGTATCAAGTACAACATGTCGAATGGTGGCCCGGCACCAGAGAGTGTTACCGAAAAGATATTCAAACGTACCAAGGAGATCACGGCCTACAAGATCCTCGAATATCCTCCAGTGAGCAACGCATATACTTCGCCTGCTAAATTTACTAACCTGGTCTCGACGGAAGGTGGATCTTTCAAAGATCGGTGCAACTAAATACGGACCGACGGATGTAGAAATCATCGATTCTGTCTCAGACTACTTGGGACTGTTGGAAGGCATCTTCGATTTCACTCTTATCAAGAATTTCCTCGATTCCACTCCGGACTTCCGTGTGCTCTTCGACGGTTTGCACGGTGTCACTGGTCCATATGCTAGAGCGATCTTAGTAGAAACGCTCAAACTACCTGAAAGTTCTGTTCAGAACTGTGTTCCTCTTCCTGATTTCGGCGGCGGCCATCCGGATCCTAACCTTACCTACGCACATTCTCTCGTCGAAGCAGTGGAAAAGAATAACATCCAGTTCGGCGCAGCGAGCGATGGTGACGGAGACCGAAATATGATCTATGGGAAAGGCGCGTTCGTAACACCGAGTGATTCTGTTGCTATTATCGCAGACTGGGCACAAGAATGCATTCCTTACTTCAAGTCCGGTCTCAAAGGTCTTGCTCGCAGTATGCCAACTAGTGCTGCAATCGACTATGTCGCAGAAAAGAAGGGTGTTGAACATTTCGAAGTTCCTACTGGTGAGTCGATAATCGCCTAAACGCCACTCGGACGTTCCTGAAACTGCCCGGCACTTAAGGATGGAAATTTTTTGGCAATCTCATGGATGCTGGTCGGCTCTCAATCTGTGGCGAGGAATCTTTTGGAACCGGATCAGACCACATTCGCGAGAAGGACGGAGTCTGGGCAATCGTCGCCTGGTTGAACATCGTCGCTGCGGCCAATAAGAAGTCGCCCAACAAGGTTTTTGGCATTAAGGAGATTCTTTTGGATCACTACGAAAAGTATGGACGCTCATTCTTCTCTCGTTATGACTATGAGGAAGTTTCGTCAGAAGCGGCAGGAAAAATGGTTGACGCACTCAACAAGCATATTGCGGAAGGTAGCCTTGTGGGTAAGGAATTCAAGGCAACGACCGGCGAGAGCTTCACAGTTTCCGAGACGAAGAATTTTGATTACACGGATCCCATCGACAAGAGTGTCTCCAAAAACCAGGGTCAGATCGTCCGCTTCTCGGATGGCTCTCGTGTCGTGTTCCGCTTGAGTGGTACGGGTAGCCAAGGAGCTACTGTTCGCATGTACGTGGAGAAGTACACAAAGGATGCATCCCAATATACGAAAGAGACTGCAGAAGGCCTGAAGGGTCTCATCGAGGTCGCATTGACGATCAGTAAGCTGAAGGAGTTCCTCGGCGTCGAGAAGCCGACTGTTATTACAGTGAGTTCTTTTTTTGCACCGTGCCTATGACAATCGCTGAATAGCACTGTTACAACAGTAATGAGCGAGACTTTTCTTAGAAATAGTAACGACTGTAGAAAGAAGTAGGCGCCAGAAGAGAAAACTCAATGTATTGTATAATGCAAAGCAATATGCGCAAGAATCCTATTAATTGTTTAAATCGTCGGAAATAGAAAATATCATCTGCAAAAGGAAATGAAACCCCACAGTAATATAAAGATGATCTCATATCTACCTCTCAATTGATGTCACGTACACACACATACAACGACATCAGCTTTCTTCGCTTGTGAACCGACAAAGGCTTCGCCTTCAATCGACCAGCCGGAGTAGGTTACTATAGACAATAGATAGAAGAGGACTGGAAGGGGAAAAAAAGGGCAACCATGCCGATTCCGGATTCACTGTTCAAGCAACTCAAGTATCTCATCCCACCGCTCAATGGCACGCTGTACAAGGGCCAGTCGGGTCGGTATTTTGAAAGGACATTGCCATTTGGCAGAACTGAAGGTTTTGGTAGGAAGAGTCGCTGTGTTAGGCGGCGCACTTGAGTAAGTCGTTTACAGCATGTCAATATCCGAAGGATGTAGGCTGACACAGGGCTGGGCAAGTTATACAGGCGCACCCTACTTCGCTGCAATATCATCTCAAAGACTCGTAAATTGTTCTTATTTCTGATACATTGATCTCTTTATGTACGGGATGTCTGGCCACAGGGCGCAGATTTGTCGCATGTTATCTGTGCGCCTACCGCAGCTGGAGCGATTAAGGGGTACGCCCCAGACCTCATTGTCCACCCTATTCTTCGCGAGGATAAGTGCGTTGATGCGCTGGAATGCTTTGATTACGATTCTCATAGTATGTCTTCTGAAGGCCTTGCGACTCCGTGAAGTCCGAGCTGAACGCACTGCTGAAACGTTTACACGTGCTCGTCGTTGGCCCAGGACTGGGACGCGAGGACTATATGCAAGATTATGCACGAATGGCTGTCGGACTTGCAAGAGAACAGAAGATGTACCTTGTCCTCGACGCAGATGCGTTATACATGGTCGGGTTAGATCCCGATGTGATTCGCGGTTACGAGAAGGCTATCCTCACTCCAAACGTAGTGGAATTCAAGCGCCTGAGCGAAGCTGTGGTAGGCATACCATACCTCACGAACTAGTTCGTCCAACCTATAATACTGACGGTACATTTTTCCTCGTTGCAGAATATTGATCCATCGACCGAGCCGTCGATACGTGCCCAACTCGTTTCAAAATCTCTAGGTGGAGTGACCATCATTCAGAAGGGGCCGGAAGATATCATCGCGGTGCATCCGCAGAGCTCCGATGCGCAGACTGCCATTGTCGATACTCCGGGTGGTCTGAAGCGTTGCGGAGGTCAAGGAGACATTTTATCAGGTGCTGCAGGGACGTTCCTCGCCTGGGCCAAGTGTTTCGAGGATGGTGCATGGGGCAGAACTCCGAGCGACGCAGAAATACCTGTGTCACGACTACCTTTCCTTGGCGCTGTTGGCGCATCTATTGTTACTCGGACAGTATCGAGAAGAGGTTTCAAGAAAATGGGCCGAAGCTTGATCACGGCGGACCTGATTGACGAAATTGGAGGTGCATTTGGAGAAGTATTTGGAGAGGAAGCTGAGAAGGGGAAATTGTGAGGACAGAGCATTCGAATCAATCCGCATTATATAATATAACATGTACCACTCCTAAGCCTGAAAATAAAATGCGATGAATTGCACCGGCAAACCCCGATAGAAATCTTGTTCATCTACCGCGATGTGCAGCTGCAAGCTTCTCCCGGTTTGAATGGTACCTATTGGATTCGAGCCTTCTTCAATCTATACATCAAGGGTTGCTTCGGACGACCATCATAAACATGAAGAGCCAGAGGACACACTCTCTGCATTTCTCGGCGTCGTATATAACTGCACTCCGATAACATACTCAGAGGCGGGGTCAGTGTTCACATACGCTTATCCGGATCTTAGAAGACATGCGGATGTCAAAGGTGTACCCCCGGCAGATGATGAAGACCATCGATGGACAGCTGATCCTATAATTTTGACGTTGCACACGCCTGACACGCAAGCTCGTAACTGGGAACTACACGCGTCGAGCATCTGGGCTGCCGCCGTCTTCCTAGCAGATCATATCGACGAGCTGAATCTCAATAGGTTCATGCATCTATCGAGGTCCGGTGAACAAGGCATCAGGCCTGGTGGAATGTTTAGAGTATTGGAGCTTGGGGCGGGTGCAGGACTACCAGGATTACTTATCGCCAAGTTCTTGGAAAGGATTGAGCGCGATTCCAAGTCGAGAGGAGAGGATATGAAGGAGTGGCGGGTTACCTTGAGTGATTATCCCGACGAACTACTTATTGAGACTCTGCGAAGAAACGTACAAAGGAATTACTTGAGTGACTCGGACCATTCTCAAGTGACAGACACGATTCTGGAGCGCATCCATGTTGTGCCATATGCATGGGGCGAAGACATTTCAACTCTGATTTTGTCCCAAGGACAAGACGCCGAGGGTATCGGTTTTGATTTGATCGTCGCTGCGGATACGCTTTGGAACGCAGCTCTGCACAGTACTTTCGCCCAGACGATATATTTTCTCCTTCGCAGAACACCAGACGCTCGTGTACATCTCGTCGCGGGTCTCCATACTGGACGCTATGCTATTTCTGGTTTCCTCCGTGCTATACGCTCAAATCATGTTTCTCAAAGGGATAGCACGCCAAAGCCGAGACTTGACGTGCTAGATATCTCTGAACGTGAAGTTAGTGGTGAAACTCGCCGTGATTGGAAAGAGGACAGGGAAGGTGAGGATGATATAGAGAGGCGACGCTGGGTGGTCTGGATCGTGCTCGGTTGGGTCGACTTGTGACTTTCTCCGTGACTTGCTACTTCTTGACCCACCCACAAATTTTATAACATAATTGGCGAAGAGGGGATTTCTCATTCGGAACGTCTTCGAGTTGGTCCCATCCGTCCGACAGGAAACATGACCATCAGACAATTCGCTAATGCTACGAAATTGAGGATACTCTATCGGTATTTTGGTTCGTGTCCCATCATAATCATTTTCCGGCTGCCTTGACAAAGGCCTGCATGGAGTATCTGCGCGGAAGCCGACGCAGTGCGTCCCCGAGATTATCTGATTCCGACAGACATATCGTTTCTTGGTATTCGACAAGAGAGCCAATCCCATGCTTTGGATTTGCATGTGACCTTGTCTCGAGGCCATGCTATAACTATACTCCGTCGTCAACAGCACTTTAGAGCATGTCTTGGCGTCGGAACCGAAATGATTTCCATGCGAGCCAGCCTCCCGCGCAGTTACATCTCGTGCCGCCGCAGTCAAATTCACGCAATTTCATTTGCTGAGTGTGCATTCGCTTGTGTTGCATCCGGCGCCCGGTGTATACAGCTGTTTTTTATCAGTTTTTCAATCGCCTTCCACTGAGGTTTACTTGTATAAAAGGCCACCAGGCCATCCAGAAACAAACGACAATATACTCTCGCTCACTTGACTACTCAGAAAACTTACTAACTGTCTCGCAAGATGTTCAAGCTCACAGCTTCTCTCTCAGCTCTCGTTATCTTCGTGGCAGCTGGCTCTGTCGTCGCACACCCGCACGCGGTGGATGAGTCTGAGCTGGCCAAGCGCCAGGAGTTTCAGAAGGTCGCTCGTCGCTCGTTCGCAGAGTGTCAATCGAAGTTGAAGGCCCGCGGTGGCGTCGCAGAGCGCTCCATAGCTCGTCGCAAGGCGTTTGCGGAGAAGGCCCGCAAGGCGCATGGCCTCGATGCGAACCGACCCTTCCTTCGCAAGCGCGATCTAGACACTGTGCTTAATACTACCCACTTGTCGAATGCTATCGGACTCACTGTGGATTCTGATCCATTTGATGGAAATAGCTCATGCGTTCTCGGACCAGAAGTCACGCAGGGACCATATTGTTAGTTTTCTTTTGACGGTCTCACCACCAGCAATCTGACATCCTCTCTTAGATGTTGACGGCGAGTTAATTCGGTCTAATGTTACTGAGGATCAGGAGGGCGTGCCGTTGTACGCTGATGTCGAGCTCATCGATGTTAATACTTGCGAGCCAGTTTCTGGATACAATATTGACTTCTGGCATGGTAAATACTCTTCCGTTTGGGCGTTTGGACGTTGTCTGACTAAACTCACTAGCTAACGCAACTGGCGTATATTCTGGCGTCCTTGCGAGTGGTAATGGCGTTGGCTCGGATGAACCTTCGAATATCGTGAGTCTTTCGCAGCCCGTGTTTTGAACTCTGTCTAACAGTGATACATTATCAGAACAATACATTCCTCCGTGGCATCCAAGAAACTTCCAATGAAGGCTACGCGCAGTTCGTAAGCATCTTCCCGGGCCACTACACCGGACGTACAACGCACATCCATATCTTAGTTCACCAGACGGACGGAAGTGCGAATGACAACGACACTTACACCGGTGGCACCGTTGCTCACGTTGGCCAAGTGTTCTTCGACCAGGACCTGATCAGCCAAGTTGAAGCATTAGAGCCGTATAGCACAAACACGCAGGAGCTGATGGAGAACGCTGAAGACAGTATCCTTGCGGAGGAAGCCGACGATATCGATCCGATGATGGAGTACGTGCTTCTTGGCGATGACATTTCGGACGGTATTCTCGCCTGGAGCTCGTTGGGTATCGACACGAGCGCATCGTACAATGTATCATCTGCAGCGACGCTTACTGGAGATGGCGGTGTTGCGAATGAGAACAGCGGTCCCGGCGGAGCTGGTCCTGGTGCAAGTGGCAGCGCAGTCCCGAGCGGTGCCATTCCGAGTGGTAGTGATGCACCGGCCATCCCTTCTGCGTCGGCTTGAGCACGACGACGAACCCTTCGTAGATAAAAGATCATTGTAGCGCGATACTGTATCCTCCTTACATGCACATTTTTATATGGTTATTGCATAATAATTTCGTTGGCGGTATCACCTTCTAGAAGAAGTCGGGATAGAGCAATTGTAGCGGAGCTTGTAAAGAAGAAACTCCGACATGATTGATGTGAAGATTTGAACCACGTGTCTACGAATCAACCGGGGAATACATTGTTTGATACAAAGATAGATTTTGATACTGTTCAGTTTCTGGCACTGAGCGCTCTTTGAGCAACTTAGCGGAGACCATGAAGCGCGCCTGCCTGGGTGATCTAGCTCGTCTGGTCGATGACACGATCCTGAAAGCCCTCTGTTTGTGCGATATAATCGATCTCATACATGCTGAACAGGTTTGTGTTCCTAAAGGTATCTGCGATGCTGTACTATGCTGCTGACTTTTTTCAGACTTGTAGATATCTCAGGTACCTCGTATCACATTCAGAAGTGTGGCACGCTGTCGCTTTGGGACTGCCCCGCGAGCTCTTTCCTAGTATCTTACCTGGTCAGACACGCGAAGAGACTGATGTGCGGACCCTAGCAGTACGAGCTTTGCGAGGGTACAGAAACTGGGTATCTGATTCACCAAAACCCATCTGGCGTCGAACCATAGCGGTAGAGCGCTCGCATTGCCTGCGTATGCTTACGGACCCTCAGCTACTGCCGGGAGGAAGGTTCTTCTTATATTTTGCCGATGAAACTCTCTATTGTTTCGACGTAGACAAGAACAAATATCTCTTGAAGCGCAAAAATCCTTTTTTGGAGCTTCTTGGTTCTGGGTTTGAGCTCCGCTCTGATAAACTTACTATCTGCTTGATTGGTCGTTCATATATTCGCTCTGTAATGTGAGTACCTGATGGAAGTGCGTTGCTCGTTACATAAGGCTCATAACGCTAAATTTGCTAGGGCTGTCAAAATTGAGCTATCGGAATTGGATCTTCAAACCGGAGATTGCGTGCTGCTTCAGAAAATTGTGAAGCCATGGTCAGATCTATCTGAAGGAGTCGGTGGAGAATATATTATGCTGTACCAACCTATCGTTAACGAGCAACGTACAATAGTTCCTTACTTCTGCGTTGATACCCGCGTGATGTCAACTCGGAGTCGGGACTCGAGCGGTGCGATAATCATCGATTTCTCACGTAACTCGGTTCTTCTTCTGTCCTTGCGAAGCTTCGTCAGTGTCCCGACCTTATACTCGATTTATGATGAGCCCATTACTGATTTTGACTTGATTGACATAGAGTAACGATGATTCTGATCTTCGTTCGTCGGTCGCGATTGCAGGAAGCCATTTACTCTTCGCAGCTGGACTAGGGTCTTCTGATTTTATTATACGCTCGCTGTCCCTCGCCGCCTTCGAGAGCTGTTGGAAAACCATTGATGGCGAGTCGAACTGGACCCATTATGATGTTCAGCCTGAACATATTGACGGAAGTCTACGGCTACATTTATCAACGCCTTCTCCGCCTAATTTACGGCTATCTGTTCATGCCTCAACTTGGCTCGACCTTGAGTCAGCGCGACGCACACATCCTTCTGTTAATTCAGTTTCACTTGTTGACGTGGCCTTCGGTTATCGTGAGGGGTCAGAGACCATGACAATCTTTCATCAGTTACAGTTCGTTGAAGTTGCGGAGAGCCGTTACGGTTCACAGTCCTCAGCCGAAGTTCATTCTAGAGACGTCGGAATATTCATCGTTACTGATCAGGGCGGTGGACTTCCGAGATGGCGTTCTTTATCGTTTGATGGACCTACCCGAATTGGTCGCATAGTTGCTGAAACTAAGAGAGCTGAAGGAGGAATCCAAGTGATGGCTACGCAAGCCAATGTACCGGAATGGAGACCTCTACATCATTTCACAGGAAAGCGTATCCGACATGTTATCCAGGACTATTATACCGGTATAATTCTCCATTCATCACAGACGCGAGATCCCGAAACGTCCGACCTCATCCTCAGCAGTGCCGAGATGGTTCTCGAAGGCTATGACGGTCAATTGGAGGCTCATACGGTGATACAGACATAGGACCTTCCTCACGACTATCAGGAGAATATCAATGTAGAACTATTGACCTTGACTAAAGTACATGTAAGAATCATGATGGTCGGACATCCAGAGCATTAGGTCTTGTTCTCGAGAAAGCAAGTACAAGTCGAGCAAAATAAATATGCGCGCGGCAAGAACAATTGAATCATTTCCATCCAGGTCCAATAGGAGCTGCATCGACGCTGCCTATAGGCACACGCCTCGCACCACCTTTCCCAGCCAATAGTGGTCTGACAGTTGTCGACTGCTTCACAACAGCGGGAATCGGAGGACGTCGTGCTCGATTCATCGTGGAGAAACCATTCTCTTTGTCTGTATCAAGAGTTGTTCCCTTAGTAGAGCCTTTGAACAAAGACGTCTTCCCCTTAGCATTGTCTCTGAATCCGGGATTCGGTCTCGTTGCACCCATTCTCTTGTTCGCATAGTGCAGGTTCTTATGTCGTAGAGGGCTATCATCCAATGCATTACTTTCGTCTCCAATTCCCAGCTCTTCCTCGAGCATCATAGGCACTGTACCGGACGACGGGCCTGCACTAGGTTGATGTTCATCCCCAGCCGCAACGGAACCGAAAAGCAAGTCGTCCTTTGCAGGAGCGACACTTTGCACTGGTGAGTTTGCCAGCATCATGATCCGACTCAAGGGGCTCGGACGAGCCGGCGAATACGCGTGGATCATATGTTCGGCCAGAGGTTTAGCGATAGGGAAAGACCTTTTCGAGGCTGGATGTTGTGTGTCACGCGTGTCATCCGGCTGCTCATCATCGTGTTCGTCTGGCACATCAAAAGATGGTGCAGGCAATGATTTCTTTGAAAGAAGTTTGGACTGATTGGGTGGGATTGAAGCAAGAGGGGACGGGGGAGGTAAGACAAAGGAGTCTGGGACAATCAAAGATTGGGCCGATGCCGTCGCTGGCAGCTTGGGAGCAGTCGGCACTACTTCGGTCTCCATGGGAGGGATGACCTTCGATTGCCGCGTAGATGCTCCAAGCAAAGATCCGCTAGGTTTCTTGGGTGTACCATTCCGCAACTTCTTGGATACTTTTCCCAACAGCGAAGGACGGGCGCGCTGGTGACCGAGGGATCGCAGTCGGTCTATGCGAGGCAATTCCTTTTCTCGGAGATGCGTTTTTCTTCCCGGGTCGCAAAGACCGGGGAGGTGAAGTCGGCAGGTCCAAAGGCTCTGCAGATGCATTAAAATACGCCTCGAGACCAGTAGGCTTTGAAGGCCGTTCGTTGTCATGAGGGATAGCCATTTGAGAGCGCCACAAGCACTGTTCTCTGTAAAATGCCTGTCTTTCCTCCTGGAGAGGACGTCAGATAGAATGGAAAAATGACTCAAGAGAACCAACCTCTAGTGCTGCCTTTTCATCTTTTAGAGTCAATGCGGCCTCGTCAACTTTCTTTCGAGCATGGTCCAATTCCTTGCGAATCTTTTCTAAAAGTTGTCTTTCCTGAACCGTTGCCTTCTCATCATCGTCATTGAGGAAACGCCGAATAATGGCTTGCGCTTGATCCGCATAAACCCCAGCCTCTTTTTGCGTTTGCGCTTGTTCTGCATGGAGGTATCAGAATGCGGGAGTATTTGAACAAAGGGAAAGCTACCGAGTTGTCGTCGAAGGTCTACAATGGTACTCTGAAGTCGAGCAAGCTCCTTGGCATGAGCGTGGTGGCCTTCCTCATTGCCGAGAATGATGGTATGGGATTTCGGAGGGATGCCAAGAGGCGTCGTAGAATCCGGTTCGTAACTGACCCCTAATTGTGTGATTACTTCCTGAAAGGACGTTAGAAGGGCATTGAACTTCTCGCTGGCGCTTTCAGGAGCTGATATTGAGAACATATCCGAAAGAGTGAGATGAGGTGCTTCCCCTCCCGCAGACTCTGCCATCCTCATGCTAATTGAATGGCATATCCGTGATACCTCGTTCGCAGCGGAAAGCAAGACATTCTTTAGACTCGTGTTCTCTTCTATAAGCTCCTTTCGAGCAGCCTGCGCTTCGTCTAAAGCATCTTCAAGAACATCCGGGCCCTTCCCTACAATCTCACCGTCCCTGCTGCTTACGACCGGATTAGCGAGGGTCGTTTTGAATTTGATTCCCGACCCGATCGACCCCAGCTTCGTCTGCGCGTCTGATATCTTTTGCCAACGATCCATCATCTTTTCAGTCTCCTTCTCGCGTCGTTTCAGTTCGGCAGCGTAGGTCTGTCGAACGGATTGCATTGTCGATCGACTTCTCTGAAGCTCGGCAGTGGTAGCTTTATGAGCAGCCTCGGATGTCTGTAGAGATTTGTTTGATGCACTGAAGCCGAAGTCAAAAAGGCAAATCGAATAATCAGTCGTCTACTCACGCGAGACGAGATTTAAACAGATTCGTTTCGCGCTCTGCTGCAGCTAGCTGCTCGGAAGTTGCCCTATGCATTGAAGCCAGACGTTCGTGTTCATACGAAAGTGTCCGCAGTTTTGTAGACAACTCATCCACACGGGACATGTCCTCCTGTAAAGCAAGAGTCAGATACCAGACATGCATCAATAAGCATGGAGATATGCACATTTCTCTGACTGAGCATCCCAAGCATGCATTTGGACAACTTGTCCGACTCTTCCTTTGAAAGACCTTCAAAGGACACGCCTGAACTTCGCGTGAACCCATGAGCTACCAGCTGAGAATTGATATACTGAAGAGTCGAAGAAGCATTGATAGAATCGGTGGAGGATGCCTCCGAGTATGGTGACCCATAGACAAACTCATTGACTTCGTTCTTGTTTGACCACTGGACAGACTTGTAAGGCGTGGACGCCATCATGCCCTAACATTCATTGATCAATGTCCAAGCCACTTTTGAAAACTGCGACCCACTTTAGAAAGAGACAGAGCTATGTTTCTTTCTGATGACTGGCGACTGCGAGCATTGGAAGTCGTTCCCGCGTACGATGCGGTCGTTTTGTTTTGCAGGCGTCGCGTAACTCGCGTTCGCGTTCGACTTGAACAGACCGGCACGTGGATTACACGTGATCCTTTGTTTCTGCACATTTTATGATTTGAATTGAAAAGAAACTTCTGTGATCCTGACCTCTAGCACGAGACTGCTTTACTGCCGACAACACTGGAATGCGGTTACATACGAGGAAATTACCGAATGCATAGGATTAGCAAATAAATTGAGCCATCGACATTTCTCGCAAGCTTCAGTTCGTCGGTCTCTAATGTGTTTTTGAATGCTACTTATGGTTGTGACGTTCACTTTACTCCAATCCGCTAGGAATTCGATACGTCTCGAAACATAGACTCCGATATGATTGTGATAAATGGAGGCTCGACCTAATGAATAAGGCTCTTCAAAGTTGCGAACAGCCGATATCATGAGAACAAGGTTCTGAGATCTGGATCAGACAGCTGGGAAGGACTGTTCATTTTGATCCCTCTTCTCGATACTCGGGGACTCTGAGATATTTTCACTTCAACTTGTGAACGTGGCACTGGACCTATGTATCCAGACAGGTTCCGTATTGCCAGCATATACGCATTCAATTGCGACTTTCTTTTTACTTTCGCGAGCAACATTTAAGATCACCTCTTCTTTTCTTACATACCTGATCTGCTTGCCGCCTTATTTGTCTAGTGGACATCTGGTATACGTAGTGCGTTTGTCCTGTGGCACCTTGTCAGTTTTTTGTCGACTTCTCGGCTCGATGAAGCAACCGTTTTCTTGGAAGCGTTTACCTCGACAAAATATCTGTCCATTGCCTCATTTGCAGTTCTTGTCTAAGGACGTATTTGTGACTCGAAACGCTATTTTGCCTTGGGTCTTACAGTTGCACAGTTCGGGTTCTTTTGGAAAGAAGAATGGACGCTCACCAGGGTCCTTTACTTCATCGAACGCTCCTTTCTGATTTCACATAAAAGAGTTGTTGATGTTACTAACGACGAAACTACAGAATCGATATACAGTATTGCTCCTGATATTTTCATGTAGGTCTTCTGCCTGAGATTGTCAGAGGCGGACTTACCATTGACTGTTCTTGTTGACGTTAGAATTCACTAAGTCTGTGAGCAATGCTTCTTCTTCTCTGTTTGTCTGGTACTGGAATGCGTTCTGCAGACATCATGTTACCTGGATTATCTATTGGTGTAAGCATAACGCTTAGTAGCGCCTCAGACGAGTCTGACTTTTGAGGTTGCACTTTACTTCATGAATGAAGTTGTACATACGTTTGCATTTCTACTGGTTCTAATATAAATAACACCTATTGAATCGATTCTCTCAGTTGTACAGCAGTAGCCGAATATCGACTTCACCTCTGGTATTCGGCGTGTATGCGGAAGGAACGGCGTATACGCTTCTTTCGCCATCGAAGACATGCCTTATCCATCTTACGCCATTATCGTACCAAACGGCCATTTTGTGTTGGGTGAGAACTGATATTCTCAAGCCTGAATGACGCCGCTGAAGTGGCTTTCTGTTGTTCAGCCTCAGTCGCATTTGCCATGCCCGGTAGTTCAATGGGCGATCACCCGAAGGTCTGTTCCCATCGCTCAAGCAGCAGAACTTTTGGTGACCGTTCATTATCAGTGCAGATATCATTTCAGGCTTTACTCTCTAAGAATGTTGTGGCATTAGTTAGTGTCTCTATGCGGCGTTGACTAAACGAATTTTTACATATCAGTTATCTGCTTGCAATCCATCCGATTTGCGCATGCCATCTCATTCTAAGTATCCATTCGCTGGCAGCAGACATAGACAGTAAGCCTACCTTCTTGCTCAGCAACATCTAAATCAGCCGCGTCGTCTGGCGAAACGGTGCGAGCGCGAACGAGGTCATCGCAGACCTTGGAGATTGTGACTCTTGCCTTAGTATTCCTATGGAGCTTATTGATTTGGACCCACTCGCAAAGGAAGGGGATGAATTCCGAGCTAAAATAACTCTGCGCTCGGCACGCATTGGCATGCTGCACCGTAAGGATTCGCAAGTAGACCTTGCGGCTCGTGCTTCAGCAAAATATCGGCCGAGCTCAGCTGGAACATCATAACCGTATATCGAGCTGATTCAGGCTGCTCTTTCCTTCACCTTTCCGGCACTTTTCTATATGGATTTGTATGTTAAATACGTAGTAAGCCTTGATCTGCTGAAACTTCCAGAATGATGATGATGATCATAGAGAATATGTTACATATTATACACAAGTCGCAGAAATATACAAAGGCAAAAGTTAGCATAGGGGATTATATCGACTGTACAATCTTATATTTCCGTCTTCCCGAGTTTCTCTGCGCCTTTATTGCCTATGATCGTGAAGCCGCTTCCCCCGGGTGTCTGCGCCTGTGTTGCCTCAGCTTGGGCAGGTAACTTATCAGAGCCCAAAAAGCCTGCTTTAGTGATGGCTTTTCCGAGAACAGAGACCTACGCCACGCGGGACAAATCGAAGCAATGAGGATAAGTGCGAAATGAGATCAGAAAAAACTCTACTTACATCGATTTGTATAGAGAAAACCGTCGAAGCCAAGCCAAACAGCGGGCTAAGATCAGTTCAGTCAGAAGATAAAATCTAGAGAAGTAGGTTTTTCTGAATACTCACGCAGCAAGGGATTCAAGGGTTCGCTTGGTTGGTCTCTGTGCATTTGCAAGATAACCAGGCCGGAAAATTATCGTATCGGAATACTTCAGGTCGGCAAGTGCGTTCTCTGTCAGACCCTTACTCCTGTAGTTCCAAGTCAATAAGGTCGCCGCTTCCGAGCTGGCGGAAGAGAGCAAAAGGCTTACTTGGTATACAGGAAGGGAGAATTGGCATTTGCACCACCGGACTACAGAGCCATCGTAAACATACTATTCATCCCCCCGTTGTTCCTACTACTTACTGAGAGGTAAATGAGACGCTGATTATGAGCGGCCTCATCCGTTTTAGCCGCGCGCGCAGAATTCACAACGTATCTTAGTTCAACGAATGAGCATGGTCGCACCGGAAATAACCATTCGGAATGCGTACTCCCTGTCAATCCTTTCGAATGCTTTAGCGCTTCCGGCAGCAGCCCGAGTTGTTCCCAGCCTTGAGAGAAATATGAGTGACCGTATTCTACAATGATCAGACTCTGAGCATACGTGATGATCACCACATCCCACTTGGCATTACGAAGCCCTGCACCATCGATATTCTCAAAGTCAATGACCTTCTGCTCGAGCTTGTCCTTAGCGTTGGACGGAAGTTGATCCAAAGGTGTCACACGCCGACCATATTCGCCGACTCGAGCGTACTTGTTCGATTCGATCAGCTCTCGGAGGACGTGTTTGCCGACTGCGCCAGTAGCGCCGATGAGAAGTGCGGTCTGACCAGACATGCTTGGGGATCAAAAGGGAGAGAAGAGAGCGTAGGTTATATATACTGTAGCTCTTCTTCTGTGAGCACGCAACTTGTGATTGTGATGGGAATGGGAATGCGTCATCCAAAGCCGACTGACTGATCGGCGATCAAATTAACGTTGATTTGTCGGACACGGTCCGAAACTATCCGAACCGGATGATGGTTTTCAACCCTTCACTTCAATGAAGTTCAGTTCAAGTCGAAGGTTATTTTGACGGAACAATATCCGATTCAACATACTCAGCCGTCACAGCCTGGAAGACCGTGGGTCATATAAATACAGAGACAAACGACTTTATCCTATAACTACATAGTATAACGACTAGTTGATACCAAGGTGAGCATCCGGATTAAGCTCATTGAAAAGCGGGCAGAGGTTCAACCAATCCTCTGGATCGAATAGAGTAAGTATAAGCTTGGGTAATCAAATTGGCTTACGACTTACGATTGGGAGGATCAGCAGTAGGGATATCCGGTACATCTTCTGCCAAAACGATAGCCAGACCTCCTTCCAAATGCCAGTCAATGTGGCAATGCAAAAACCATGGGCCAGGATTATTCGTGAAGAAGCGAAAAGTAACTTCATCTCCACCTTCTCCGATAGCCACCACATCACGACGAACAGGGTTCTTGAAATTGTACTCCTTGCTTCCGGCAACGCGAATGACGTCGAAAGTATGTCCATGAAGATGGATAGGATGCTAAAACAGTAGTTGATATGTTCAGTCAGAGGTCTAAGCTGCGAGGGATTGCATAGTATACCTGGATGTTGCGATGGGGAATGACAACTTCGATTGTTTTGTTCGGAGGGATACTGTACACGGATCCTGCGGGAAGAAGACTCCTCGCATCCGTCGTGCCGGACAAAATTTGAAGGAGGACTGGGACGCTATCCAGGCGGCGTCAATATTTCTCAGGTCTTAAAATAGCAGAATACGCCTACGTTGGAGGCCTAAATGTCACACCGTTTACTACAAATTCATCCGAGTTCCGCCCGATCTGCATTCTCAGGTTAACGTCGGCCGCTCCAGGTTCTGGAATTCCAGGCTAGAAATTGTTCCAGTTCATTAGAACTCCCTTTACCCTTCCTAAGGATTAAAGTGGTTACTTACCGCCCCGGGGTTGATGAGAGGCTTCGACACAAAACAAAGTAAAGGCCAATAATTAAGGATTGATGATCATATGCGACTTACGTGAAGGTCCGCTTCATTCATCTGGACAGGGTTCGCCTTAGGAGTTGTCGTTGGCTCCTGGTCTGGTGCACCATCATAGCGGAGAATTGCTGAGTTTATGCCGCCATTGGTGTTCGAATGCTCAGGAAAGTCTGGGATCGCTCGAATCCCTATTCAGTGGTGATGGTGAGTCTGAGTATCAGACACGTTGCTTTCGATACTCTTACAGTAGTTATCGACAGGCTGATCCATTGTTACCTGGTCCGGACAAGGTTAGGCAGTTCAAAGAAGACATAGCTTTCTGATTACGCACAATGAAGGAGTAACGTTGCGCTGCGAAGAGCAAGGCATTAGAAGTCCACTACACGAGAAGAATAGCTCTGTTAATACCAGCATGTATAGTCAGAGAATCAACGGTAAGTGGCTCGTGCTCGACACCATCGGCCTCTATGATAGTCATATTATGACCATCGATAGAGAATGTGTATCTATATCACCAATCAAAGGAAGGAAGGCTATCTGACAAAGGAATATTCACGCAGGGAAACAGCTCGCAGCAACAAGCCTGAAGCGATGGCGCTTCCCTGGTTGAGCACGAACAACGGCGAGATCTCCGCCAGTACTTGCGCGACCCTTTCCATTTATCAAGGTAGTATCCGGTATTCTTTTACAGCCTCTTAAGATCGCGTTGTGAATATAAGAAGGAAACGTACGGGGTTTGATTGCCATGGTTGGGGAACAGAGCAGGTGCGACCTGGAGGTATTTCAGTACATGTTGAATGAACTCAGTTTCTTGAACGTACGGACCTGATTGTACCAGTCTGTTAGTGTAATGACAGTAGACTCTATGAAAGCGGTCAGACATTTGAGTAGAGATTGACTTCCTGTAAGGCAACGAACCATCATCAATATCATATAGGTCGGCAAGTGGGTCTTGAGGATCATGGACGACGAATGGTCCACTGAAATCTTTGTGAGATGGGCTCACCAACTTGAGAGAGTTCCTACCGTAATCCGTCACAGTACTAAAAGTACATGAGATACTATCGAGTACGTTGTACGAAAGACACTTACCTGGACCGAAAGGTGAGAATGGTACCAGAAAGTACCAGCTTGATCTGGGACGGTGAAATTGTATCTATGATAGCAGTCTGTAAGAAGAATCGGAACTGGATATTCACAGGAAAGGCGACATACAAGAAACTGTGCTCCGGCACAATCGGACACCTGAAGACATGATCATTATCATAAAAGCTAACACTTGATACTCTTCATGCAAACGAACTGGTTCACGAAGGCGGGGCCGTCCATTTCTGAAGTATGTGCTTGAAAGAAGCCGTGCCAATGCTAATAAAAGTTACGTTTTAGCGTATCATGCGGACATGAAACCATACTATGAAACAGCATCGTACAATCGACGTCGACCTATCCATTGTAGGATCTGTGAGATTATCCACGACATTGAGCTGTCAGGAAACAAGTTACTGTAAACCAATTTAGAGGATCATGAAGTGAATGACGAGCACGTACCAAGAAACGATCTCCTTTATTCCCAGTTATCAAGGGCGCAGGATGCTGTACCATTCACAATTACGGAGCTAGATTACAGGTGGTCAGCAATATTAACTACGACAAAGGTAGAACATGTTCTCTACGAGCGTTCAACGCCGTTTGGGGCCACTTGTGCATTGTGAACGATTAGTTCGACATTAACGTCAGCAGAGAGGACGTTTTGTGCGAAATACAGGGAGAGGAAGACAGGAGTAAATAACGACTCTTTCACGAGCATGATTTGGACAAAGCACAGCGGCAGGGAGACACAGACTCGAGAATGAGGTTGATGAACAGAGCTGGACCTCTCGATGAGAATTTATAGGCGGTTCGACGTTATACGAAATCCAGCCAAGAAAAATATCTTCAGACGGTTACTGTCATCATTGCACGATGGAGGTTCGTATCACCAGCTCCGGAACCGTTGTGTCCCACCGGCCAACCGGTCAAGCTTCTCACCTTTCCATGAGCGGAACAAGGCCTGCTGAGACAATTGTGCTCCCACATCAGATTGGTCAATTCCCCATAGAATAGCTGTCCCTAAAATTAACACCACATCCCTCGAGCTGGACGAATGAGGGAGGCATATGTCAATACTTAGGCACAGGATATGTATTGGTGATTCTATTCCATTCGCGGGTTACCAGGAGTTCCGTCGATATTCATGGAGGCTTTCATCATCCGTCTAAGAAGCACAAATGACCATACTGTATATATCCAGAAACTTGAAAGGAAGCTCAGACATCGCCAAGAGCTTAACGAGATCGCGAGATGTCAGGAAGTAAAAGCTTGACGGCATAGTACTTAGAGACCTCAAACGCCTTTCTCGGACGTCGTTGAAATTTCAGCGCATCATGGCCCAGTCGGGAAAGACTGAAGAGCCAGGACGCTAAGGTGCTTACGCAAAAGGTCAGAAGTCTATCCAGCTCCATGTCCATTTATCAAGGCGACATTTGAGATAAGGCGCGCGCGACACCAGCCCCGAACTACTGAACGGACCAGTGAACGGTATAACTTCATGTTCAAAATAAAATCGAGAAGATTTGTGAGATCCATTACGTAATTTTGCACGTGCGCGAGTGCAGGATCCCGCCGCTTCTTGTGATGTGGCTTTTTCGGCGTCTACTATCAGTACTACTATAATCGGAATGTTCAAATAATACTAGGAAGGTTCTCATCTTCCGCACGAAGCGGTGCCGAATCCCGAAAAGACGAGATCCTTCGTCTCTGGGAAAGTATCAATGCGCCAAGACTCTCCCTTCTTTTGAAGGCCACCGGTTCCGCTTTCCAATCTCATGAGCGAACTCTTTAGTATCACTTGATATTGTTGTACTAGATTCCCATCTCATTTCTTCAGCGCTGAGCTGGCCCTCTCACGAGGAGTCGGCTCGCCTGATAACCGGCGCTTGAAGGTGTCAACTTCTCAGACTTTTAGAGCGCGTGCAAACTGTCTTAACGTGTATTATTTGCCTAGTATCCTGTATCCTGTTGACCTGAGTGACTTCACTTCTACGTGTTACCAATTCAGATGAGCATACGTTGAGAGATTGAAGCCACGAAGGTCTCCGATGAAATAGAGGCTTCAAATTCGCGACCGATCCAACGTCAAGTGGGAACCAGACTGCAGAACGATTCTGTAGAAGCCAGATTCACCGCTCATGCTCTATGATGATCAAACGCCCAACTTCTTTGACGCTGTTGTATGACAAGAGTACGATGTCGTTGATGAAAAGCTTGCTAGCGTCTGGACAAACATAGGTAACATCGTTTCTCTTGCTCCTTGCTAGCTGTCTATCATTGCCCCGCACCTCTCAACGTGCAGAAGACTTCAGCGCGCATTGTTGAATGCGGCTTGAAAGATGCTAAACTCTCAAGGGTTGGGATAGCATATCTCGGAACAACTTCAGTAATAGGTAGAGCGGACTCTTCGTTTACTACAAAGGGTACCATGACTCACCAAACTCTGCTGACCTTGGACCACATTAGTGCTTTTTTTAAGCTGAAGAGTAAGATAAGATGCCTCGGATGATAACTGTCGCGTCTTTACGTCCTCAGTTCGATAAATCTCGAGCACGATAAATGTCAATCAAGCCGCAATCTAGAAACGAAAGAATCTCCGGGCATCATATCATTAAGCCACCCCGATACTGACATAAGGATACTTCGGATTAAGAAAGAATCAGATATCATAGGGACTCTTACATACTGTATATCGAAATAAACCTGAATCCAAACGCAACGCTGCTCTGCCCGTGTCCTGACTATATAGGACACTTACTGTAAAAGGTGATCGACAGCCGGTAGAATGGATTTTGAGTCTGGAAGCAAATCATAGGGAATGATCATCCCAACGTAACGTAACTCCTGATCGATCGACATCATCATCATGCCTATGGCATTAAGGATAGTTCGAGGGTCCGAATCAGCCAGCTGCAATTTCCGCGCAAAAACACAAACAAAACAAACAAAGTAAAAAAATGCAACAACAAGAAAAGGACAACATAGAGGAAAATAATTAAAACTACTTCTACAAACAATTAGTTATACGAAAGCGTAAGTATGGTATAGACTATAAATATATGTATGTTTATGGTATGTACGTTGCGAATGAGCACGAGCGAGAGCAAGAGGAAAGCAGAAGTATATTACGGTGAAGTGGTAAGTAGACTTTCGGTGGGGTATTCCAGTTTGATATCGTCGTCGTAAAAAGGGGGAAAGAGTGAGACTAGATCTGCGAGACTCCGAATGAATGAAGGTGGGCAGTCGACAGGCGTTGCTGAATAGCAGAGAGGTAAGATGATAACGAGTGAATCCTGACAAGAAAGAAAAGAAAAGCCGAAAAAGCCAGCAGCACGACTTTGCATCACCGGGAGCAAACGAATGGAACTTGGGGGGAAAATACAAAGGAAAAAAAATCGGATTGGACTAGACTGGGCGAGGACCTTGCTTTTTCAAAAATAATCCCAAGGTTTCTTCTCGCCCTGCGCGGAAGGCAATGACGTCGGCCTCCTCGTGCTCGCGCTCGCTTCGTACCCGCGGAACGGCCCGCTCCCGCTCCCAGAGCTCATAGTGATCTGGTTGTCCGACACAGGAGACCGTTTCATTACATTCATCATATCGTCGTGGGCTCCACTTCCGAGCGCATTTAAGGATCCATAACCACCAGCTGAGGTATTTGTGTTGATGCCGGTGGTGTTTGTAGAAGAAGGGAACGGCAACATGCTCTGCGTATGGTGTACACGTAACGGACTCCGCGCATACGCGAACCGGCCCCTCGTCGCAGTCTGCAGCTGCGTGCGCGCATACGCACTCTCAAACGCATCGGCCAGCTCGTCCTCGTCTTCGTTCTCATCGTCGAATACGTCGTCGTCGTCCCCGTTGTCTGCGCGGTGTGGCCCGCTCCCGCGCATCACGTCGACGGGTGAGTCCGGTGGTGGGCGTGTCCATGTTGGTGGGTAGACTTGCAAGCTTGGTCGGACTTGAAGATGCTTCTTCGCCTCGGCGACTTCTGCGAAGTCGGAGGTGTTCGTGCTTGTCTCGACGCGTGATGCGGAGAAGGGTGCTTGGTGCACGTCTGAACGAGGAGGCACTGTCCATGAGAGAGAAGTTGATCGGATATCAGTAAAGAATAAGAATAAGAACGTAGAATCAATCAAGTGAGATAGAAGGACATGAGATAAAAGCGGAAATGAGAAGATGATGATGATGTACTGAGCTTGATAAACTCACCAGTGATGACCTGAGCTTCATCGTCTTTCGGAGCAGGAGTTGGCTTGCCGCCATCGACTTCTTCACCTTGGCCTTTTGCATCAACGCGTTCATCAGGATCAAGTAGTTGTAGAGCCCGCCGCGCCCCCACTCGCCTGTGCATCCCCAGTGTGTTTTAAGGTCTCTCCCTCTTGCACATTGCTCCCTGTTGATCCTGTCCCCGTCCCTGCGTTCTCGTCTTCATTGCTATCCACCACTTCTCCTCGTGCCGTCCCTGCCGCCGCCACTACTCCCGACGCAGGACTAGCCTTCTCCGGGCTCTTTCCCTTCTCATCCGTCGCTGAGTTCGGACGCGTTATCATATCCAGGAACGAACCGATCTTAGTTAGATTCGTTTCTATCGGCGGTGGAGGTGGTGGCGGGATGGGCGGTAACGGTCACGGTGGCAGTCGTCGGTGCCGTCGGCGTGGAAGTTGACGAAGTGCTCTTGACGCTTGCTAAACGCGCAAGCTCCGTCGCAGTCGGCATTTTCGGTACGTCGGGTATAGACGCGTTCGCTCCCGCACCATGCGGGTGCGCTGAGGTAGGAGACCCATCGCGCAGAGAGCTAATAGAATTCGCTCGGGACCGCGAGCGCGCGCGCGAAGGTCCGGATTGCGTAGAATGCGTTGAATAGGTGGAAGGCGGTCGGGATTCATGTTGTCTTCGAGGGAACCGTAGACTTGCTTTGGACGCGCGTACGGATCGCGTGCGAGCCGCCGTGACGCGCGAGGTCGCGCTGTTTGCGCGTTTTCGTCGTGTGATAGGAGTTGTCGCGCTCGTCTCGCCAGGTAGCTCTCCCCAGGAGCACTAGCAGGCGAGTCGCCCGCAGCGTTATTTGTTTCCGTCCTCCTCCCTCTTTCTTCCTCGTCCTCGAGGAGGGCACCATTCTCGCGGTTCTCAGCGTCCAGTCGTCGTTGCTGTATGCGCGGTCCTACGCCCGGAACTTTTATTCTCATCCCAACACGGCTTGCGCGGGTGAGCGTCGCGGGCACAGCAACCGCACGTTCTCCATTCACCACGTCCACTTCAGCCGTATCGTCGAGCTCCTCATCATATTCCATCGCCATCTCTTCGGCTACTCGCCACGCCTCATCGCGCTCTTCCTCTGTTGCTGCGAGTTTCTCCTTTGCGGTTTCAAGCTCGCGCGTTCGACGTGCGTAACTCGCGTTGAGCTTGCGAAGCGCGACAGCTAATGCGCTTGCGGAATGGACGTCGCGCAGGGTACGAATCTGCGCGAGCTGATCCGAGACGCGAACAAGTGTCGCTGCCAGGCGGTCAAGCGTAGCACTCACCTCTGCGAGACGCTGCGCTAAGTCCGCCGCTGGACTCATAGGTGGGTTCTGAGACAAATTGATCGTATTCGCAGAGGAAGTTGAAGGTGAAACGGAGGGACCTGAAGAAGCGTTGAGAGATTGAAGGAGCATGTTCCGTCTATGCATCGTAAATCGATACTGAGCGGTAGCTTGAGCACGCTCCGACTCGAGCCGCTCGGCCTCTTGAACGAGGATCATCATCGATCACCTGAAGCGGAAGGAGACGAATCGAAGAGGGCTCTGCACTGGCCCGAATTGCGCGTGAGACGATCGCCTGGAGTTCAGCCGAGGAGAAGGTCCATTGCGCCGCATCGAGGGTGAGAGCCTTGAATGGCACGGGTACAGAGCTGAAGTCGATCGAGGGTGGCGGCTGAAGAGGTGCCGGTGTAGATAGGGTAGTCACCATGCGCTGTCTCGAGTACGCAGAGCCGGAGACAGGGGACTCTGGTGCGGGCGTCGGCGGTTTCGATACCGACGGGACGCTCGGAGTTGATGTCCTGAATGTCGGCTGAGAAGCAGATCCAGGGCCGCTGAGAGGTGCGGATGATGATGATGATGATGATAATGATAATGGAATACGGGGAATCGACGCTTGCCGAGGCGGCGACCGTTCCTCGAGCGGCTCGAGGATCAGTGCGGGAGACGATGTGCGTACGGGCGAGAGAGCCGACATGGAAGAGGGTGTATCTGCGCGTGTGAATAGACTCATCGGTGGATGTGAGGATGATGAGTCCGAAGTGACGGCACTTGTTGGCGGGGGCGTGTAAGACCGTCGTTGGCTCTGTGTCTGCAAATCATGTTGCGACTGCAAGTAGGACGGCGGCTGGTCGTTCTTCGACTGTCGGTGCTCCTGTCGTCGTTCTTGCTCAGGTTGCTCGGGCTGTTGCTGTTGTTGAGGTTGAGGTTGTGCTTGAGGATGTATTTGCGTCCGAGAAGGAATGCTCGGCAACGCTCTAACCGATGGCTTTCGTGGACCGCCCGGGACAGCCTGAGGTCGCTGCCTGTGCCTCGTCGCTGCACTCGCGCCCGCACTTGCGCTCGTGGCTGCGCTGCTGCTGGCGTCGCTGAGGGAAGACACTGGACGCTGCATGGGCAATGCAATGGTGGAGGGAAAAAGGGAGATCTGCGACGGTGTTGTACGGAATTGATTCTTAGCGCACAGTTTCTGTGATGTCCTTGATCGCGTCGGCGCAAAAAATAAAATTTGTATTTCCACACTTTCTCAAATGGGGTTGTATACTAAACACTAAGCAGTACTCGCACTTTATAAAATATCGTTATTTCCTGCGCATCATGGGCCATCGCAGCGTCGTTGATGCACTGCGAGTACTAGTGGTCGTGCGTGCGACCAAAGACAAACATACCACAAATGGACATCCATATATTCTCACACACTTGGCCGTCATCCAATAAGAGAAAATCAAATTCAACAACAATTCCTTGATTTTCTCAAAGCCTCAGAACAAGTGGTAGACGTCTCCAGCTGCAATATGTGCTATATCTAGCTCTCGACTATCACTTAGATGTCTGAAATCATGCAATAACAAATATGTGCGGCACAAAAGCAATTCCGATACCGGTGCGACAGTGAGACTGGTTGTCCGCCAAGAGAAGGTCGGATATGGCTTTGTTGAACTTTATTGCACACTCTGATAGCGTATGCTTGTTCTGTCAACGTTCATCTCCGAAAAACGTCCCACATGACCAAATAGCTTCTGGTTACCCGACGGTATTTCCTCGAAGGCCAGACTCGGAGGTGGAGAGGGAGTGAAGTCGAGGAGGGTGAGCCGTGCGCTTCCAACAAGTGAGACACACCCCGAGCTCCTCGAGCTGTCAGGAGGGATGATATATGTGCATATAAGCTAGATCGATCCGAACTCAGGATGGTGAAGGCGCGGTAAGGGTGAAAAAGAGATAGTCGGGCGAGACGCCATTATAACATATAAGAGGCAGTGAAAAGGACGAGAAGAGCAAGCGGTAAGAGTAAAAGCGACAAGAGGTATATTTCATAGATTTCTGTCGTCGCGCTAGTTCAACAGGATGAGAAATTCGGTCGGATGGAACCCGGAATAAAATGTCCGTTAATGATGGACGATTTGGGCGCTTGCCTGGCATTCAGGACGGTTAAAACATAGTTCAAGGTAGATGGAACCTTGAAAGGGCTTGCAGCGAAGATAGATAGAAAAACCCGGCTCCACGTCGTTGCGACCATTTATCTGTAGTAAGTGAACGCAAATTCGCACATATGAATTGAGTAGTCCATGGCCCGTCGCTAAAGGAAAACAAGATGCATAGGTCGCGCAACGGATTGAGCTGGCTACATACTTCAACGCACGTGATGCATAACCTTCCAAATCGGGAATGAGCCTGCTCTGAGTCTGTGACTTTGCTACAGAGATAAATACTAGGTTATGATGAAAGACCTCTCCGATCTCGAGTACTCTTAGTCGTCGATTATTCAAACTTTTCGAGTCCGCCTAAGGGGCTAGAAAGCCCTCTATAATCTATGATCTATTGTACAGTACAACACGGCGAAGACAACAACAGGATGGTGAAGGTGACGAGAAGTACAGGATTTTGTTGTGTAAATATAGGCGGTACAGGATATCATTCGTCATCACAGAACGCAAAGATAAGAAAGGAGGAAAGAAAAAGAAAAAAACATCCATCGTAACTCGACTCGAAATGAAACTCATCGTTGAGAGAACTCGTCCTCAAGCAGCCACGTCAAGCTTAAACCGTAATTTCATACCGTCGTCATCGCCAGTCTCGGGAACACAGCGCATGCTGTGCATGTCGTCCACGATGAAATGCGCACCGCAGTTCTCGATCTTGGACTGCTCATGGCTCGTACAGACGGCATGATGGTCGCGCCACTCGTGACGCCCACGTGGATGCCGGAGGACGACTCCTCGAAGACGATGCATCTCTTCGCGTTGAAACCAAGGCACTTTGCGGCGAGGAAGAATGGGTCCGGAGCGAGTTTGCTGGCTTTGAGGCGCCTATCATCGGTGATGGTAACGGGTGGCGGGGTGATGCTAATGCGTGCCATCGTGCCATATGCGTAGGTCTTGGCGCTCGAGGTTGCGACAGCATACCGACCGGCAGGGATGGATTCGATCATCTCGCACACCCCGGGGAAGATCTGGATCGACCGGTCGACGCCATCGGCTTTGATCTGCCATGCTGCTTCTCTGTCCTGCACAACCTGCTTGCCCATAGGCGTGGAGACCTCGAGATCCTTCGAGAGTGCGGAGAAAGCCCGTTCATCTTCGAAAATGGAGCTGTCCTGCCCCCTCGGTGAATGTCGATTAAGTGCCGTACTAAGGAAGAGAAGGTTCGTTAGTAATGCAACGAGTTATTTTAGAGAAATTTGACGAACCATATCGGAGAGGACAGCATCTGCGGTGAAAGATGAAGTTGAGGTGAGTAGTCGACGACAGGACATGTTGGCGGATGGTCGGGTCCTTCAAGTTCAGGAAAAAGAAAAAGAAATTTTCGAGTGACCGGTGATCTGTATGTATGGGAACCACATTCCTTATTTGAACAAGACAAATTTTTTCTGCAGTGAGGCTGACCAAATAAGGAAAGAGTAGAATGCGGAAATCGGGGGCTCGGGCACTGCTTCAACATCATTGGCTACTCCCCGGCTGGCTTGTCCCGCGTCACTGAGTGAGGAGCAGAAGCTAGCTTCGGAGGTGGATTCGGTGGATTTACAGTAATCCGTAGCTACCGCGGTGCAGTGCGCACCTATCTAGCCACCGAAAGATGCATAACGCTGGCGATGATCGATCGTTCAGCTCAATCTTCTACTGATGCTTATGTTCCATATAAAGAAAGGCAGGCGGTGTATCTGGTAATAGACAGAGGAACAGGCAGAGCATGCGATGGTGGGTACTTTGCTGCCAGTCAGCTGTAGCACTGGAGGGATTACCATCTTCTATGTAGCGTGCTCCTCAATAACGCTTTCTCTGCAAGAACAGGTCTCATTCAATGTCCCTCTCCGTCTAGGGCTCCACAGCGTATCGTATATAGCGTATACAATACGGCGTATACGCTATACGCCTGTATGCGTATCAGCTCGAGCAATCACAATATACGCGCGTATGCGTATATGTTTTCGGAAACTTTCGCGTATACGCCGTATACGCGCGTATATTTTCAAGGTCTGAAAGCATAAAGAAAACTCGGATTTTCAATAAAAGTCAGCTCTGCTTCTACCAAAATGAGCAACCACTCACCAAAACTTTAGTCGGATCTCAGTTCTCAAGGCACGGGTTTGCCATGAGGCGTGGGAATTGCAATCGTGGTTCCCACAATTCCCCCACTGCTTGCTCTTTTACTCTTGTAAGTTTATCAATGCTCATGTTAGTTGCCTTAAGTCAAGGAATGTCGTGTTAGTATTTTGAGGCTCGAACAAGAGGTGTAATGGTCAAAATGTCATATTAGTCAGTATGGTCTCGTATACGCTGTATACACCGTATATTATACGTGCATATGCGTACCATGTTTCAGAGACAAATATACGCGCATATTTTATACGACCGTCTGCGTATAAGGCTGAAAATATACGCGCGGAACCCTATCTCCGTCAATGCAGATTTCTTGCCCATTGCTCGAGATGACCGCATTCTGGGTGAATTTCCAAGAGAAAATTACGGCTTTGCTCAATTTAAGACTGGTATCCCGCAATGACAGTCTGCGCGCTGTGCTGCTGTTGTTCTCCGGTATCACATTTGGATGATCGTGTAGACCTCATGTTGGAAATGATTCATATTGCGAAAGAAGGGCAGCGTGTAAGGTGTTGAATGAGTGCTCCGTCTGACTCGGAGACTCGAGAACCTGAAAAGAAAGGGGATGATTAAGAAGCGGATTAAAAAAAAACATTGTCAATGGACCTCTAGACTTTCACATCACAGGTGCATAGCAGTCGCCTGTATCACCTGGATGGATGCCTACTCTTGAATGAATCCGGTTCATCAATCAAAGAAGTACGACTGCATGAAAGGACGCTTATAATAACATTAGACACGAGGACAACCCGTAGATCAAGTCTAAGATAAGAGGATTACGAAAATTACAAGTATTGCTCAATCTTAGACTGGTGTCTTGCGCAGATGGTCTACGTACTGCGCTGCAGCGTGTTCTCCGGTAGAATGTCTTGATACTCATGTAGACCTTGTGTAAGAAGCGATTCACATTGCGAAAGACGGTGCCGATTGGGTAGAAAGTCAGTACATGTGACCATGAGACGAGGTATTGTGAGGGATGAAGGAATGCTCCGTCTGGCTCGGAGGATCGAGAAAGTTGGAAATGAATGAGATAATTGGAGAATAGAACGGAAGCAGGTGAAAATTTCCCGAACCTTGTTCTCCATAAACGCTGACCTCCTGCACTACTACAGTTTCTCATTCATATTCTCTCGGTTAATATCTCATCGAGCCATACTACGTTGCAATCATTGTACAGTCTGATTATAGCCTTCCTGGATGGTATACATCATAACACAAATAGTCCACAGAAAGTATGATCTAGGACTCCACTTCATCAATCAAAAAAATCTGATTACTCGGAAGCAAGGATGTGTTCTGGACACATGTAACACGGTTGGTACTATGAATGCAGCAGATGCGTGAGGAGAGCATGTCCGGTCTGTACACGACTATAAGAGGACAGTCATATGGCACAGGTGGAACCTCACTTGATGCTCATCCAGCATGCCTGAACCGACTCACTATGCACTTGACGGTGAGCTTTTCATACATATCTAGACCTCATCCCACCTGATATGTATTTCTCTAGTCATTCATGTCAGAGACATCCTGGAGAAGACGCGAAGGAATTCCGCGCTTTATGTAGAAGTCAAATTCGGTAAAGTCCTCCGAAAGACAGTGACACTCGATGGTGATGGGAAACCGGCATGGAAAGGCACTCTTGCCTTGTAAGTAGCTTCGGCGATAAATATCACAATCGCTCATCGTAGGACACAGTTCGCTTTCGGACACCTCTGCTGTCCTCGCCATACAGCTGAAGAAGAATAGAAAACTTGGACTAGCCAATCTCCTTGGGCGCGTTGGCATTAAATCCGAAGAACTTCTAGAAGAAACTGGTCGAGATTGTAGGTTGTCGTCTACTGTATACTATTTTACAACCGGATCTGAGGCATCTGTCAAGTTCAACGCAGCCTTCTCAGTCCACCAAGCCGGCTGTTTCTTCAAAGGCGCTCAGAGCCAAGTGGAATCATTCATCTTCATCTCGAAAAAATCGACGCGCTTCGCTCAGCCGAAATCGAAATTAGCTTTGCTGAGCACGGCGTGGAAGATATCAAGAATCGACTAGATCGACATCTCCCTGTCATTGAGGCAATCGGGCTAATTGTTGAGGCAGGAGATACGATTCTTGATGCTATTGACAAAGTACCAGGAGTAAGTCTCCTTCCCCTCCCTTCTAGTCGGAATTGGGTTTTAAGAGTGACTCTCCAGATGACGTCTATTGTCGCTTTGTCATGGAAATCAACTTCCACTCTGTTTAAAGTATGTTAGGGCATTTTGCAGTGCATTATCATCGTGATGTACTGAGGTCATTTCTCAGCTCGTGTCTGATCAGTACAAAAGCGACAAGGATCTTATTGATCTAGTCGAGAGGATGAAGACTGCGTTTGAATTCTCAGAGGATCTATCGAGTGCGCTTGACGCGAGAGGGGATTTGAAGCCCTTGCTAAAACAGATACTTTATGAGTCTGTTGAGTGCTCTCGCTTCGTGCAAAGATATTCCAAACACTCTTTTCTTGGTATGATGCCAAACCAGATCACGTCGCTATTGCTGATAGAAATTACTGTAGGCCGAATGGGCATTGGATACAGGCGTCCAAAGATCAAAGATTACAAAGATCGGTTCCTTGATCTCAGGGGTGATCTGGATACGGCCATCTTAAAGAAGATAGGTGAGTTGTCCTTTTCTTTTGACTGAACTGCAATCAAACCTTGCAATCCAGTGTCTCAGCAGGACCTAGCCGGTTCAAAAGAGAAACTCGGGCCCTTCACAACCATGCCCGATGTCTCCAAGCGTTCCCGATGTCTTCCTGGAACCCGAACGAAATATTTGGAACAAATCAACGGTTTCCTGGAGTCGAAGACATCTCCAAATATTCTTTGGCTTACTGGAGCTGCGGGATCGGGAAAGAGCACCATCGCAGTGACCGTTTCGTTCGCACATGGGTATAATACTGTCCATTTATTCTTCGAGCGGAATAAGAGTGAGCCGAGCGATGTCATCCGAACAATTGCCTACAACCTGGCGGAGCGCCATCCGCTTGTCGGAAAGCACATCATCAAGGTGGTCGGTGAAAGCATGAATATCATCGGTGATACGTTGGAGAAGCAATTCACGAAGCTGCTCTTAGAGCCGTTATGTAAGGCGGACATCCCAAATACCATCGTAATTATACTCGACGCATTGGATGAATGTGGCAATGCTGGTAGCCGACAAGACCTACTGCACTTGCTGAAGACCAAATTTGCACAGCTTCCTTCGAAAGTTCGCATTCTTATTACGAGTCGACCGGAAGGTGATATCATGAAGGACTTTCCGACAAACTCTCATATCAATCATGTCAGACTTATGCATGCCGACGACGAGACAAACGATGTTGCTCTTTACATCAGGAAAGAGATGGAGGAGGAATTTGGAGATCGAGTCCAGGAAGTGGCCAAGGAGATCCAGGTCCTCTGCCAGGCTGCAGACGGTCTCTTCATTTGGGCGTCAACTGCGGTCAAGATGGTGCGTGGTCCCATTGATCCTCAAGAGAACCTACAACAACTTGTGGGCAACATTCGAACACTTGGCGAACACGGCCTGTACAGTCTCTACGCAAGCGCACTGAAGAACTCGGGAATCTGGCAGTCATACTCAAAAAACAATGGCACGGCTGTTCTCGGGCTCATCTTGGTTGCGAAGGAAGCTATGACGGGTGCCGTTATCGCGGCCTTCCTAGGACTCGAGGAAAGAACGGTAGATCGAATTTTGCAGCAACTCCAGTCTGTAGTCTCATACGAGGCCGGGAAACCGGTTCGACTGCACCATGCGTCCTTCGCCGATTATTTATTGTCATCACAAAGATCTGACGACAAACCATGGCACATCGACGAGAGAGTGTGGAAGCAAGCCGTGACCGAGCGGTGCTTTGACGTAATGGCAGAGAAACTGCATTTCAACATATGTGATATTGAATCGTCGTTCCTCCGCAACTCCGAGATTCCGAAACTCGACGAACACGTCATGGACAAGATTCCTCCATACCTAGACTATGCCTGTCGCTTCTGGGCGGTGCATTTGTACGGACTCGAGTGGTCGGACAGCTTGACCAATGTGCGGGACAAGCTAAAGAATTTTGCATCCGTGCACCTCTTATACTGGCTCGAAGTTCTGTCCTTAACCGGGTGCTTCATTCGGGTTGCCGGTCGATCTCTACATGTCGCCAGCTCGTGGACCACGGTTGGTGGTTTTTCTCAGCCCAGCCCATTAATGACAGCTTTGCTAACGCTCCTATAGATGATTGATGCGGAACTGTCGTCTTTCTTGTGGACGGCGTATAGACTGGTCGTTGTTTTTGAGTACCCGATCTCACAAAGCGCTCCTCATATTTATGTGTCTGCAATATCTCTTTGGAAAGGCGAATCTCTCATTGCAGACCATTTTTCAAAATCACACCCAGTTACGAAAGTAGATAGATTGGGCATAAGGACCCCGGTCCAGTGCATTAAGGTCTTGCAGGGGCACACAAACTGGGTCCATTCTGTAGCAGTTTCCGCAGACGGGGAGCGCATCGCATCTGGATCCAGAGACAGAACGATTCGTGTCTGGAGTGCCTTCAGTGGCGAGCTGATATCGGGACCGTTTGAGGCAGACGCCTGGGTAACCTTCGTCGCGTTCACCCCAGACGGCAAGCAAGTCATGTCAGGCACGAGGGATGGGACTAGTACTATCCGCATTTGGGATGTCGGCGACACTGGCAGTACTAGTACTAGTCCCGTACTTAACGAGGTCGTGTCGGTGCCGTTCTCTCCGGACAGCAGATGCGTCATTTCAATCTCTGATGGGAAGTTATTATTCTATTCCGAGAATGGCAAGCTCGTCACTGTGCGATTTGAGGACGACATGGACGTCGTGTTCCGCGAGGTCACGCCGGACGGAAAATACGTCTTGGGTTCTAAAGGTAGCATGATTGGCATTTGGGATACGGGTACCGGGCAACGAGTCTCGGCTCTGTTTCATGTAGGCGATGTGTATAAGCTGACTGTCTCGCCAGACGGGAAGCTTCTGGCGACAATTCCTAGATCTGGGAACACGTGCATTTGGAACGTAGACAGCGCTGGCGAGGTCGTAAAAGAACTTTGCGACGGTTCTGCCTTCTCCGTCTCATTCTCTCCGGATGGGAAACACGTCGTCTCGGGCGGATATGAAATTTCCATCTGGGATGCTGACAGTGGACAGTGCATCTGGGGTCCATTCAGAGGACACACGTCACCTATTACATCAGTTATTTTCACCCCAGACGGTAAACGTGTCATCTCCGGCTCAGAAGACTGTACTATTCGCATTTGGGATGTTGGTAGCACAGACATCACTTCGGGTGCATTCGAGGCGGCGCACACAAAAGGGGTCACATCAGTCGCGTTCTCTCCTGACGAGAAACGCATCGTCTCAGGGTCCGATGATCACACAATCTGTATCTGGGATGCCGACAGCGGCAACCTTCTCGTTGGTCCTTTCAAGGGTCACTCAGGCTGGGTACATCCCGTGTCGTTCTCCCCAGACGGCAAACGCGTCCTCTCAGGCTCTCAGGATGGCACCATCCGCATTTGGAATGCCGACAGCGGCGAGCTCCTCGCAGGTCCGTTTGAAGCACACTTAGACGGGCCAGGATGTACCCGGACTAGTACCGGCGGCAGCGACGGTGTGTTCATCACAGAAAGACACGGTTTCCCCGTCACTTCAGTCGTGTTCTCTCCGAACGGAAAACACTTCGCCTCGCCCTCCTATGATAACACCATTTGCATCCGGGACGCTGACACCGGCAGGCTTGTATCGGGTCCGTTCATGGGGCACACAGCAACAATCAATTCGGTGGGATACTCGCCGGATGGCAAACGTGTCGTGTCCGGTTCTTATGATACGACAGTTTGCATTTGGGATGCGGATAGTGGCAAGCTCGTCTTGGATCCGCTCGAGGGTCACACAGGCGCCGTTCGGTCAGTCACATTCTCCTCGAATGGGAAACGTGTCGCGTCGGGTTCTGCGGATAGGACAATTTGTATTTGGGACGCCGGAACCGGAGAGCTCATCTCGGAGCCGCTCAAAGGACATAGAGACACCGTCGAATCAGTTTGTTTCTCGCCAGATGGCAAGTGCGTCGTCTCAGGCTCCTGGGATAAAACCATTTGCATCTGGGATGCCGACTCTGGGGAGCTCATATTAGGGCCGCTCGAGGGGCACATAGGCCCCGTCCAGTCAGTCGCAATATCACCGAGCGGGACGCGCATCGTGTCGGGATCTTGGGATAAAGCGATTCGTGTTTGGGATGTGGGCGGAGGAGGATTCGTTCCAGGATGCAGTGGAAGGCTTGCAAGAAGGACCATGGAAACCTCCTCGTCATCTCACCGAGCAGATACGCATACAGGGTCAATCGTTCAAGGTACTAGTCCAGATGCCTCCAGGAAACGCACGCTCTCGAACTGGACGCTGTCCGAAAATGGTTGGGTGAAAGGAGAAAGAGGCGAGTTGCTGACGTGGATACCGGAGGATATGCGTGTTGCTCTCTGGCGACTGAGGAACACTGCTTTCATCGGCCAGTTTTCGATGAGGCTAGATTTACAGAACTCCCCCGTGGGTAGGGAATGGGCGAAAGGTTATTCTAAGTAACTTTTGAAGCATCTGTGTTTTTTACTCACATCTTTTCATTCTACGGCTGTTCCTTATTCTATCTTTGTTGTTATGCTTATCCAGTATTTATTGGAAAGGAAGCAAACTGCCTTGCTGTTCACTTCACAACTGATAAGCAAAGATCTAATCAACGCGATGAAAAATAGCGAGGAGTGGCCATCTCAAAATTCTGCATGGGTTTGTACAGGCATTTACCGGTCCTTTGAACACCCAGTACAAGTGCACTTGCCCAGCTCACCACACAGCCGATTTATAAGTTTCAAGTACATATTCTGATAGTCCTTGACGAGGGCAACATTTACTATTTTTTTCAAGCTGTAAATTGTACAGGAAAAATTATTATCGGTGAAAGAAAAAAGATGAAAGAATGTCACAAAAACCACTCCTTTGAACACCGTGTGACATTAGAGTTTGCCGTCACGGCGCTAGTTCTCGGGTATGGCAATACAACCGTCGATCTTAGCATGTAAAAATCCCTCCTCCCATCTGTCACACTTTCTGTTTGTTTCCCCTGCATTAATTTGTAGAGTAACCGTTTTCTCTTCAAACTTTGCACAGACACGCTCATATCAATACTTTAGGTCTACGTACAGCTATATTCTATGTAAATAAGCCAGAACAAGCTCAAGAGCAATTGTTGCAAATTAAACTCAATCAAATACACCCAAATTAGCCAGTGCATAATTTCTCTACACTGAATACCTCACTCAAATTTTCTGAAATTTGCTATTATCATTGGTACATATGCTCTGCATCTGTGTGATTTTTTTCGTGACAAGAGAAGAAGAATTGAGGGAGAAAATTCAAGTGTTCAAAGGAACGGTACTGTTGAAAGGACCGGTAAATGACTGTACTGTTGCTGTTGTGATGAAAGAACTCTCCCGATCTCGAGTACTCTTTAGCCGTCGATTGTTCAAACTTTTCGAGTCCGCGTGGAAGGGGCTAGAAAGCCCTCTATAATCTATAATCTATTGTACAGTACAACGTGGTGAAGACAACAACAGGATGGTGAAGGTGACGAGAAGTACAGGATTTTGTTGCGTAGCTGTAGGCGGTACAGGATATCATTCGTCATCACAGAACGCAAAGATAAGAAGGGAGAAAAGAAAGAGAAGAAAACATGCGTCGTCACTCGACTCGAAACGAAACTCATCGTCGAGAGAACTCATCCTCAAGTGGCCACGTCAAGCTCAAACCGTAACTTCATACCGTCGTCGCCAGTCTCGGGAACACTCTGCACGCTGCGCATGTCGTCCACGGTGAAGTGCGCGCCGCAGTTCTCGATCTTGGGCCGCTCGTGGCTCGTGCAGACGGCAATGACGTTCGCGCGACTCGCGACGCCCGCGCCTTCTTCTTCTTCTTTCCGAATGGGAAACGCGGCGTCTTAGGCAGGTATTCTGAAATTGCCGTCTGGGATGTTGACAGTAGACGGACAGCGCATCTGATGTCCATCCAAAGAACACTGCTGCTCGCCATCATTTGATTAAAAAAACCATTATTTCTTGCGCACTATGGACCATCGCCGCGTCGTTGATGTACTAGGATTAGTCGTGCGACCGAAGATAAACAGACTACAAATGGACATCCATATGATCCCACACCCACACCCGGCCAATCATCCAATAAGAGAAAATCAAATCCAACAACAATTCCTTGACTTCCTCAAAGCCTCAAAACAAGTGGTAGAGGTTTCTAGCTGCAAATATTTGTCTAGCAAAGCATGGCACGATACGACCGTACTATGTGTTACATCGAGCCCTTGACTATCACCAAGATGTCCGAAATCCTGTAATAACAAATGTGTGCGGCACAAAAGCAATTCCGATACCGGTGCAACAGTGAGACTGGTTGTCCGCCAAGAGAAGGTCGGATATGGCTTTGTTGAACTTTATTGCACACCTAGATAGCGTATGCTTTGTTCTGTCATGTTCATCTCCGAAAAGCGTCCCACATGACCAAATAGCTTTTGGTTACCCGGCGGCATTTCCTTGAAGGCCAGACTCGGAGGTGGAGAGAGAGTGAAGTCGAGGAGGGTGAGCCGTGCGCTTCCAACAAGTGAGACACACCCCGAGCTCCTCGAGCTGTCAGGAGGGATGATATATGTGCATATAAGCTAGATCGATCCGAACTCACGATGGTGAAGGCATGATAAGGGTGAAAGAGAGATAGTCGGGCGAGGTGCACCTATAAGATATAAGAGGCAGTGAAAAGGACGAGAAGAGCAAGCGGTAAGAGTAAAAGCGACAAGAGGTATATTTCATAGCTTTCTGTCGTCGCGCTAGTTCAACAAGATGAGAAATTCGGTCGGATGGCACCTGGAATAAAATGTCCGTTAATGATGGACGATTTGGGCGCTTGCCTGGCATTCAGGACGGTTAAAACATAGTTCAAGGTAGATGGAACCTTGAAAGGGCTTGCAGCGAAGATGAATAGAGAAACCCGGCTCCACGTCGTTGCGACCATTTATCTGTAGTAAGTGCACGCAAATTCGCACATATGAATTGAGTAGTCCATGACCCGTCGCTAACGGAAAACAAAATGCATAGGTCGCGCAACGGATTGGATTGATGCCAGCTGGCTTCATACTTCGACGCACGTGATGCATAACCTTCCAAATCGGGAATGAGCCCGCTGAAGTCAGTGACTTTGCTATAGAGATAAAAGCAGTCGACCGTGCACATGGAACAGCAATGGCACGAGGTTGAGTTCGGGATCAAGTCGACGGCAGATGAAGGAATACAGAAGGTCTTTCACCAAGACCGCGTTTATATTAACTCCCTAATCCGCACTCAAGTAGGCACAGTCTCTAGACGGAGTTGGACCAAGAACGTCTGCATCAGATGATCATCGAATGACATGACTATTCCTGAGCATTTCGGTCCAAGGTCCAGCATAAGGATAAGGTTTTGCACCAGCAGCGAGCAAGGACTCGGAACAACAACGACTCGGAATCTCTGCCTGATTCTAGACGAACGCGTCAGAATGTGAACACATGGCGATTGCACCTAGATGGACATACTATAACTTCTTAGAAGGTGGAAGGAGAGAAGTGTCTGAAGAAACGTAGCGAGGCCTGGGTGACCAATTGAAAAACAAGGTTTGCGATCTACCGTGGAGATTTGACCGCATGTCCCGTTCCCGTCTTCCACCTCCCATACGCGGGGATGACTGGACGCCTACTGCTGTAGTCACATCAGCACCGCAAACAATGTCATCCGGTCGTTCCCATGCTACAGAAAGGCGTTTGCGACTGCATGCTGCTCGGACCAGGAATTGCGAGAAAACTACGCAAAACGTGTGTGAAACCGCGCGAATGGGATTCGATGAGACCAAACAAGGCGATTAAGAAGCTCAGGGTCCGACAATACAACACATGAGTTTAGTGATTAAGATGGAAGACACACTGCTTGACGATCGATAAGTTGGTGTGATGGTTCGTGAGAGAAGGGAAGAAAGGTGAAAGTCTGCGCAACACGTGCGACGCGTAACACGAATCGGAGCTTGAACTTGTTTCACGTCCGCTGATCGCCGGCGTGTTTCTTAGTCATGTCCCTGCCGACAACAAAACGCTCATGTTCGGTGTCAGAGTTCTCAGACATGTCCCCGGCGACAAAGCTCATGACCGCAAAATTCTCGAGAAAACAAATGATATTCGCCAACAGTGCGAAGACCATTCAGTCATCTCCGAGTCCGAGTAATTTAACTTTCTTACTTCCTTCTCCTCCTTCAAGGAACGTCAGAGAAGATCACGCAAGCCTATGGCCCAAATTTCGTTTTCTGAGCTGGTATTCCCTTTTGGATAGCCGATCATCATTAGGCGAGGACACGTCACCAAATCACAGTTCAGGCTGAGAGCTCTGAATTTTCACGTCAACATCATATATGCCCACAGCATTTTATGTTGGTCATGCTTTGAAGACTGACCGCGCTGAATCAACGAATTTCTGACATTCTATGTCTTTGGCGTCCCTAAGCTCTGTGGCTTCACTCTGTGACTCACTATAAGTTGTCAAGTTTCTCCGCGAAGACGCTATAAGATACAGAAAGGGTCGTACATTTCTGGTACAGTCCAATCAAGACGGGCGACTGACGCTACGCTTTGATTTTCTTGGTCTGATATTGAGAGAAAAATATGCTAGGAAGTATGTAAAAGTAATAGTGAGTGGATTGAGTGGTTTTTGAGCTCGTGTAATAGTAGGTGTGGTGAAAAGAGGTTCATCTCGATCAACGCCAACTCGGATATGCAATTCTTCATCCCAACTGCTTTCCTCTCGATGAGACATGCCACGGCCATTTCTCGGTTTGTGTGGATGTATAAAAACGGCAGCTACAAAGTCCAAACAAAAACATATCTACGAAGTTCTCGAGGTCTTTTTGGATAGTTCTCGCCTAGATAAATGTGACCTAAGGAATTATTGTGTGACTACGCCGCTGCAGAACATTTAATATTCATTGCGCACAGACAACTTTGTTACTTCAGGTCAAGCCGTATATTTACGCGGATTCTGAACTTTCGCCTTGAGAATATATCCAGACTTCACGTCTTTGACGTTTTCACGGTGACCCACCGTCCAGTGTACTTGTACTTGATCTTGATGTTCAAAGTTCCTGTATTGCATTGGACTGCGAAATTAATCTAACCATCAAACGGTACAGTAGAAAGGCAGAATGCTTACAGCATCTTCCACTTCAGGTCCTTTGGTTTGCTTATGTTGCATTTAGAGTCTAATTGATCGGCCCGCCGTAAGAAATTTGGGTCCCCCACTCTGCAATGATCATAGTCTACTTCGTTATTGGGAAGAAGAGGGGGAGTTCTTTGGATGTGTAGATGGTGCGGGTCTAGGAAATGGTCGATTAAAAATTCCTTCCTGAAACGCAGTTGAGGCTCCTCAGTATGTGCCTTGATGATGGCAAACCGCAGCGGTATATAACAGAGGGAACTGCCAGAGGCACCACCAATATCTACATGAACCATTTGTTGAATAATTTTTCCAGTATACTATTTGGAAGATTCTACTCACCGCTATGGTCCCCACAGAAAATTGCAAAATGTGCATGATCTTCTTGAGGCGAAGGGCGCGAGGGGACATGTTGCGTTGGAGGAAATAGAGCACGACTCTCGTCCGCCGAATAACAGCAGATAACTTGGCGTGCATCACTGCTTTCAAAGATCACATTGTCCTTGTGCAAAGAAAATAGTGTTGTCGCGACTGGATCACTAGAAAGATATGAATGAATAATATCTATGGCCAGAAAAGTAGACTGAACATGCAATAGGATCAGACGAGTCACTAATACTTCACGGCGCTCTCCATCGCGACGTCCTTTCTATTCACAAATAATTGAGTGAAAGTGTTCAAAATAAAGCGGAATAGTACGCACTATATCCGCAAAGTCACTGCAATTACTATCACCATGCTTTCGAATTAATAACTTGACTTGCTTAGAAAGTTCTTCTTCTGCGTCTCCTCTACACGGGATTCCCATCTATTTTGATTGTCAGAAAAAGTTCGACTTGAAGTTTGACTTGTCATTGTAGTACTCACTAACTTGATATACCTTGCCAACACCATAGCTGCGGCGGCCCCGCGAGAATAACCTATAAGAGTTATGTAATCCCCTTCATTCCCTAAGAATCGGCTGTAAGAGTGAAGCATAAGAAAACCGTGCAGAAAATGTCTTACACTCGTTCACGATACGTTTCAATGTTTGGACGACGCGAGACTCAAAAGTAAACGCAACGGCTGAGTCAGCTGTGTCTACTAGGCCTCGTTCTGCACCGATTCCAGGCTGATGTGACTACCATGAGTTGACGTGTCTAGATTCACAAGGACATACTTACTGCATAATAGGTTATCTGCTTACATCGACCCGCCTTGCTCGAGCTCAGGGTTTTATTGTTGATGAGACCAATATTTAGTCGATAAATGTGGGATTTATTCGGACTCAAGAGGCTAACGCCATCCGAAACATCAATATTGCTGTCAGAACTGCACTGTATATTGTATATGCCGAGAGTGAACATGATGCACCTATGCCTAGTTCCATCCAGTAGAAAAACATGATGCGTAGGGACAGTAGTGTCGTTTTCCGCGACGTTTTCCGCCGACATTGGATCGAACACGGATTGTCAAAAGGGAAGAACAAGTTTGGGGATGAGTAGGCGGTAAAACGACAACTATCAATGGAATGCCAGTTCGACCTTTATCCTAACACGAGGCCTAACAGGCGCCGTGGACTTTTCCGCATGCCCTGACAAATTGCCTCTTTAAAATAGCAGTGGCATCAGTAACGGGATCGGGATAACGCAACACGGCAAGGAAGCGCACAGACGAAGCGGACCCTAGTTCGGTTGCGCGCACGCATCTGAGACGTGCTACTACAGATGCAGTACTGCATGTCGCGGATCTTTGGTTGGACTGTGACAAAAAAAAGGCTCCGATTGGCCAATTTGACATTCCGACAGCATCGGTGCGGATAATTAAATGGAGCAATCGGGTTTACAGAATGTGTTGTTACAACGATAAAACCATGCGAGGATACAATAAGGTCTCTATTTTATTGAGTCGGTTTGCGTTTCAGCCTCCTTCCGCAATGGTCCTGAACCCACTGACGTGTCTTGCGGCGTAACATCCCCCACCATTGATTCGGGTTGTGATGCAGGGGCTGGGAAAATCGAGTTGTATTCGGCCAAAGGCTCACTGACCTCGATGACCTTAGAATGCGAAGCATCCGCGACTGTGCTGCGGCAACGTTTACCTATTTATTATGATTCGACGCCACCTCTCAAAAAATGGTCCATACGCTTTATCTGGAGTGAACAACTCACAGACATCTATGTTCTTGCCCAGCTGATCAATAGTCTGCTTTGTTAATTTACCTAACAGACAGAACAAGTCAACCCGAGCAAACTGTGTCCGTACACGCCGCTAAGGCGGAAGTGAGTGGATGGTTGATCACAGATGGAAAAATATGCTTACAAAGTTCTCGCGTTGTTCATCAGTATACTTTTTGCTTGTGGTGAGCTTGCGCACTAAAGAAAAGTTCTCTTCAAAAGCCCATGCTTGTATAACTCCAACCTAAGTCATGTAGTTAATTAGATTGTCAATACAAAAGTTGGACTTGAACGCAAACCTTGCTAAGAATTTGGGCAACCGCGATCGCGGGCTCAATCCCTTCACCAGTACCAAATACGCATATATAATCTCTCGTTCCTTCTTCTTCGTCTATCAAGTCTATTAGTGCAATAAGCGAGCGGAGCCACCTGAAAATGTTATCACGCCTCACAATTATAGGCAATCTGCCTATAGCCTTCTTTGATCTGCTCAGAGTAATCACGCTTAGACTCTTGATTCCCTATAATGCCCTTGGCAATTCTCTGCACACTTCTACTTCCCCGACGTAGCTCGCTAGTCACACTCTATATTATCGAAAAATCAAGAGAAAGCAACAGAACCTCCCCTGAATAGAACTCACAATATAATACAAGCCATATTCCTCGTCATTCCTTTTATCCTTCTCCTCGTCCGTCTCCTCCTTCTTCCTCTCCCTTTTCTTCTCCCTCTTCTCCCCCTTCCTCTTCTTCTCCTCCTTTATGGAGTTCTTCAACGCTTGGAGGTCAAAAGTATCGTTGCCAGTTGGCGAAGGACCGCTGAAGAATAGTATGTGTGTGAAACCAGAGTATTTGAACTTGGGAGGTTCAGGAGGCGGATTCGAATGTCCCGGTGGCGGTGCAGCCATAGTGGATTGCAGGTTTACAATGTGTGAGGTAAGGGCTGCTTATAAGTGGTCTCCCCATGACTCTGTGACGACAATGTCACAGAACTCCTGTATTCAATTATATATATATAGACACAAATACTTGTTACGCATAGCGCGGAGGCGTGTAAGAAAATAAAACTGATTGATACTTACATAAGATTGGCCGATTTTATATTTGTGCATGGTAGACCAACAGTTCAAAGAGATAATGCGCGTGTATATCATTTCTGAACTTCCCAATATTAATGAAAATGTAAGTGCGTCCGTATCCCGAAACGAAAGGAACAAAATAGAAAGCACCAGGTACCTCGATCTGGGGATATCTGTGATTATGATGCACGTTCTCGTGTATGTAAGTTTTAATTTCGTTTCAAAGAGGATTCAGGAGTCAAATGACCGATGGCATACTGTGCACGTATCTCAGAAACTGTACATATAGGAATAACTTCGGTCCGGAACCTTAATTCTTCCAAATAACGAACCGCGTTTCGCACAGACCTACTTGGATTGGTAAGTATATAGACGAACTGAGTTCAATATCTTGCGATCAACAAGCGAAGCAATAAAGGTACCTGAGAGCAAGAATCAGAAAAACATAAATATTAAGAGTGGTAGAAAGGGGATCAATATCAGAATCAATATGGACTGCTCGTTTCCCTCCCGATTCCTGAGTTTACCAGCAGCAATATTAATATTCCTACTCGGTCGGCGCCTCGTGTTTATCCTCTCTCATTGACAGTAGCTATGTGCCAAACAAGACACTTCAGGAAGCGCGCAGTCTTAGCCGTATCGAGCACGCTGTATTGCAAAGGAACGCCAGTCAGTCAGCTTGCATCTCCATTTGGGATCCCGATGACAATGATCTTCTCCACGCGAGATGCGGATTCGGGCCTCAAAACGCTGGTTGTGATGATGCTCAGATTGACGCCAATGGGCGGTGAAACATCGTGGGTAGTATTGAAATGCCCGATATTGAAATGCATGGAAGAGCTTCCCGATTCACTCTTTCAGAGAATTCTCACGTCTGGGCTGCCGCGAGCATTGTCTTCATTGGTATCTTTGTATTGGAGTGATAAAGACGGGAGAGACCGACCGAGCTAGTACGTACGGGTGATCCATAACGTTTAGCCTCACCTATGTCTGAGTACCACAATTCGTATCATTTAATTCATTAGCATTCACTCTTTCCATTGGGAAGTTTCAGTTAATCAAATTCGAATCCGATCTTCCACTCACTACAGCATCTGTACCTTCTGAGCTGGCACCAGAACTCAAGGCGCTCATATAACTCCGGATCCATAAATTCTCCGAGCGTGACATTGTCGAATTCCACGCTCTCAGGCTTCTGATAATCGAATCTCTGGTCAGTGATTGCCCGTCCGAAGGCCACGAACCTAAACCTAAGATGAAGGCTTCGCCACACCATTCCCAATAGACCCCAACCTTGTAAAATACCCTGCAGTCGGTGGCAATTTAGACCGTTTCGGAGGTTCAGGCACTCAGTGTGTTTCCTCGGCTACCCTTGACTGATCTGTGTCCTTCGCATCCGATCTATTAATTGGAAGGGTGAAGTTTCTTCCTGTACCATGATTAATTGTCCTGTGCACCCGGGGTCGCGGGTCGCGCTTTGTAAAAGCGTGTTGTGCTTTCTTCATGCCCCGAAAGAGTTCTGTGAGGAACCGCTATCGATAGAATACCCTGCTGAAAGGTCCGTGCCCACGAGAAGTGAACTTAAAGCATGAATAGTACAGGAAAGAGCTTCGGGTGTAAGGTGACTCGAAGAGCCAAGTCAGAACCGGAATAGGTGTACGATGCGGGGATAGCCTTGTTTTCGGGAAGAAGGAAATTGTGCGACTGACCTTGTGCGCGAAGACGCCCGTCCTACTTAGATCGGGAGCTCCAAGTTGACTTCGAGCTCCACGAGGCGGTCTGCGAGGCGCGGAATCATTCCACGTTGAATGATACTGGGATATTCATAGGCATCCTAGTTGAAGGAGAAGGAGCACGGCGAGTACCTTTTGCGTAAATCGAGCCTACCTCGTGTTCTCGCAATTATAGCATGTAAAAGGTCATCTATCGTACGAAGCCGGGCAGTACGAGTGTTCAGTATGCCAGAGCCAGAAAGGAGCAATCAGAATCAAGATCAAGGCGATCAAGCTGAGACTGAGTAACTCACGAGTTTCGGGCGGCTCGGAATTATGTCGAGGAGATGGAATTCTTTGTCACATGGCTTCGAATTCTTTCAGCCATTTGACGATCGTGAGTTTACACAGGGGGTCTGCCAAATCCGGATAACTTGAGAGAAATTGTGTGCCCGAGGCTTCCTTTGGCATTCCTGTAAATCGTATGGAGTTTCTCTACTGTTCTTTCATACCACCAAATTGAAAGACCACATGACTTCTTACTATTCTTTCGTTCAATGTAGTGTCTTCTGCGTATGGCCTTTTGATCCTTTGATTTCACTTTGGAACGTGCCAGTTGTATCGTCGAGATATTTGCGGAAGTCGTTATCTTTGTAGGCCAATTCGCACATGCATAGCTTCGCATCCATCAACATTCCTATGCATACTCCAGTGAGGCATTGGGATGACTACCAGTCGCTGTTGACTAATAGTCGGGAGGTGAGAACGCAAGGAAGACGAAGACGAGGATAACACCAAAGAGAAGGTGAAAATAGCAAACATGGAAGACTTACGATTACACAGAAAGAGAGATGGGTGGGAGATGGTGACGGTGCCGAAGCCTGCGAAGATTATTCGGAATGATCCAACCTTGCTATAGTCTACAAATATAAATTATAGTGGAGCGATGGAGACCCGTGAAGGTAGCAGACGATGCACATGGAACAGCAATAGCGCGAGCTTATTCGGAATTAAGTCGATGGTGGATGATGGAATACAGTAGGTCTATACTACGTTCGCATTCCGCTTGGCTCCGTTACCACTGGCAGCATTGGCGTCTGTGGAGTTGGCCCAAGAAAGCCTGCATTATCATACGATCATCAGACGTCTATTCCTCAACATTGTTGCACCATGTCCGGCATAAGGATAAGCTTATGCAGCGGCAGTGAGCAAGGATACGGGAAGGAACGAATCGGACTCTCTCGACGAACACGTCAAAATATGAATATTTGGCGTTTGCGCCTAGAATCTTGGATGAACATACCATAATATCTCGAAGCGACACGTCTAACTAGAGAAAAGCAGCGAGGTTTGGATGATCGATTGAAAGACAAGGGTTTGCGATTTGCTGTGGAAATGTGATCAACATACCATATCCATATGTTCCGTTCCTGTCTTCCCCGCAGTCATATTGTCTGTCTCGATCTTCCAGATAGCATACAATTGTCTTCTGAAGGAGTGATTATCTCTTCTTGTCAGATCAGACGCAAGGTTATCCGGCCGTTCTCATGCTACAGCGGTGTGTTGCGACTGCATGCTGCTCGGACCGGGAATTGCAAGAAAATCGTGTAAACGTGTGCGAAACCGCTCGAATGAGATTCGATATGGACCATCAAGATGTTCGAGAAGTCAAAACTTTGACACTGCAGCACATGAGTTAGTAATAAAGATGAGAAACACTGCTTGGCCGTCAATAAAATCTGCATCATGGTGCGTGAGAGACGGAGGAATCAGGAATCTGCGCAACACGTGGACGCGGACGCGTTTCGTGCTCAACAAGATTCGGAGTTTAAATACTGTACTTTCCCCGTCTCCCCCGATCGCCGACGCGTCTTTCAACCTTGACCGACCATATCGCCGACGACAAGGCATTTATGCTCGACGGTAATGAAGTCCTTGGAACGACAAACTTCTTAACCGCAAAAAATGTCGAGAGAAAACACGCCGGAAACACGCCAACGCGCAGGCGACCTATGATTGCGCACCTCGCTATCTCCGGGTTTAAGTAATTAACCTTTGTTCCTTCCTTCTTCCCTTCCGAGGAACTTCGGAGAACAACATGCAACTCTATGTTTCACGTATGGTCCAAAGTCTATGTTATGGGAAATTTGATATTTCCTTTCGGATTTGCTACCGTATGGACATGAAGCGGCCTGATCAACAATCCTAGCCATGACATCGAAGAGGCGATCATGGCCTCGGACCCATCTGCTTTCTTGTCTAGCCAAGACTGATTAGATATCAAAAAATGTATAAAATCCGACTGATATGGTCTCTTTCAAACTTGGGCTGCCCCCTTCTTTCGCACCTTGCTCTCCTGCTGGCTTGCTGTGTCCGTTGCGACCGGGCTGACGCGGCGTAACTAACGCATTGCAATGGCGTTTGCTGAAATTCCCTCGCTCATTGTCCTGCTATGCTCCCTCGTTACTGTCTTTTCCTCTCCGGTTCCGGTCGATGTACATCATGGAGCGCGAGAAGAAATAACCACGCTATCATCTGACCAAGTCACTTCGTTCAAGCCCTACACCTATTTCGCAGCTGTTGCTTCGTGTGAGCCATCGGTGACATTAGCTTGGAGTTGCGGTGGTACGGCTTTTTCTCTGCCCCTCTTCATTCCACGCGTCAGGGGCAAGAGAATGCTGACGTTGTTTGTCTGATGCGATGCGATGCAGCCAAGTGCGATGCGAATTCTGGCTTTACGACAACAGCGTCGGGAGGAGACGGTGGTGATACCCAGTTTTGTAAGCTTCATTGTAATGCATGCAACGATTTTCTTAATTTATGCTGGTTTTTGGTGTATCTGCTAGGGTACGTTGGATACGATCCGTCATTGAACACAGTTGTTGTCGGTCACCAGGGAACGGACACGGACAACATGTAGGTTCCGGTTGTCACTGATGAATATGATGTAACTATGAAATGAAACTTCTTGTCTACTTTCTACTCAGACTTTCAATCCTCGTGGATGCGGATTTCTTCCAGGATGAGCTGAACCAGACACTCTTCCCAGGAATTGACACATCCATAAAGGTGCACAATGGGTTTTCTGAGGCTCATGCTCGGTTCGCAATTTCCTGCTTAGGAAAGATAGATGACGCTCTTTGGCTGACGTGTGTGCTTTTTACAGAGCTGCGCCAGACGTTCTCGCTGCAGTGCAGACAACGCTCGCAGATCACCCAGGAGCATCTGTGACAACCACAGGCCATTCTCTCGGAGCAGCCCTCGCACTCCTCGATGCCGTCTACCTCCCCCTACATCTCCCTTCCTCAACCGTCTTCAAAACCGTCGGCTACGGCATGCCTCGAGTAGGTAATCAGGAATTCGCAGACTACGTCGATGCACATATCACCTTCTCCGGCGGAGGACTCTCGCGAATCAACAACCAAAAAGACCCAGTGCCGATCTTACCGGGACGGGGACTGGGCTTCCACCATCCAAGCGGGGAGATACACATCCAAGAGTCTAATGCTTGGGATGCATGTCCTGGACAGGATAATACGGATGAGAGGTGTACGGTTGGTGCTGTTCCGAACATCTTCGTTTCAGATGCAGATGACCATAGCGGTCCGTACGATTCGATTGTCATGGGCTGCATGTAGAATTTTCATTTCATTCTTTCGGTGTGTATCAGCACACTGGCATCTTGCAAGAGAATGCAACAATGAATACATTGGCTAGTTGAATAGCCACCCGATGTGATTCACTGTTAAGGTATTCTGAGATCGTACATCATATCTGCAAATACAGCTAAGTACAACAAACAACAAGATCGCAGAGCAATATATTCAAAACAAACTGAACCTCAGAAAAAGATAGCTAATCGTCGAGATGTTAAAAATGATCCCAAAGCTCGATGACACCCTCCCCGTCCCCAATTGCAATCCTCCCTCTACTCTCGGACAGCGCAACGGAATACCAGCCCTCTGTCAATCTCGTCGAAAACACCGAGGTTTGCATACCCTGTCCCGGTGTGCTTGATGATAATCCTTCAGTGGTACCCGGATCTGGTTCTTGTGGAGCAGCTGGTTCAGATGTCAAAGATGTTGTATAGTCGGGAGACGGCGGAAGACGAAGTCTGCGCCCAGCAACCCGTTCGCCCGTCCCTTCCGCGAAGTAGGCCTGGGTACTACCTTGAGCTTCCTCACTGTTGTTCGCTTCGCTATCCGTCCACACCAGAGTCCCATACCGGCCCAGAACGAGCACAGAATGGCCGAATAGACGCACAACAGATGGTATGGTCTGCGTCAGTTGCGGAGGGAGCATGTACGGCACTTCGGGAATCAGTGAGTCGAGCGAATTGAAGCGATGAGGAGAGACGTGAAGTACGAAGTGGTGGAGTAGGTTGACTGGCCAGGGATAATAGCTGTCAAATCGCACGACAATGGAGAGTGGACGGTAGCGACAAGCACAAATGATATTTACTCGTCCAATTTCGCCTGCGAACTCGACAGGTGCGAAAACGGAGCCCTGCGAGTCACATAATCGGCAGTGTTTCGACATGCGATCGTGCACCCAAGACACTCGCTCGGTAACAGTGAGGGTATTAATCTGGAAATTCCACTTGTGGAACGCGTTTGGGTAGATTGTGTGTGGCGCCTTTGTGATCAAGGAAGGCGGAAGGAAGTACAATTCCAACACCGATTCGCGGAAAACGAGAACCCAATCGTGTACAAATTGCACACGAAGCACGGCGCGGTTCTGAGAGAAAACCAAAACAATACAAATCAGTTCACATTGAAAAGTTTATGAGGTCGCGTATTTATGATTTACCATGCCATGCACAGAGGGTTCCAGCTTCACGGCAAACTCTTTCCCAGAATTGGAGATACCCGTCTCAAATGCGATTGATTCGTCCGGAGCTTGGACATAGATCTCGGTGCTTCTGAGCCAGTCAATCACCTTCAAAACACCATGTCCGAAGACCTGCCCTTCACTTTCTGCACGAACTTGGACTGCCATGAGTCTGCCATGCATGGCGCGTACGTTCAAAGGTCCGCGAAGCGAGAAAGATTTCAGCACTGCAAGGCGGCCGCCAGAAGGAGTTGCTGCGGCAAAGAGAAGTATTCGAAAGGCGAAGACAACTGCTCCGGGCCTTAGATAGCGACATGAATTGATGAATAACAGACATATGAGAAGCAAGAGTTTGGCACATACACATCAAAATCTCTCGCAGAGAGAGCGATCAGAGATCCTACAACGTTGTTGGTTATGTTGTTCTCCAAAGCAAACTCATAAAGGCCATTTCCTTCGTCAACAGCGAGTCCAATCACACGACCGTTCACACCCCATTCAGCAATAGATCGCCCTCCATACTGCTGCTCGTCCTCAGGTCCACTCGCTCCTTCTGCGTCCAAGTCCCAAACCTGCATACAAAGCGTAGGGGCGGCTGTGTGCCCAAATGACAAGAGATATCGACCATCGGAGACAATCTCGCACTCCTGGTCTGCCAATAAACTCGACTGTAGCCTGAGGAAACGCAGCACGAACACTCGTCCGACGTGTGCATGAAGCAGACTAGTACGAGTCCTGAGAGGTTTCCTCTGTTCCCACCTCGAGGCCTGACGACATGTAGAGAGGACTACTTCCTCAAGTTCTTCCGCCGAGAGCGACGAGAAGTCTTGATGTGCTCCATGCATATGGAAATTCGGGTAAGTAGCATTCGCACCAAGAGGTACGCTTGCGAGAGGTAAGTTGTCAGCGAGGAGGTTCGTCAGCGCATTGTGCCAGACTATCCGTAGTCGCGTAACTTCATTGAAACGTCTTGAGGTCTACAAAGGAAATGAATCAGCACAGAGGAACTGAGTTAGAATGTTTTGCTCGCCTTCCTCAAGGACAGAATGTCTGTAGGATGCAGCCAAGTAAAGATATGAAGTAGAACATCAATGTCGAGATTTGAGAACATCTTGAAGAATTACTAGCATATAACTAGTAAAATAGACGCATATTGTACCCCAAGTAACCAGACTTGTCGTACTGCGGAGTGAGGGAGATGATGGCGGGTTAAGGACAGGCCACGCGAACAGGGGGCATGCTAGAGATCGACGAAGATCAACGGACCCCATATATGGGAGCTCTTATTCTTAGATCCCTCCCAAACCGTGATGAACAATAGAAGTACATCAGTAGTAAATTCAGCGGCACAACTATACGTTACATGAAGTACACCCGATACACTTCTTATCCATAGATTTACATGACAACAAGTCGATAGCAATTCTCGTAGCCGGTCAGCCGTTACGTGGAATAATAAGCATTAAAATATGAATGGAGGGGTGGAAAATTACAAGTGGTGACGACCGTGGATCAATGAAGGGATTAAGGATGGTCATACATCGAGTATGGGATGTCAGTGTGCTGGAATTGGAACAGGAAAAGGCCAATATGTGGACGCTAGCTGCGGATCGTCGTAATTTCGAATAGCCGTCATCAATGCCAGCCAGACGCCCTTAGATCGCGACCATGCGAGGGAGTGCCTCCGATGCTTCGTGAGATAGAGGCTTCACCTCGTTCTCGACTATGTTATGGTAGCCAATGACGTTGTCCAAGATTATCCCGGCCTTGCGTAGTTCCTCTTCAAACGTGCTTACAACTGACGGTGGCTCCCATTCAGGGTATTCTAAATCGAGGTCTAGCTCCGCGTTCGGAGAAGGTGGCGGAGAGGAGGAACGTGCAGTAATCTGGGAGGACCGAGGAGTTAGTGGGCCGTCTTCCGTATCCGCAGCCGAGGGAGATGATTCTAGCCCTTTGACTTCCTCAAACCGCATTTCCTCCCCCCAATCTTGCTTTGGAATACCACCCTGGCCTTCAGCGGGACCGATGAAAGCAGCTCTGCCATCTGACTTACTCGCGGAGCCGCCTCCTGCGGCGTCAGTTTGCGTAGCACTTCCGCAGGAGCGTAAATTTTCTTCAAAGACGGTTTCTTGAGGTGAGGTCGTTAGAAGGCCGTCTGTCCACTGGAGTTTGGGTTCTGACATCTCCTTATTGTGGTCAAGGAGACTACTTTGAACTTCTGTTAAGTTCGTGTCAGAAGGCGATTGTATGGTGATTGTCGATGATTCTTCGTGCGAGTCAGATGACATCATGGCACTGTCGCGGCTCACAAGTGGTTGATCGAAGGAGGAATTCTGATTTAAAGACGACTGCACGACGCCATCTGCAGATAACATCTTCGAGTCGGAGTCTGTGACTTGCTCTGCGGCCGAAAGAGACGCGTTTATGTTGGATATGACTTCGGTTTCCTTCTCCGGAAAAACAGCATCTTGACTATGGGTTTTGCGCGAAATTTTGAGTTTGAGGGGCGAGGACCCAGGTGATACTCGTAACCGCTTTCGCGGACTCGAACCTTTCTCTTCCGACGTATCCGCAGCAGAAATATTCGCTTTCGGCGCGATCCTTTCATCAGTGTTCGTTCTACAACGTTTGATATGCCTATTCCAGAGATTAGGCCCGTAGGTGCTTTTGCTGGATAGTTTGATCTTTGTTCCGCACAAACGGCAAACCACCAACGTAGGACTCTGCACATCTGCGTAAGGATCTGCCCGGAGGTATTCCTCACGCGAACTAGCCTGGACTTTCCGAGATGGAACACTGTTTGAGAATTCATTTGAAATATATCAGAGCATGTCTTCGACCTGGGTGATTTGTTACCGACGTTCTTGCCACCACAATAGAATCTTGGAAATCCTCCTTCTTGACATTTGATCTAGAGGCACAAACGCGGAATTAGCTCAACATGTCAGGTAGGTATAGATCGACTAACGCTGTAGGAGCCTTGCGCGTGTTTCGAGCATTGGTAGAAGGGGACGGCGTTCGACGACGCTTACCGGTTCTCGGTTTCTTAGCATCAGCGGCCACTTCGTCCATGTTTCTCCTCCTACATGCAGAGCGACAACAATGAATATTCTGCTGCACTATATAGAGGGCGTAAGCCTACCTCGGACCTGGTGGATTGCGCCCAGTTTGCTTCGTCTTTATGATCCTGGGAACCGGTATGAGGACGAACACTTCTCTGCATCGCACATCAAGACAGGACCTTGAGTGTTGGCTGCGGCGAGGTAGAGATATTCAACCACTTACTGGGTCGGCATGGCGCTTCACCACTTCGTCAGACGATAGAAATTCTCGCTATCACACGGTTGCAGCTGACTGGTTGGACGACGTCCGGGAGTAGGTTTTGTACTAAGGTGAGTTGACCGCGGAACAACAGGGATGGTGACAGTGAAAGAACAAGAGCTGAGCGTCTATGAGCCAGGTGTGAATTGAGCAAGAAGAAACCGACTGCACTAGGCCCGGCGAAGCATACTGAAAACGGTAGCTCACTATATCATCATATATTTAAGAAAGCAGTACTCGTAGAAACATTCCGAAGACGCCGGCCCGTGTGATTTGGCATTTTATTGGGCTTGAGAATTTCCGTTTAATGTATGCACACCTGTTGTCGCTACTTTAGCGCTGCTCTCCGTGCGCATGGTACGGCGGTGGCTGTCTGCCAGGTAGACAAAGGGAAACAAAAGAGTTCCTGCCCTGCTGTCATAATGTGAGCCGCTTTGCCAATTTAGGCAGCGCCTATTCTTGACCATTTCCACTTTGGGAAATGGACAATCACGGCAAATATCTGTTGTTTTAATTCGCCGAAATTCCTTTAATCAATAGATGGTTTCAGCTCTGAAACACATTGGATAGATTATATGTAGCTGCAGTCCTTTGGCTAAATGCGATCAGAGAACATACACGCAAAACGTAATATTAATGCGCATGTATGTATGCATCTTCTAATTGAGGCAGTCGAAATTGATCGACATTGGAATCAGGTGACTCCGGAATTGTGAGAATACATTTCCCAATTTGAAGTCAAGTTGAACTGGGACCTTCGAGGCGAGTCTTACCTGCCTCTGCATCATTCCACCAGTCAGAATCGGAATTCTTTACTGCAGCGCAATTCTCTAAGAGCCATGGCGCCGAAGAGCAAGTCGTCCTCGGGTCCAGTATTAAAACAAGGAACACTGTCTTTCGCGTCAGCGAAGCGCGGTTCAACCGCGGCTGGCAAAACAAATGCGCTCAAAGCGAGCCCGTCTGTATCCTCGGCCAAGCCACATGGAAGCGAGAGGAGAGAACCAAGTTCACGAACCACAAGTATCAGCAGCACCATAAGTGCATCGCCTACAGATTCAAATACCGATGACGACATCGTACTGGTCACCTCAACTGTTGAGCAGCGCAGCTCGAAGCGTCGCAAGACGGCAAATGGACAACCGAAAGGCGTCCCTAAAGCAGCAGGCGCCGTGCGGAAGGCAGCAACTAATGATTCTGATACATCGTCTGATGAGGAGCTTGAAGAACAAGTAGACCTCAAAGTCTTGGAGAAGAACCCCCGGATTCAAAGGCTCTACAACCAGACAAGGACGCGCATGGGCGACGTTGCCCCCGGTGCGTATCGGCTCGGACGTCCAAGCTGTTCTTGCTGACATGATCTTTCAGTTCATGCAGAGAAACAGACCAAGATTCACCATATTTTGCGAGTCTTTGACACGTAAGTTTGAGTGTATTGCATTAAGGACCTAGAGACTCAGACTCTGCTAGATCTTATGAATATGGTCCATGTATTGGGATGACGCGCCTTCAGCGTTGGGAGCGTGCACATGCTCTCGGTTTGAACCCACCTCCCGAGGTACGTGACTGTTTGCTCATTATCCGATGTATTCAATAACATGGCTGTGTTAGGTACGCGAAATTCTTTTGAGCAAGCAAGGTCTGGGAGAAGATGAATACAGGCAATGCGTGTTCTATGGCGACGTTTAATGGCGCACGAGCTCCAGATGTTTCATGATGTCTGATTGGTGCTTGGGAAACTGAGCATACAATCTATCTGTGGATTTGCCGAATACGTATTCGTGACGACGTTCCCCATGACTAATTGGTGGATCTCAATTTTGCTCGCAGTTCGTTTTCTCTGTACTTTATTACGACAGATCTGTTCCTTTCTCTGCCATTGTTCTTCTGCCACGATTGCCCGAATTCTTCCCAAAGATACCTACTCCGCTATGTTCTTCCGTGACTGACTACTTTTACGCTGAGATCACTGACTCTATCGTGCTGTATCCTTGAACAGATTCACGAATGATTTATTATTTACTTATACGGTCTACTGGAGCTTGAGGAATAGTTGCTTGATTACAAAAAGCTATTTGATGCGACAAAGCCTGAAAGTCTATATCCTACATGGATCTACGAATAACTGACGAGTGCTTTAAGCCAGACTATGCGCGTTCGGAAAGGTGGAGCTCTGATGGCATCTCCTCCCCAAGGACACCGCCAATGGCATTGTACGCCGCAAGTCTGCCAATACCGATTCGCGTTTCGGTCGTCGCAGAAGCGATGTGAGGAATCACGACACAGCGTGGCTCCCGCACTAGAGGGTGATCCGCAGAGATGTTTGGTTCGCCCTCGACAACATCGAGGCCTGTACCCCAGATTTTGCCCTCGCGAAGCGCCTCGGCGAGCGCGTCCGAGTCAACGATGGTGCCGCGGCCGGGGTTCACGAGCACAGAGGTCGGCTTCATGCGTGAGAGGAACGCAGCGTCGATAGCGTGGTAGGTGGTTGGGCCGCCCGGGGCGAGGATGAAAAGCACGTCAGACTCCGAGGCGAGCTCCTCGACCGAGACGCGCTTGATGGCATCGGTGGGCAAGCCATGCGAGGCAGCGAGCTTGGCGTCGCGCTCTGCAGACTCGGGAGAGGGGCTTGAGTTGCTTGTGTAGATGAAGTTGCGGATGCCGAAAGGAATAAGGCGCGCGAGGGTTGCATGCGCTATGCGTCCAAAGCCGAAGAACCCGACCGTTTTTCCTGGCGAAGATTTTTCTGGTGAAATCTCGTTTGGGATTGTGCTGATCTGGGGTCCACAGAAGCCGAAGGGCGTCCATGGGCAATTTGGCCACTATGCGAGATGCATGATTACATGTTTCTGAGTGATCGGAAGGAGAATACTTGCCTGGCCGTCGTGCACGACTTGCATCGCGTACTTTGCATTTCGGGAAGCCATGAGGGCAAGCATGAGAGCAAGGTCGGCGACCGCGTTTGTCAAGATATCAGGGGTATAGCCCAGTCGGACATTGTTTTTCTTGAGGGTAGGAAGATGGACATGCTCTATGGTGCTACTGTTCAGTTCCTTATTTATTAGCAAGAAGTCAGCGAACACACCGTATCCGACGGACATCGTTGATACGACTTTCAGTGTGGGACCCGCTATTGGATTTCTCGACAGTCAACAAACATCAGGTAATCCGTGTGAACAGACCCACCTGCTTCGAGTATATCTTCTGTTATCTGAAGAAGGAAGACGAGTTAGAAGAGAATAGTCTTTAGCTCTCGAGTACTAACCTTGTCCGAGAGCATGCATAGTAATCCCTCAGCACCTGGAACGTGCTCCTTCAACCACCCCTGTCTGTCTTTGACATCGTCTGGGCAGACAACAAGCTACATTCGCTGGTCAGCATACCGACTCCAGACTTATCTAGCTCGACTTACGTGGAACTCCTTTCGCTCCTGAAGAACAGGCATTACTTGTGGTCCCAAGTCCCGCGAGACGACGATCTTGTGCATTCCCCTATCGTAGAGCACTCTTTAGACTGTGGGTTAATCGCAAAAATAGGAAGATATAACATACTCGATTGAACCCATTATTGCGCACTGACTGGTCGTTTGAGGGTGGTGAGATTTTTGGTGGTTGGTGTAGTTTGCAGGATCCAACTTCCAGAGGACGCCTTATATGCCTGCTCGACGAACTGATCGCAATCCGTCGGGAGAGCGAAGCGGCGTTCCTTACTTACATATTGATGTCCCTGCCAGCTCCACGCAGTCATGATAATCAACCGCGGACTTGATGATAGCAAAGCGAGATAAAGAATAAAGGGAATCTCAACAACTGATGCTTACATGAGAAGCGTAGATACAGCGGATGTAGAATGTGGGAAGGGTGAGTATTTCGCCGAGACACCGCGGTGTGCTTCTCTCCTCATTATCTGCGTTCTCGACGCTGCTGTAATGCTACTACTCCGTTCCGTCGTTCTAGAACCCCGTGTTTCTATGGCGCTCCGACGCTTCCAGCGGGAGTTCACACTCTCAAACCGAGGCAATGATCGGAACGAAATAGTTTTTCAACATTCGCTTGGCGGGAAAAAAGGTCTTCATCAATTCAATTAGATCGTCTGAATGAATAAGTTTCGTCATGGATCCGGATAAACAGCAAAGAAGATGCAATTGGTTCCAAAAATACGGAGATAATGATAAATTACTCAAAATTGAGAAAGAGTAATTAGTAATTGGATACATTCGCGTCAAAGTCGAACGTCAACGGCGCGGGCCCAGCGACAATCGAACTATCCGAAACAGTGGTATTATCGGACGTAACAACCGCAAAAACGAGGCCCTGCAATCCTGGGGGAATGACTGCCTGAGAGTTGGCGATGCTCGTGAATGTCGTGTTCAATCCATGCAAGAACGCAAGGTATTGCCCGTTGCCCGAAATGGTTGAATTGACGTAAGTAAGGTTGATCGTCTGGCCAGGCATGGGCATGCTGTTATTCGCATCTGCGGCTGAGACATTTAGGCTCGGAAACGGCTTGAATGGCAAAGGAGGGTTTGATGCGGGACATTGGATAATGAAGGTAGACGCCAGGGAATAGACAAGGTTCCCGTCGAGCGGAGTGTCGTAAGAGCTGGACCACGGTTGGTTAAGCAGGACTGACGACTTCACCCATGATGCATGTCGAGCTTCCATAGATAGAATGGCACCCGCGGCTCTAAGGGACGTGCTATCATTCACCAGGTATTGGGAGCCATCGATGTATGCCCCGTTTCCGACGCTCTCCAGCATGTTCGAAAGTGTCGCGAAAGACTTCGGATCGCTGAAAGGGCTAGATAAAACGTATGTGAGTACCTCGTTTGTAACAAACACAGCATGAGACATACAAGGAGTAGTTACAAGGAGCGACGGAGTTATTTCCGAGCGTCTGTGTGAGAAGTGCTACATGCGACGCCTCATGCTCCGCTATTTCCTCGAAACGTCCGCGAACCCATGGCGCATACCCTGCTTTTTCGAAAGCGGGTTCATCGAATTTTGCAAGGGCTTCGGTGTAAAAAGTGTTCTCCAGGTGTTCGAGCGTCAATGCAAATTGAAGAATCTGCGTTGAGCTAATAGACGATGAGTTCGCAGCGCGCTTGATCGGAGTCGCAAGCGCTAAACCAGTACCGAGAACAAGTATAGCAGGGACGTGAAGAGAGAATTTCATGTTGATCAAGTGTCCAGGAATGAAGCTCTCGAGTTGTATCCCAAGGGTATTTTATACACTTCCTCCTGCACAGCACGATTCTGAGTGAACCGAGACAAATGACCGAGTCGACTGACCTTCTTCGACACCGCGGGGACAAGTTACGAATACCGATAGGCCAAGTAACCTGTGTCTGCAGCTCGAACGGCAGGTGCTATTGTACTCCATACATCGCAGCAAGGGAATGGCACTGAAGTCCGAGTCTCAGAATTCCACTGAAATTTGGTCCTGGTTCAACTGCCACCCTGGACATTCTGTGCTTTATGAGAGCATGTCGACCTCAAAAAAAAAGCAAACTAAAAGATGTCGAGGAAGTATCATATGGATAGGCATACGCTGAGGATGAAGATGCAGATGCAGATCAATGCTTAGCGGAAGTGGTCATGCCAGCTGCAGATCTCCAAGTCCAAACTCCACTTCAAATGGATATCGGTGAGTACCTAAAGCTTGACTACAATAATGGAATATACAGATACATCGCATTTCATTCATGCCTTGTGTCGGTATGTGGTCCGCCTTTTTTTTGTCAACAGTGGTATATCCATTTCTTATTGTGATTATCGATACAGTATAATTGACCTCATCTACTCTCCTTGCGACTACAAAGAAAGGATTTCGAAGTCCTAGATATTGTCGTCTTATTGTCAACGGTGGAACCTCTCGCTCCAGTCAAATTTCACTGAGGTCAATGTCGTTCTGAATGTGTATGCTTGAGCTCAGAATATTTTGGAAACTATTATTCAAAGAGCCTACCTCCGGGTCAGCAATTACTATATCAATTCTTTGCCTAATTTCATTAGCAAGCACATCCCACTTAGCCGGTGCTCGTTGGCACTCGGATGAATGGCAGAGCGACGCTACTCGGAGCGTATCTCCAATGAATTCCCGAGTGAGTATTTTGTGTCCTGCCGGGGACTGAGAAATGATAGGCTGCGACCTGGCGACAAAGTCAAGCACCCACTTGGCAGTACGAGGAGAAAATGGACTGCCTTCTCCGCAACTAGTGCACGCAAGACCCAGAGAAGAAAAGGACCTGTACTCATTCACTAAAGCTTTCACTGTATCGGCCATCTTTGTATGGAACTGCAAGAGGCGCAAGTACTGGGCGGCACTAATTTGGCGAAGGTCCTCGATGAAAACGCCAATTATGCTGCCTTTCAGAGAAGCATACGCAGCACGACGGGCAATTTCCTTCAAATTGAGTCGACAAGCCAGAACAAATACGCGTAGTGCAAGTGTCTCATCGATGACGCTGCCATCGGGAAATGTAGTCTCTGCAGCGTCGAGCAATTTTGTGCATAACTTCTCCACGGCGATTTGCATGTCGTACTTGAGAGCCGCAGCTAGAATTGGTCCTACCCCGTTAACAAGTTCCTGTGCATCGGTTACTTTGCCTGATTCAGATATGCCCGGAAATGAAGGTGGCGATATTGGGTAAAGGAGACGCAAGAGCGTATCAATTGTACTACTCGACTCCGATATATCGATAACCTGCTCGTCGGCTGCTGGGACTGCATTTTCTTTCCCCCAATGTTCTTTGTCATTCGATTCGTTGGCTCGGGGTAAGGTGAACATGTCGTGGAACAAAGGCGATACGAGTGCCAAAATGTTCTTATACGCTTTGAACTCGATGCCGTCTGCGGATTTCAGGATAACGCCTCCTGTAGGAAGAGAGAAATCGTCGAGAGGATGTGCAGCTTTCAACGACATCGAGGGTTGAGGCTCGTTCTAGAGGTCGAATTGTTAGTCTTCAGATCGATGGAGATCATGATCTGAAGTAAGATCTATATCGTGATCAGCGTTGGAGAAGAGAATATACTTCCGCATTAGCGACAACTTGACAACGTCAACTTTAGTAGACCTTAGTTCTGCAACATTCCATTAATGAATGACTTTCCGTAAGGATTTGGATTCCAAACTTGTCCTAAACGACCAAATGTCTTGGGAAAGCCTTAACTGTTTAGAAAGACCGAACCGTAAGTCCAGTAGACGAGTCGCAACAAGAGATGTCTTAAGTTACCAAATGACTTGACTATTGTGCATACCCGTCGAATCCATGTAAAAAATGTTGCTTCGTCTCAGACGTCCAGGTGAAAAGCAATTGTAAGCAAACCAATGCAGAATATGGCGCACATAAGCTTCTGAGACAATGGTTGTCTAGTTCAGAGGCATTTCAGAGTTAGAATATAGGTTGGCATGAAAGAGGTCACTTCATTCTAGCTTCTGGGAACATCAGTAATAATGCCGGGCAGCACCTACATCACAATCAAGATGCCATGGCGGGCTGCATGAACTCAGTCAATAGACTTCATCCGTCGTTTGATATGGAATAACAATTATATCTATGCTTTTCTCTTTTTCATTTTAGTTTCTCTGGTTTCTTCGCACAGGGTCTTATCAAACCTCTTTATGCTTACCTTGCCACTTATTACTCGAATTGAGCATGATCCGGTTGAAGCCAGTGATTTCCACAAACGACGAGTCTTGGAGCTATCCCTGAATAGCGAAGAAATTCTTGTTGAACCACTACTATTCCGTATCCTTGCATCTTCCTGGCCCCAACTGCCTTGGCCAGTTTAGGGCCAAGGCATCCTGCACCAGGTACACAGCAGTAACATAGTTAATCTCTCCTTATATTCCTAACCATGTGTTAGCAGTCATGTCGCAATTCCTTATTACTTATACAACTTCAATGGCAATCCATTTGTTCACTTTATCCATCATAAGCCCACGCCTCACTTTGATAAGGGTCCCCGCCCCTATACAGAGACCATCGACCGCCCCGGTATGATGACACCGGAAATAATATATTAGCGTGAAGGAGGCATAAGTTCTTCCCAAATCCGTCGAAGCTCAGAACATCCATGCTCCTTCAGATTTAGCTTTGCACCGTTTGCCTGAAATCATATTGAGCGGTAGATCATTTATGGAGGTAAGGAGTGACTGACTGTTCCGAATCCTTTACAGCGATGGAGTTTGCTTGCTATGAAATCGATAATTTTGAATGTTCCATCAGATGCACGCACGACGTTTCGAGGATCAAGGTCATCATGACTGATACCAAGTTCATGGACTTCCTTAATTGCTTGGAAGAAGTTTCCCTTTCCTGCGCGTGAGCGTCCGTCGAATCAGATCGATAATCACTCACCTTTCGTTTGCTTTTAGATTTGCCCATCGAAGTTCAGAAAGTGATTCTCCAGCGTAATCCAACACTAGCGCTAGAGTGTATTTTGTCTCGTAAAGTCCATAGCAACGAGGTACTGCGCTGATTTGGATGCATTTCTGTCTCGCTTCCTCGATAGTGGAATAAATCTTGAACTCTTTGAACAAATGAGCAATGCAGGCCCTTTCTTCACCGGAAGTTCCCTTGTTAACTATCTTCATAGCATATGTAAGACCATCTGGTCTTATCTCTTGAGTATTATCGACGACTTTGGCCTCATAAACGCAACCAGTTGACCCTGATCCGATAATGCGCTGAAATCTTAATCGAAATGGTTCAGGGTCCAGAGGTAAGCCAAAGTGTTTTTCGTCGTTCGGAGCGTAGAATTTGAGCCATGTATTTGCTGGAGTCACATCAAGTGACCAGCTAACCTGCATTTCTCACATCAATAAAATGGTATTTATGATAGCTAAAAAAAGGCCAATAAGAATGTCAGGTGTTCCACGACGGTCTCGATGTCTGGGTGTATACGATCCAGAAGATCTCTCAGAAGTAACCTCTTCCGAAGGATGATATGATTCAGCTGAGTTGTTTTGAGTGGAATCGTCGGTGTTATGACCTTCTTCATCTGCATCCTCGTATTCGTTTTCTGGAACCGCTTCCAATTGTTGTCCCAGGTCGGCACCAGACACGACGTCGATGTTCCGTGCCGTGGCGATAAGCATACCCAAAAATGCCCGCAGCGGTTTAGTTCTGTCATCTGGACTGGTGTGAAGAGACACAACGGGAGAAAATGTCAGGTAAGCCTGAAGTTGCTCTGTGCCCGTGTGAAGTCTGGAAAAGACCCATTCGTTGTGACATGACAACAATGCGGCCTATCGTACTCGGTATAATGCCATACATGAAGCCAGCTACATATTCCTCGGTCAGAAACCATGTGGGATGTATACGCGCAAAGTGCACCTTGTTAATGACCTTCCGCCCCGTAGTCAGGGCTCCCGAAGCAAGTCTCATTACGAATGACCCATGAAGCAATATTTTCGCCTCAGAGATGACAGTAGGATTCTTCAGCTCCAGTAATGCTCTCTTCTGCGAATCACATTCAAGAACTATATCGACTTTTGATCTGGCATCTCTCGTTGAATCTCCCTCCTCTGAAACAATGAAAGGTAGCACGAGATGTCCGCTGATGAAGAATAGAGAAGTAAGAAAAGAACCAGAAACAAGGGTTCTGACCTAGATGTACCGTATAAAGCCTAGGCCCGTGAGTATATCTGTCACAGCGTGTACTCACATCCTGCCCCAATTCCACTTTGTGCTTCGATTCTTCCTGCTCAAACCGCTTGATTGAGAAATATGTGTCTCACTATTTTTTTCCGGGAGAGCTGCATTGCCCAGAGCGTGGAGGACATCACTGAGCGCGTCAATCATACTGGGGTCAATACGAGCGGCTACAGATTTCCACTTGGGTGCCAGCTGAAGAACTTCTTGCTCTTTGCATCTGAAGTGCCCTGATGAAAGTCACTCGGTTCAGGGGCGTAGCTTCTTGTCTCAGATAGTCTCTGGCAAACGTGATGGTTGCAAATTTTTTTTGGGCGTTAGCTTGCACGTGATTTGCCTCGAAATTCGATTATCCCTTCCTTCCACAGGGGGCAGGATTACGTTTCTAAGCAGCTTAAATAGGAAACAGAATTGGAAAGCTCGTCTCTGATTGGCTGGATTCCAGCTCCGGATCAAAAATTTCAGATTCGGAAAGAGGTTTTGCCCCCTGTGTATATATGTATATGATATAAAATGCAATACTCTGTGACGAATGTTCAACACATCATCATGGACTGGGATAATGGGACTCTGAAAAATGACATAAATAAGATCAAGTGAGTGGCGCGCTCGTTTCGTAAAGTTCCTCGCTATCCATTCTGAGATATAACTGCACTGTGCACCATTTGGAGGACTACTAACTGGGCAGGCAATGGTGACAAACACCTTTATTGAAGATTCGCACAGGCAGCACCGTTCTTTCGTCGGCTGGGGTCCGTCTGCATGTATCACATATTTTCTCAACTGTTTTTATTCATAGGATCTCTCCTTCAGCTGGTCCTCCGATGATGCACACATAACAACGGTGGTGAGATGCGGTTCCAAATCTTTCTCGCGCAGGCGGGCGGAAGTTTCGGTACTTATGAACTGCTGCTCTTCTTTTCTACGCCCTTTGCACCATCCATGTTCGTCGCAACGCAGTCGCTCGTCGCTCGCTTGGTTACGTGCATGCTAATTGCCTCCATTGGTGCCAATGGCGAGCGTGTGCAGTTGAATTATACCGCCAGCCAAGGGCAATCCTTAGCGAGGAGTTGATTTCTCTCAGTCTATCACAGCACAGAGGTTGCGAAGGGTTACCGAATACATCATCTCCATTGCAGATAACATCATGCAAGAAACAGCAACCTCGCCTTGCAGTGTAAATCTCACCTACAAAATATCCAACAGGACACAGCACTCACAGCAATGTTGGACAGGATCAGTGTCTGAATAAATATTCCCCACTTCAAGGCAAGATGGGATGGACCTATTGGCAAACGCTAAGACATAATTGCAGTCGCGACATCAAAGCCACAAAGCTTATAAGAGGAAAGTACAATCCCATGCTAATGCTGAGAATTGGATCTTATCGTGGTTATACAGATTCCCGGCAACAGGCGCGTAATATGCTGTTAGATCTCACTGAGATCAACGTCCTCCTAAAGTGCATGTTATTACAGCATACAAGATCCAAACTTGTGCAACGTGCCTTTTCAATCGCTTCGTTCATCTTTTCCTTGATCAGTTTCGGAATGGCGTCCCATTTCTCTGAGATCTGAGAGCATTGGACCGAGTGACACACTTTCGCCTTCAGATACATATCGCTGAGAAACCCTGCTGAGAAGATTTCCTCGCTTGCCGGTGATTCGACTATGATAGGGCGTGCTCGATCAGACCAGTTGAGCCACCAGGCAGCAACATTTTCTTCATATCCTGCAATACGTCCACAGCTTCTGCATTTGACGTATGAAGAGGCCCAACCGCCGCCTTTTTCAACGGCGTTTTCCATAGTGCTCACCATTTTGCGATGAAAATTTACAAGGGCGAAATACTGAGCTGCATTAATCTTGCGGAAATCCTCGAAAAAGACACCGATGATACGTCCTTTCAAAGATACATGTGCAGCCCGACGAGCTATTTCCTTCAATCTATACTGGCATGCGATTGTGTAGACGCGAACCGCAAGAGTATCGTGAATTACACGCCCATCCGGACACGTTTTCTCTGCCGCATCCAGCAGGCTTGCGCATACTTTCTCGAAAACGAGCTTTATATCATACTTGAGTGCCGCAGCTAAAACAGGCTCCAGTGCCTTGACAAATTCTTCAGAGTTCGTGAGTTCGCCAGACTCAGACATGCCAGGAAAAGTCGGAGGAGGGATTGGGTAGACGAGACGCAGAAGATGGTCGAGAGTCGTGCCTAACTCCGGTAGCTCGATGACTTGGACACCAGTCGGGTCTTCTGCTATAATCTCCGAAGGTTCGCCGTCCTTCGACTCGGATGGTTGAGGGTGGTCGAACATCGTGTTGAAGTGAGGCGATGCGAGTGCCAGTATGTTCGTGTACACTTTGAACTCGACTCCGTCTGAGGACTTGAGTATGACAGGTTCTGGCTCCAAATGAAAACCGTCTAATGGATATGTAGGTAGGACTGTCATAGAGTTTTTTGTCTGTGGCCTAGTGAAGAAAGCAACTTGCAAGACAATTGATTTCACTGTAAGTGTAACTGTTTCAGTCTGAGTGGCTCAACTTGAAGACCCGAAACAGATCGCTGATCAGTGATCTTCGAGAAAGATCGACGAAATGGTAAACAAAAAGATTCTATTAATTGCTTCTTGAAGAATTGAATCCAATATATCTGGTACGGAATAGTCGTGGCATTCCAATTTCTCCACTCAATGTCGTCGACTTGCGTGAGTTGCGTCTTATGATGCAGCAGCCCGAAACGATATCAAGTTGGCAATGAGGGAACCCCGTCTTTGTACAACGTTCCCTCCGAGTCTTTTGAACCCTGAGTTGCTTTCGCTGTGTATTTACTTGAAGGGAAACAGAATATCACTTTGGATCCTCGGTATAGAGGACTAGCAGGCTTGCGATGAAGACTCGGCAGACTCTTGGTAACACTAAAGTTTTATGCATCGACGTAACTAATCCAAGTTGTCGTTCCAAATTGGAAGCAGCCGATTTTTAGAGTCCATGCAGTAGGTTTAATAATGGTAAACCACTGAAGTAGAGAAAGGCCTGTTTGGAGCGCCGTTCACAAGAAAACTTGGTGCACACCCCTCCGGGTGGAGAAGATCGACCTTCCAAATAAGCTATAGGACTACTGCTGAGAACATTCTGAGACTGGATCAAGCCACGGTGTTACAGACAAAAAGGGAAACTGTTGCTAAATTTCACTGAGGTCAATGTCGTTCTAAGGCATGAATGTCAACACAGTAAACAAAATTTCGGTCCACGTAGCGTACCTCGGCAATTGCTTCCTTCAATTTATCCTTCAATGGCTGGAAAACCAAAGGAAATCTCTTCCAGACGTCTCTGCATTGGGGACAGTCGTAAGGCCTTGCATACACACACCTCAGGAGACTTGGAGAGTATATCTCTTCGCTTGCTGGCGATTCGACTACGGTACTACGTGCGTGATAGATCCAGGAATTCCACCAACGAGCAACAGATATGGTTCCTTCCGAACCTCCGCACCTAGTACATTTGACATGTGATGAACGACAACTGTCTTGTACTGCTTTGCTCATAATTCTGGATATCTTGTCTTGAAATGTCACAAGTGCGAAATACTGAGCTGCGGATATCTTGCGGAAACACTCGATAAAGATGCCTGCGACACGCCCTTTGAGAGCTATATGCGCAGCCCGACGTGCTACTTCTTTCAGCCCGAATTGGCAGGCTACCGCATAAACTCGAACGGCGAGAGTATCGTGACGAAGATGACCATTGGGATGTGTCCTCTCCGCTGCGTCCAGCATCAAAGCACACAGTTTGTCGACAACAGTTTGTACGTCATACTTCAGCGCCGCACCCAGGATAGGTTCTATCCCTTTAATAAATTCTTCTTCCTTTGTAATTTCGCCGTCATCAGAAATGCCGGGAAACGAGGGTGAGGGAGTAGGGTAGATACAACGTAGGAGCTGGTCGATTGTAGCGCTTGATTCTGTCACGTCAATAACTTGCGTTTCAGTTGTATAGTCTTCCGCTTTGGGCTTTGATGAGCCCTCGCTGTACGAGTCCGGCAGCTGAGGGAGGTTGAACATTGTCTCGAAGAAAGCCGAGCCAAGCGTGAGTATGTTCTTGTACACTTTGAACTCAACGCCATCTGAGGATTTGAGTATGATACCTCCTGAGGGTAGATGAAATTCATCAAGAGGATGCGTTGGTAATTTCGACATCGAGGATGGGGTGTGTATGACAGTGGAAGGGAACAACCCAACCCGAGCTCCTAAGGGGAAGATCCTGAGACAATCGCGCCGATCACTATGGAGATCGACGAAAACATAGGCAAACAAAAGCGCCTTGCAATCTCAAACTGCCAGTGATCAGTGATCTTCTTCCGCAGATTTAGTCGATCATATTTCTTTCCTCTCTATTTTAATAGCATCGAGTTCCTTTCGGTTATAAGAAACTCAGCGTAAATGTCTGGAACCGTTACAGTCTTCGTCGTTTCGCCAGACACTCGTTCGGAGCGACGCTTTGACTTACATCTCACCGTACAACAACTCAAGACGAAGCTTGAGCCCATCACCGGGATTCCAGTTTCAGCGCAGCGGATCTCTGTAAAAAATTCTGAAGAGGATGCTTCTGTAGTGGCCACGCTTGATGATGGCAATCGACCAATTGGCTTTTATGGTGTTCGGGATTGGCAAGTGCTAAAGGTACGTAACAACTCTCGTTCATGTGTGGCTTTGATGTTCATGTAGTTTTTCACTTCAAGGTGGAAGATACGAGCCCACCAGGTGTCTCGATGACAGGACAATTCACAGACGTCTCTCAAGTGGAGAAGTTCGAGATCTCCGAGGCGGAATATGCGAGAAGACAGGATTCGGTCCTTGCATACAAGCAACGCAATAAGCTTGGGCGTTTTGCCTCGCCCGATCAATCCGAATCGGCGGCTCACCCAAGTCCCTCAGAAGCATATGTTGGTATTAAAGTGGGTCAGAGATGTGAAGTGGAACCGACGACGGAAGGTGGGATTGCGAGACGTGGAGTTATTCAGTTCGTTGGCCCGACAGAGTTTGGGAACAAGACGGGCGTGTGGGTTGGTGTGCAGTATGATGAGCCTGTCGGAAAGAATGACGGATCGTACGTCCATTTATTGTTTTCCTTCATGTCTTTTTGCATTCTGATTCAGTTGGATCAGCGTGAACGGAAACCGGTATTTCTCTTGCCCAGCTCCATACGGTGGTTTCGTGCGACCCGAGAAAGTCCGAGTCGGAGACTTCCCACCCATCGATCTGGAAGAGGAACTCGAAGAAATGTGAAAATTCTCAACAAGATTTGAATACTGCTACAAGCCTACTTCGTCTAAATCAGCATGAAAATCTATTCATCGTGTGCACCTTGATTCTCTTCCTCGCGTATACACTTTACGCATCGGCAGTCAAAACCCCATGCGTTCCTTAACCGCTTCCGTCTCTCCGTCAAGTTTAACGTGTTCTCTTCACCACGGATATAACTTATGCACAACTCTTCGTTGACGGATACTTCTCGGGCAGAGGTGAAGACCCATTTTCTGCCTATACGATGCCGAGCAACGTTGGCTTCGCAAGAGTGGTTGAAGAATGACGCGATAGGCCAGGTTCCGTAGCCTAGCATCTCCGCATCTTCTTGCGTATCCGAAAGTGATACAGTCAACTTGCATTGTGGTTCGTCTCGTGTACTCCAGATGCCAAAGCTATTCGCGATGTCGCGCGCTAAGACGGCTTCAAACGTCTCGCGACTTACGTAGGGAAGCAGTCGGATCGGAAGAACTGCTGTGAGGTGGAGAAGCGTGGAGGTTATTTGGCGTAGAATATCCGTGTTCGCATAGATGGCATGAAGAGAGGGATTGAGCGTGAGGAGGGCTTGCCATGATGGAGAACGAGAAGAGGAAGAAGCGCAGAGGACGCCGCTTAGAAGGAAGAAGGTTATGTCTGTGTTGGAGATGGGCTGACCTATGGCTTGCGCGAGGGCCTGCTTTTGGTGTTTGGAAGGTCGATTGGGCTTGACGAGTGATGAAGAGTCTGGAAGCGGAGAGCTTGAGGATTGTAATCGTAGGCTTCGGATGAGGGAGGCTTGTTCTCCAGCGGATTTCCATGCCTATAGTCTGTCAGCAGAGGCCTGAGATAAATTTTAAATATGATTCAATGAGGATATCAGCGGAAATACGTTTAGTATTTCCTCATTCGACATTCAGAGTCCGCGAAAATGTTTAGCAAATTGAAAGACCAGCTTGTTGTATTGTATGTACAGTACGAGGCTGCGACAAATCAGATCACACTCACGCACCTCTTCAATCTCACTCGTACTCGGCACCTTATCGTCATCCTCCTCAGAGTTAGAGTTAGAAATTTCGACCGACCATCCTCTACACCGAGCCTGTTTCTGCACAATGGCCTCCACGGCTGCATATGCGTCAATTCCTACCTCGCCGTACTCCTCTTTCCACGCGTCTCTGCAGTCCTCGCGGCAGAACACCACTCCTGGGCCTGGGCCGCCTCCACCATCTCTCTGAGCACCAACAACTGACTCATACGGAAATCGGATTTTCCAATTTCTGCCTTGATCATAGCGGAAACACCAGGCGCAGACTTCCTTGCGGAATACACGGTAGATCACGTATACAGCTGGCCCGTTCTCGCTCTCCAGGATCCGAGTGCCCGATTGGATTAATTGAGATGCAAAGACGCCGAACCCGCTATCCGGCGAGTGTCTGAGTCGGAGGAGTGGGGCGGAGTTCTCGGGTAGAGATGGCGTTAAACGGTGTCGAGCATCGGATCCAACGGGACCATCCTCATTGTTGGGAGTAGACAGAGACATTACTGTAATTTATGCGCATGCGAGGAAATGAGTGGAAGATGAACGAGCCATAAATAAAAGATCGGATTTTTTGAATGGATGATAGGACGGTATCGATGTCGATTTCGATCGTGGTATTTCGGGATTCCGTTCTCGCGGCATCACAAAGTAAGTAGGGGCCTTTTATTCGCACAACAAATCCCGCAGAAACCTTGAATGGGCCTATAATTTCTGTTCTCACCACTTCAAAAAAATATAGAGTAAAGGCCATGCAGTAAGATGTCATGGATCGTCAGCCCAAATGAGATGAAATATCACTCGAGTAGAGTTGATGATTATTTGTTTTGAGCTACAAGCCGCGCACTGGAACGTTGTTACGCTGATGGCCGGAAATGGAAATGCCCTCAGCACAGCCCAAACTGGAACGACACCCCCCAAGCGCCATTTCGCCACACAAAACTCGCTGAATCTGTCTAACAACGCAATGATAAATCATGTGAAGGGCATAGGCCAGGAGAGCATGAGGTCTGCTAGATATCTGATACATCAGAAGGGCAATGAGTAAAGAGAGATAAATTCGTGTGGCTCTGAGACGAGGTGGAGGGACAGACTGGCAGCTGAGTGACCTGCCCTCTAAGAGAATTGTAGGTCCCACTTTGCACCTTGCCTTGTAACACCCATCATCTCCTCTCATCCTTCCTTGCTCACGTCCCTCATCCCTCTCACTTCCCTCTACCACTCCACCTTCTCAGTCTCCGCGGGACTTATTTCCGCTTATTTACTTATTTTACGTAGAACTTCTCTCCCACTCCGCTCGTCTCTCTATTTCAGTAGTGAGGCTGAACTACTGGAACTTGCTGGAGAGAAAGAACCGTCCGACATAATTGTTCTTGGGGCATTCATCTTTCGTCCGTCCGTTAGGAGCGTCGCCTTTTCACCTATTTAGACTTTACTTGCCTGGATTTTCTTGTTTTTGTATCATTTTCTGTCTTGAGAGGAAGTGCGGGCCTGGAATTGGCAGCACTCGCGCAGATCATCCTCACTCGTTGATCCCCCTTCCGGCGCTCGTCCCTCTTTAGCCTCGCCCTTATTCCCTGACCCTCCCTCCATTTATTGCACCCTTACTCCATGGATGTCAGAGCGTCGGAAATCGTAATCACGCTCAAGAACGGCGACAAGGTCAAAGTAAACGGTAATAATTTATTTTTTAATTCCTTTTCGTTTTATTTTGATTTGTTTTCCATCATTTTATTTGCTGTCTTCCTTTTCACTGACGCGTCTTTCCCAAAACAGACCATGTGTATTGCAGCCCGAACTGGAGCATCCGCGATGGCACTCCATACTCCGTTGCCCGTATCATGGAGTTCCTCCCTCCAGAGGATAAGTCTGGTTTTGGTTCCACCGGGTTATTGGCCACTTCAATAAATAATATGGCAAATCAAAGTAACGGTCTCAAAGTGCACAAGGGCAAGGGCCGTGAAAGCACCGTGAACGGCATGTTCACGCGCGTGCGTCTCGCGTGGTACTACCGCCCGTCCGACGTCTCCGATCGGAACGTCGCCGACTCGCGCCTCCTCCTCGCTGCGATATACTCCGAGATTTGTGATATCACCCAGCTTCGCGCCAAATGCTTTGTCATCCATCGCGACAAGCTTGCGAACCTGGCGGAGTGGAAACGGAAACCAGATCGGTTCTATTTCCATAAGTTGTTTGACCCGTATATCAAGAAAGAATTCGAGGTCTTGCTTTCGACTGACATCCGGAATTGTATGTGGCTTGCAAATGTCCGGCGTTTGTCAAATGCGATACTGAGTATTCCTTCTAGTGCCATCGCATATCAGAGATGTTCTCGTCTCGCGTTATGAGTATGTCGTCGCAGAGAAAGAAGTTGTCCCAGACTTGACAGATTCTCTGCGTCTTTGCGAGACTTGCGGAGAATGGTGCGGACAGTAAGTCGTGCTGTTCTCGTTTTGCTATCAGTCTCGCTGACTTTATGAAATGAAGCATCGACTCAGTGCAATGCGCCGCTTGTAAAAACCACTTTCACATGTCATGCGTCAATCCGCCGCTTGTCGCAAAGCCCTCGCGCGGCTATGGCTGGACGTGTGCACCGTGTTCAAGACGTCACGAAGACCAAGTGGATTCACGCGAGGCGCCTGGCGGGCAGCAAGGACTTCGGGAAGGGACCCCTAAGAACGGTGCCGGTTCACATACAAATAGCGCTAATGGGAACCTTGCAAGGATAAAACCTCGAGGGCGTCCGCGTAAAGAACGCGCGGGGTTGGTCAATGCCAATAATGAGGAAGAACTGCAGGTGAAGCACTATAAGTTGTGGCCCTTTAGATACTTCGGGTAAAATTTCATGATTATGCGGCTTTTACGGGAGAAAACTGAATTGATGTGAAGGTTGTATACCGTTGCGGAGGATACTGTGGATCCGGATGATCTAATCTTCCCTCGTGCAGCGACGCGCGTAGGTCCGAAATTCCAGGCTAACGTCCCGTTGAAACCGGGCGATCCTGCGCCGCCTCTTACAGGCTTTTCTGTGACGACTGCTTCAGGCACAACTGGTTCTGGTGTGTGATACCTTCATCGTTGAAATGCTTCGATAACTCAAGAAAGTTCGCGATATCTCAGGGACAGGAGAAATTGAAGAACGCGGTGGTGATTCGACAATTGAGGTCATGAGTCTCGCTAACGAATTCTCTCCAAAGGAAGGTGAGTCTTGCAATTCAAGGCTTTTATCAAGTTCACGATTCTAATCACGTTTCTGTCTGATAGTTGAGACATGTGAGTTTCAGCTGAGTATTCCGATTTTTAACATATTCTGACGATTTCGTAGTGGAGAGAGTTATGCAGAGACAGATCGTACGGAAGGATCAGATTCATTCTGTGGACTGGCTGACGGAAATTGTTCGCCGAGCGACTCAAGCATATTCCAGTGGCAGAAGTCTTGAGTCTGTCTCGATGAAAACGCCCTTGCGCCTCGAGAAGGTAATAACATGATATATTATCCTGCCTTTTACTTACTCTTTCGTTTGTTGCAGTGGAAGAAACAGGAGACCCGCTATACGGATAGAGAGTGGAATGATGAGGAGGTTGCCGCTTTCGAAGACGGAATTGCACAATTCGGCGCAGAACTCCGTGCTGTTAGGGAAGAAGTTGGCACGCGTTCCATGCCGGAAGTTGTGCGCTTCTATGGCAAATGGAAGAAGTTAGTAGGATCTTTTCTGGCAAGTCGTATTCATTAATTGATCATTTTTCGCTTTAGTGCCCGACTTCGAGAAGAAAATGCGCGGCTTCGCGAGCCCAACGCATACAATAAGGCGAAAATCCCCCGTTCGGGAGCTGCTTCTCCCGCTACACGCTCAAACGTCTCCGATGATGATCAATCTATAGTCGATTTGCCACAGAGTTCACAGACCGGACCACGCAATTCGAACTACTGTGCTGCATGCCGTACGCGGGAATCGCGAGTGTGGTGGAAGGCGCCCAAGGGCCTCGCGACACCGATTTTGTGCGATAATTGTGGTGTTAACTGGAGGAAGTATGCGGATTTGAATGCGCGACCGACGACGAGGGAGGATACCGCAATGAGTACTGGGACGAGTGCTAGTGCGTCGGTGAGCGGCGCGGGACCTACTGGGGCGAAGACGCGTGGTGCGGAAAAGAGGGAGGGCACGCCACTGACTGCGCCTACGGCCAAGCGAGTGAAGGTATGCGTACATGCTGGTCTAAGATCTATTATTCTAAATTTGAGTGTGTACAGGTTACTGGATCTGTAAGCACCAAGACTACTCCGCCTCCGATAGTCCCACCGGCCAGCGTCCAATATCGCTGCGTCTCGTGTTTCCGCACCGGACCACATGGCAAAGTCCTCAAGTGCGATGAATGCGGTGTTACGCTACACGCAGGCGCGTGTGGGGCGGTACTCGATCAACCAGACTTAGTCGATTCGTGGCTATGCGAGCTATGTGAGAACGAGAAGACTCAGGAGTACTCGGTCAATACGGATTGTTTGCTCTGTCCACGCCCGCAGAAGAATACTAATGTCGATGGAGCGGTGAATGGGAATGTCAATGGTTTGAAGGGCACGGGGACAGCACCTTCTGAGACGTACCTGCGAGCATGCAAGCCGACCGAAGGACAGGGATGGGTGCATGCGCTATGCGCGGTGTTTATTCCCGAAGTGCAGTTCTCGGATGCTCCGAGATTGAGGATCGTCGAAGGAGTTAGCACGATCCCGAAACATCGGTGGACGACTGTGAGTTGTAGATGACAGACAGTTTAACTCGTGACTGATGAGATCGTAGAAATGCTGCCTGTGTAATATACCGGGAGGTGCCGTGGTGCGTTGCGGCAATTGTCCGAAAGAGTATCATGTTTCTTGTGCATGGAAGTACGGGCATAAGTTCGGCTTCGAGATACAGCCGGTATGTATCTGTGCTTGTTCTGCTCAAAGTATTGACTTTCTGATCTGTACATATATAGGTCAAGAGTTCTCGTCGGGACGTGACGAGCATGGTGACATTCAAGCGGGAAACAGGCGCAATGAATGCTGTTATCTGCTGCAAAGACCATAGCAGTTACCGGAGGGACACGTATGATATTTGCGATACTAATGATGTCGGAGAGGTACGTAGTAGTATCAACCTACTCAGAGTTCAATATAACTCATGATGTTTATTTTATTCGTCAGACCGCCCTCCAGGTATACGCGCGGACGTACAAACAAGCGCCGACTCAACAGATACACAGTCTGCTCCGCAAAGCACACCGACTCGACCAGCTCCTGCAGGTCTCGCATCACGATAGTTCGTCTTTCGCCTCCGAAGAGCCTGCAACGAATGAGAACCCTGTTTGCATGGCGTGCAAGACGGAGTGCTCGCCGTTTTTCCACCCATCGCCTGCAGATCCGGCGCAGTGGTTATGCCATCGGTGCTTCTTCTCTGCGAAGGCCGAAGAAATACAGCCGCAGCCAAAGCTTGAGACGCCGGAAATTATAATGCAGGATGCATAGTATTTAATCAGGAATTATCCATGTATTTTTTTAGTCGGTATCGGTCGGAATTCGCAACGGATGACCACCAATATCGCTATGTTTATATGTATACATCTGGCTTTTCAAAGACAGTTGATCTCACGTTGTGTACTACGTACGTTTCTTCCCGGTTGTTATTTGCTGTGGGTCCAGAAGGTGATGATCCACTTGTACAATTTCTTTCGTATATCCTTATCTGCATTTACCGTCGTTTCGCCAGGCTGCAAAGTTGTGGGAGTAGATAGACAGACAGCATCCCGAAAAGAAGGTTATTTATTACAACTTTGCTTATTGGGAATCACAGAACACCAATAAAAGTGGATCTGAAAGAGAAGTTCCGTGCAAGGTAATGGTAATGAGAATACAGCAGATATATGTATGCGTTTGTTTACGGCGAGAATAAATTCAGCTGAACGGTGTGCAACAACAGAATAACGCTGAGCGGAAAGCGAAGGAAGAAAGTGGAAAAAGAAAAGTGCGAAAGAGTTAAAGTGGTTGTATGCGTATGTATCAGTCTGATTGAGTTGAAAGCAAGAAGGGGAAAAGTGAATAATAAAAATTCCATGGGAAAGTTTAGAAAAGAGGGTAACCAAGACACGCAAGGACACTATGCTTTGACACGTTTGTAATAGAGGACATAAGCCGGCTTTCCCTGATGGAAATGGTCAGCGAAAAAAATGCAGATATGGCAGACGAATATAATAGCAATTGCTTACCACAACCTCTCGCGAATCAGCATTCGATATCCGGCTATCGTCGCAATACAACCAGTTCCCTCTCGAATTGATAAAGGCAGTGTAATGCCCGCTGCTCAGCGTCCCGAAATGATTCGTCACAGCGTACAAATCGTATCTATACGGCGGGATCTGCGAGCGCGGATCGTCTAGCGAGATGGGTGTGGTAGATTTGCGATCGACACCTGGAGGTAAGGGAGCGGGCATGTAGTTTGTGAGATCGAGCCCCTTGAGTGGGAAGTCGACGAATGTTTCCAGTTTGTCGGTGAAGTGCCCCTTGGTGGTGAACCGCTTGAGGTGGATGAGCAGGACGGGTGGGAGACGGGAGATGGAGAGCTTCTTTGTTGCCTTACGAAGGGTCTTGCAGTTCGGACATTGCCTACAGATTATGGGTTAGATGCACCAAGATAATGTCAATTTAATGGGTACGAACCAAGCATCCTCCTTCTCCATGACCTCCTCCTGCACAAACGCATCAAGACACTGCTGCAACGACATCTTATTCTTCGCGCTCGGAATTGGCAAGGTCAAATACATAAACGAATTATACGTCGTCGATGTCTTGCGGCACGTCATACATTCCATCCGATTGCGGAACTGGCCTTGGAAAAAGTCCACCACGATGCTATCATCCCGCATTCGGTACAGATTCCATTCTTGTTGGCTTGCGATTTGCTGAGGAAGCGTTTCGAGCTCGGCTTCCCGCTCTGGTGGTCGCACGACGGGTTCCTTGTTGAGGATCCGGTTGAGGTCCTCGTGTAATCCATCCAGAAGGAAGTTGAGGAATTCTTGCGAGTCATGTTGCTCGGAACCGGCAAACTGTTGGCCATACGCGCATATCGATCTCTGTTCGATCATGATTATTAAAATCGAACGGCGAAACGATTGCAAGGAAACTCACCCGGAACGCGTAAGGGGTTATTGTCGGAGATTCCTGATACCAGAGATCGTGCAAAATTGTCGCGAACGCCTGAGTCAATCGCCCCTTTGTGCCCATGTGATTCAAGTAGTTGACAGCATTCTTCCATCGACCATCTGAAAATATTCATTTCGTCAACATAATGCGCAATTAAGTAAAATGTGAAGTGAAAACATACCAATAAAGAACCTGGCAAACGGCACCGTCGCACTCAAACATTGAATCGTTGAGTTCATGTAGCATGTATTACCCAGGTTTTTCAAGCCAGCTGTCGATAGCTGCGCATCCGGCCAGTACAACACGGGATAATCTGAGTCTATCGTCGGCTTAATCGGTGGTCTCGTTCCAAAACCAGTGCCATCCGGAAGAGCTAATGAATGACGTGGTGCATGCGTAGATACGCGTCGTTGATCTTGTCGCTCAGACGGAGGTGTTGCGACTGCTGGAGGGGGACGAACAATGTGCTGCGCGGAAAGATCAGGGTAGTCGATAGATGGTCGGCTTGCGAAGGAAGACACGGCTTGTTCGGATTGATCGATGTAGTCGCTTCGTCTTCGTGAGAGGGACGGGTTGATGGATGCAGTTGGAGGTGGTGAGACAATGCTTCCCTGACCCGCACCGAAGTTTGACGACGAGGACGAACGCGGATATGATGGGTAAGAGATGGACGACGAGCTACCTGTATGTGACCCATTTATGTATGGTGAGGACTGCTAGGCAAAATTCACGTAAGAAGCGGGTAGTGCTAAACAAAGAACAAAATGAAAAACAAACATTATCGTATAACCCTCTTATATTGAACGAGATAGAAGACGAAGAGGGCGGTCTAATTATAGCGGGTTTCCGGGCAAGCCGCCGGCTCGTGTCAGGCAATGATACGCCATTTACTTCCGTCGCAGGCGAGCTTAAGAGAAAAAAAGATGTCAGCACAGCCATTGGTGGTGATGGAAACTGATGTGGACGTCGATCGGGAAGAGAGCACTCAAAACGCACCTAGAATCTTCCGGAATCTGATCCATGGCAAATGGAGACCGCGAATGAGATGTCGAAGGATGTACGTCCTGTGAGGGTGACTCGCGATCCTTGAACATATACGCCGAGGTAAATGCCGAGCCATTCCCGTTCCCATTCACAAGTGTCGGAGAACCCAGCTTCAAGCGGTCCAAATCCAGATCCACCTGGGGGACCGACGTACCACTATCGCGTACGATCTCATTCGGATACGCTGCCACCCAAGCTTTAAAGCCACCCACAAGTAACACCGGAGGTCTCTTCAAAGCGTGCCTGTACCCCGCCGTCTCGTATATTATGCGCATGGTACTGGACAGTGCTGTGATCGAAGGGCCAAAACTTTCAGAGTCCCAGTCGTACATCACCACAAGGTCAAATTTGTCCCTGTTTCGGAAGAGTGCCGACTCATGTTGCGGTGCGATAACTAGTGCATCCTCGAGTTTCTCGCTCGTGAGCCTGTAAGGAGTGTTAAGAAATAATGTAGAACATATTGAATATAACGACCCACCCCTCTCGCGAAAGGATATGCGGCTCTAAACACACCACCTCGCTACTCTTAATGTGCCCGTTCGAAAACTCCTCACGCGTGCGTACGTCAAGTAGGAGGACCTTGACCTCATTCCCACGACCCAAGAGCTCATGAAGCACCTTCGGGGCAATGGAGTTCGTTTTGGGCAGCTCAATGGCTTTGTTGAGACGATGTGCTGAATCACCAGTATGTACGGGTGATGTCCGTGAGGGCGAGTTACGCGCGGATCCAGAGCTGCCTGTCATCGTAAGGTTAAGCGGTTTGGGAGGAATCGCTGGAGATAGAGGACTGCGATGCGAATTACCGCCACGCAAAGGAGACGGTGGTCGACTGGGAAGGTTGTTAGCAGTAGGCGCAATCGGCGTGCTAGCAGGTCGAGGGCCCGGATCGAGATCGAGAGGTATCGAAGGGAAACGTTGGATTACGGATGGAGAGACGGGAGGGAGGCCGGCTGGTGTCCCTGGTTTGTTCGTCGGCACAGACGGTAATTGTGGAAGTGCTGTCGTCATTCCTTCATCGAGCTCATCAATTGAAGGAAACGCTTGAGTAAACTCAGATATAGAGTAATGCGCGAGACGGGGTGAGTCGTTGGACGGTGTTAACGGCGAGGATGGACCGATCGATGCGGACGAAATTACGGAATGAACAGATGAGCCTGTAGCATGATTTGCTATGGATGTCGACGCATGCGAGCTACTCGCAACACCGTTTGGGCTATGAGAGGAAGCTGCTCGGGAGATTACGCTTGGAGCCGTAGCCGGCGGAGAAGAAACGGATCCATTAGAGGTCGCGGATGTAAAATCGCGGGAAATCCGTTTTGTAGACTGCACCTTGAGACCTGTATCCTGTAAAGATTTAATACGATCTGCTATCGAGCTTCCTAATCCAGGCTTTCGATCATTTTCAGTCCTAACGGTTCATGAGCATGTGCGTCGACATGAGGAATCTAAGAGGCACGAGCAAAACGCACCTCTTCTCCTTCTCCATCTCTAACAACTTCACCTCTACGCTCTTCGCCTTCGCTAGTACCTCCATTCCGTAGCGCTGGAATATCTCATCAGGTATTGCCTTCAATGATACCTTCAAGTCAACTCACCCGCTGAAAATCTTCCCACTCATTCCAAACAACCCCCTTCTTGCCCTGACTCTCAGCTTTGAATTCTGCATGGCCCAGGACAGCCTGGGACAGCTGAGCACACAAGAGTAGTGCTCTGTACGCCCCTCTCAAAGCACCCTCCGCCTCCAATGATGCGCCTGTGATAGCCTGATCCCGAGCAGAGCGCAAAAGCGAGATGGCAGAGGCTCCACGAAACCCGTTTACGAGACTGCGCACTTTGTCCTTAATTTCCGCAACGGTCGACTCGGGCTCTGAGCCTGAGCTGCCATCATCCCCACCACTACCACCGACCATGCCGTTCTGGGATGGCATGCCTCGAGAAACATGACTGTGACTAATGTTGTCGGATTCAGAGAGTATAGGAGAACTAGAACCAGCACCACCAAAGCTTCTGTGTGCTGGCGAGGATGGGAGAACGGAGACTGACGGCATCCGAACGTCGCTGACACTGTTGTCTTCACTGCCGACCCGAACGACGAGCTCAGCGTCGATGCTGATGACGACGACGGAGGGAGAAGTCAACGGAGATGTTTGGGAGAACGTGGTACGAGACCTGCCGGTAACAGCGGCTGCGGGTACTGTGGCTCATTTTGGTAAGCAAATCGCTTATTAATCAAACATGGTGATAACAAGTTCAAGTCCAAATTTACATTTTATTTTATTTTCTACAACCAGCCTAGCCTAGCCCGGTACATCCCAGACAGAACAGCGCATACAATCGACACAGAAATTAGAGCAAGAAGGGGAAACGATCTCCAGCATGGGTCAAGAATGATAGCGCATAGACTAGCTCAGTAAGTAAGTAAGTAAATACACAGCATAGTAAGTAAGAATGAATAAAAATCCAAACGTTGTATAGGAATGGTATATAAAGTAATGCACTTTTTTTTCAGCCCCAAACCCACAGAAAGAAAGAGGAAAACATAAATAATCAGCCATCTACGGAAGAAGGAATTAAGGGAAGGGGTGGTATGCACTGGGGAGAAAACCAACTCCGCCCAGTGATACTTTTTTTTTATCACATCGCGCTCTCGATTTTTTTTTCTCGCCTCTTATCTTCACTGCTGAACGCGCAGCGCCGGCGGTGAGATGTAAGAGAGAGCCATACGCGATGCGCGCACAGAACCGAACGGACCAGCAGGCGTCGGGGATGGACTCATGTCGATTGCGTGAGGACGGGTGCCTCTGTTGTTACCCCAAGACAAGAATCGCGGCGTAACACTGCCTGGAGGAGTCATCGGGGAAGGAGGGATCGGCTGTGCAGGCTGGGGCATGGGAGACGCGGGAGGAGGAATGTCGACTGGTGCGGTCGAAGACGGTGGAATAGGCATTGGAAGGGTGAACTCCTCTGGACGAGCAAAGACGACAGGCGACTCAGCGAGCCAGCTGGCACGCGTCGGAGTGGTAGGGAGGGATCGCGAGAGGGACGAAGCGGGTACACCATCAAAGTCTGACGTGAGATCGTCAAAGTCGGATGGATGCCAGGGCAAGGTCATTCCATCGCGCTGCGCTGCGCGTGACGCGTCCAGCAGTTCGTCCGTCTCAGCAGGCGATGCACGTCCGCTGCTCGCAGTATCGCTCCCACTGGAGCTCGATCCATCCACAGTCGGAGAAACAAGCTCCGGACGTTCGTCTTCACCTGGTGCTTCCACACTGGTAAGGCGCTCAATCACACGCCTGCGGACTGCAGCCTGCGACGAGACTGGGACGCGCACGACGTCTGGTACGCCCTCTTCCTGACCCTCACCTTCCCTTGCCCGTTCCCTTTCTTGCTCAGCGACATCATCAGCCGAGAGGAACGCCTCGTACACGACATTATCGCCATTGAAAAACTCGTCCGAGTCAGGGTCGAATGCGTTGACAGAGCTCCATCGCTCGTACGTCGGCAACTTCGTCTCTTCCTCAGGCTCAGCGACGCGAACAACAACAGGAGCCACAGGAGCGACAAGAGTCGAAAACAACGGGCGGCCCATTTTTTTGAGTGGAGATTAGGGGAAATAAAGAGAGAGAATTACGAATATATACGAGGATGGAGAGGGGATGATGGGATGGTCGAGGAGAGAAGTTGTTGTCGTAGACAGATTTTCACTTGGACCGCATTAGGGCCGGCCCGTGTAAGCATAGCCACGTGGCTTTATCTAACTTTACCCCGGTAAATAATTACAAACAATGACAAGCCGACCCCGGATCTGCGAATTCATACCGCACAAATGACGTTGCAAAATTAAACATGATTGAGTAGCACACAAAAGGGCCGGTACTAGTCACGACCCTTGGCTCGGGTTTGCATTTAGCGTAAGCTCTAAGGCTAGATTCTAGTTCTCGGTTTATGCTTTGCCTGAGTCCAGTCGTTTTGATTGGATCGTATCTTAGCGTCCATGTTTCATGAAATGATCGAACGAATGAAAAATTGTACAGACAAATAATCAACACAGAGAAAAAAGGTTCACGTCTCACTCTTGTTCTCACTCAACCATCATCAGGAGAAGCTTGCCGACCATCATCATCATTCCCAGCATTGTTCGTCTCCATCTCTGCTATCGCTTGTCTATCATGAAGAACGTAAGAATGATCAGCATCAAATACGGGAATAGGATCAATGCCAGCCACCCACCGCCAGGCTTCCCGACATTGCTCTTTAACTTTTGCTGATTTGAATCGCTGTGTCTTTGAGTTGCCGTTCAGCATCAAGTCGTCCAAGCCTACGTAGTGAAAACTCAGTAACGGACATTTCAGGAAATGTCATCAAATTTTGAGAACACACCCTTATCCGAGGCAAGTAGACGTATCTTCTCCATGGGTAGCCATTGCCTGCGGCCGCGAATGGCTTAGTTCAACAGCAACCTTACGGAAAATGGCGTGCCTCACCATGACTGTCGGGTATCCCAGAACCGAACAAGAATGAGAGGCCCAACTCCTGCTCTCGTAGCCGGCTTGTCCTTCAGTACATTTGGAGGCACTTCTGGGTCGTCCTCTTCAAACACAACGGATGGCCACCATGGGTACGTCTCTGAGGACATTCAATAATTTGATAGACCGATCAGTGGAAGGAGAAAAGACGACAGGCAGTGACAACATACCGGCCTTCGCCCACACTGCATCCGCAAAGCAGCGACGAAAATTATTTAGAAAGAAAGAAAGACGGAGATAGGGTGGGGAAAGCGACTCACCGAGCGTCCCGCCTTCAAGCACTTCTCCCTCCTTGAGCAACACCGTCGCCGCGCCAAGCCCCGCGGACCGAGCCGCCTTGCGCGCATCTTCTGCTCTCACTATGCGCCGTCCATCAGGGGTCTCCCGCTGACCCGTCCCCGTCCCCGTCCCCGTCCCCGTCCCCGTCCCCGTTCCCGGGTGTTCCGCCTCCGCCTCTGCATCCCCCTCGGCCGTCTCACTGAGCGACGTCAAGTCTGAGAACGCCTCGTCCGCTTCTGCCGCTTCAGCGGCATGCGGATCGGTCAAGGGAGAGGAAGCGGGGGACCGCACGGCTTTGTTGTCGATTTTCCCGGGTTGGTCTACCGCGGATGCCGATCCTTCGACTTGCCCAGGCTCCTCAGCGGGAGCAGAAGCGGTCGCACTTTGGGCTTGACGTTCCCGCTCCGCCCGTTCTCGCTCCTCCGCTTTCCTCTGTTTCCTAGCATAGTGCTTAGCACGGCGAATGGCGGGGGTGTCAAGCTCTTCGATGATTATCGGTGCCGGGCGGGGCGACCTGCGCTTTCGTGTCCTCATCGTTCTAGGGGACGGTTCTTCAGGCTCTGGTGCTGTTTCTTCGTCAGGTTTCGTCGCTGCTTCTTCTTCTTCTTCTTCTTCAGCCTCTCCTTCTCCATCATCTTTTGCGGTGCCTTCGGCCTCGGAATCGGGTACAGGTTCTGAGTCGGGAGGAGGGCTGGCGAAGCTACCGATTGACTGGATGCTGGCATCTTCTGATATGTGAGGGGAACCTTCGTGAGGCGGATGTACGAGCCTTGGATCAGATAGGTCCACTGTCTCACTCTTCTCTCTCTTGTGTTGGATTTCACTAGACCCCTCCTCCGCATGAGGGGAGCTATCCTGTAAGGTGAGGTTCTCTTCAACAGGCGTGCTCACTGACAGAGTTGACCGTCGTCGCTCTACAGACAGAAACTCAGGCTCAAGATAAAGATCGCACAGATCAGCACACGCACCAGTCCTCTGTCTCTTCCGAGGCGGCGGCAAATCCTGCTTCTCAACCGGCGCGCGTCCTCCGCGGCGAGTACTAGGGGGAAGTATCCATCCACGGTCAAACATGTTAAACGACTTTTGCATATCCACATCATCCACCACGGGCGGAACGTCCGAATGTCCAGGCAGCACGATCTTCTCGCGTTTCCCGCGCTTGCTCCTCGTAGACGCACTCTCTTCGTCACCTTCTCCACCGATCGGACTCGTCCCCGTCTCTGCACCAGAAGACGTGCCGCGCGCCTCCGCTTCGAACGCCTCGGCATGCGCATGTTCTCTGCGCGTGCGCGGGGCGATAGGAGCTCTGAACCCAGGCGCAGAGTCTAAGAACCGCTGCCTGCGCCGCTCGGCCTCCGCTTTTCTGTCTCTCTTCGGCTTGGGAGGAGGCGGCGTTGGCTGAGGGGGTGGAGGCTTGACTTTGCCAAGCTCAAATGCGAAAAGTGAGGCGAGAGGTTCTTTGTCCAGCACAAGCGGTAATTCAGGACCGTCAACGGCCTCTTTTGACAAGAGTAAATCAAGCAATTCTAATGGCGGCTCGAGGTCCCCTACGCGTCCTGCTTCAGGCGAATCGGAAGGAATGTCCCGTGCAAGCTGTTTGAGCTCGTCGAGCAATGCAGCAGCCTGATTCTTTATCCTTGATGCCGTTCTGTAAAACGGCGAATCCGATTTGTTGTATTGCATTGCGTTGTTAATGACCAGTTCAATATCATCCTGCACGCAAGAGCAAGGGTTAGGCAGGACCTTTTTTATTCAAACAGGCACGAACCTGGAAATCCTTGACGTTCCAATACTCATTCGCATCGAGTTTCGCTTCTATTGTATTCCAGCACATCGGCTTCTTGATGACATCGAAATAGTCAGGCACTTCCGTCTTTGAAACGGGATTCTTAAAGTAACCATGTCGATCCAACCTGATAAAGCCAATGAATCTTTGCACAGTAAATATTATTAGTTGTGTAGCAGCTTACGCAGTAATCCTCTCAAACACGTGCCGCATCACAGGAATATGCGGATAAAAGATAGAAGAGAAGACATCGTATTGAATTTGCGCTTGCTTTAGTTTCTGCGTTTCTCGCTTTCGGACCAATTCAGCGAGCATGCGGACAGCCTCGAGGTCCTTTCGGAGACGCTTCAGGTACTAAAGATAGATCAGACACATTAGGCACCGAGTATTCGAAGGCTTCGAAGTAAAGATATACGAACTCCAAGTTTGATCACCATCTCCTCCTCATTCTGGATCTTCCCAACCGCACTAGCGGACCAAGGCTCCAAATGCAGCCGTTTCAACAACGGCGCACCGCGCCTCGCCTCGCGCTTCAAGCTCCAATAGCGACACATCATGTGCACGAACTGCTCCTTCTTGCTTATCCGTATCCGCGAGATGTACTGCATGATCCGCTCTACGATGATCGCTGGGACGAGCGGGGCGCCGAGCTTGTACGTCTTCGCGTACGCGCGCGCCTTTTTCGACGTGCGTGGTGTCGGCGCTTGTCCCTCACCGTCGGACATGCCGAACTCGCCTCGTCCGTACTGCCCTGCTAGCTCGGCGACGGCCGCTTCGTGTGCTGCGAGTTGTTCTTTCTGTCCGGGATGATACATATGCTGTACTGCGAATAATGCGGGGAGAGCTTACCGGAAGGTGCTTCTCGCAGTAGGCGGCCAGGGTTGCTGGTTCCTGGCCATGCGCGCTCTTCATTGGCATCAGGAGCTTCTCCCTGCGGGCGCAGGTGGCATGAAAGGCAAGAAAGCAGGAGCTCTTGCTACACTGGATACAAGCGCCTTCTCGCGCATCGCATAGCGAGCATTTCTACACCCAAACCAGGTTTCATAATGCGTTTCACGCATACGATCGACAAAGACGTACGAGCTTCCATCGTTGCTTGCTTATCCTGTCCACGCCGGTTATAGGCTCCATGAACACGTCGTTCGCAACTCGCGTCTCGGGGACCCAGATTGCGCATAACAGGTGCGCCCAGTCACCGCTGACGGTTTGTTTGAACGCGCCTCCTTCGTTTGGACATAGAATACAGGACTGAAAGGAAGAAGTCTAATATATGTATCCGGCCGATATGATGATGAAACGTACCACAGGATTTTCAGGCGAGACTGTGCATTTCCGACATAGCCATTGACCCTCCGGTATATATGGTACACCATAGCAGTCTATATATATATATATCAACACATGAGCACGCAACGCATGAACCAAGAAAACACGCGTACGCACCTTGATGGACAGCGAGGTTGCATCCATCACAGAAAACAATCGCATTCGCATTCTCGCCCTCCGCGTCGTCGCAAATCGCACAGGTCGAGTCTTCGGACGGGAGCGCCAAATCAGGTTTCGGGATGTTCTTCGTCTACCCCCAAAATGCCCATGCCCCCATGAGTTGTGTTTCGTTAATATTTCTTATAGCTTGTATGTTGGGTATGTAGTAGGCAGGAACACGCACCAGGTCATACCATTCCTTCTCTAGTCTATCCATGATAATCTCAAACGTCTCGGGAGAGACCTTGCTCATCTGTTCGGCGTGTCGCTCCGCGTTGACCGCGTCGAGCCATTCTTGATCTTCAAAACGAGAAGCAAGGGAGCGTGTTAGACGGGCTAGAATTATAGAAAGTACAGGAACGAGCACGATTACCTTGCTCGTCCATGTCATATTCGACTTGCTTCGCTAGGTCAATTTCCAGAGGCTCTGAATAATAGGCGCGCATTAGCTCTCAATCTTTAAATTTATAGGTAGTCGATGTATCACTCACCAATATACCGAATATAATGCTCCGGTCTCTGGAACGGCTGGAAATCATTGTCTATATGTACATCCATACATATGCACACACCACACATGAAAAAAAGAGAGAAAAAAATCCAAATGAACCGTCAGAACCTTGCAAACTCTATCCGAATGAGGAGGAAGAGAGCACGTACATCCGTAGGATCGGGCCTGCAAATCATGCACACCAGCAAGCTGCGGAGCCGAGGTGTCCTCTACCTTCGTGAAGGACGGCTTTGGGACTGCGGGCGTCGGCGTGTGTGCGCCGCCCCGAGCCATTCTTTGGATATTCCGTGTTCTGTGTCCAGCCCACGCGGAGGAGCAGGGTCAAGTACGGGTTATTGCTAGGAGATAATTGACGAGCAAGCTCAGACTTTCACTCACTGAAGTCGATGAGGTCTCTAGGTTCTATTCAGATCACGTGCAGGATTCGCGTCCTTATCTGACTGAATTTTGATCGGAGTGTATAATTGATCTGCAGGTGAAGTGACACGCAAGGAAGTATTATTTAATCTACTGTACTGTGTACGATTATCGAGCTGTGCAGTAAATACAGTATACCAAGTCATTAAAAGTCCGATCCTCGTAATCCTAATCCTAAACTATCTGTCCATCTCATCGTTGCGAATTTATGAAATACGTTAAGCGTCCTTCCAAGGCCGTCGTTCCGCTTTTCAGCAGTTGTTTGATCCCGTTCTTCGAGAGAGCTCAAGTCAAGGTCAACCTGAACGAAGAAGGGGGACATAAAGTCAACGTCATGAATCATCACATATCCTACTATCGTCTCACCCTGTGTACGCATCGCTCGATCTCGTCCTTCAGAGAAACAGACACCACCTTCCACTTCGCGAGCATTTCTTTCCTGCAGTTCTCGCAGTTGATAGTAGATTGGATCACTTCGGAAATAAATCCGGAAGTGAAAATTCTCTGACTTCTTGGAGATTCTCGTACGTCGTCCTCGGCTGCTGTTCGGAACTTCTTCCAGAAAGCCTTTGACCCAGTCGTCCGCAGTTTTTTAGTCTGGCATTGTTGGCAAGAGCTAAAGATGCCCTGTGTTTTCTCTCCCATACTATCTCCATCAAGTCCCTCGACTTCTTTACTTGCTAGAAGGTCAAGTACTGCTGCTGTGCACCGCCGATGATAGTTTAACAACCGAAAATAATGAATCGCCGGAATTTCTTCCAGCTCCCGAATGAATATGTCGTTAATCCGAATGCGCAGTGCTTCATACGCAGCAGCCTCGGCAAGACTCCGTCTCTTTACCAAGCACGCAAGCGCATATACGCGCAGCGCAAACGCGTCTTGTTCCCCACCGGGAGGGAGCGCCAAATCCGAGAGCAATCGACCGCATATCTCGTCTAGAATAGGGCGGATGGTGTATTTATGGGCTGCAAGGAGAACTGGCTTTATTTCGTCCAGGAATAGGCGGTAGGGCTGTTCGGTGAAGAGCTCGGATGGTGAGGGAGGGAAAGGGTAGAGATATCGGAGCAACGCATCGAGCGTCTTGCCACTTTCTGGCATTCGGATGGCGGGTGTACCGTCTGCAAGTGTTTCATTTGACAGACACAGAGTATCTGCCTCGGATACAACAGATGACCTTGACGAGAATGACGATGCAGGCGAGTGAGCCTCCAGTGTCTGCGTCGCCTTGAGAGTTGAAAAGAGCTGCTGAAAGACCGGGGAGGCATATGCCAGTACGCTCCTCGAGACGCGGAAATTTGCTCCGTCCGCCGAGACCAGCACGACGCAGTCTGCACTCTCAGGAGCACTGACGCGTTCCGGAACAAGCAACGGCGCAAGCGTGCGCTTCGGACTTGAGCTCGTATTACTTTCTTGGACGTCTCGGAGGGGGAAGACACCAGCGAGGGCGGGACGGGACTTGCCCGACGCTCCTGGACGACCTGACGTTGATCGCGAGATACTAAAAACGGGGACGGGGACGCCTCCTGCGCCGACTTGCCAGCCTACAGAAGCCATTTTTCTTGTAATTATATACGCATAATTTAGGATAAGGTAGGTGAGTACAGTAAGTGGCTGAGTGTATGCGTATGCCACTCGGCATCGTCTGACTCGGCATCCGCCGCTCCCTCTGGTAAATCTGATTAACAGAACAGACGAATGGTAGATCTAATCATCATTCAGCCAGAGCCAGAGGACTAGGACTATACTCAAAGCAGCATCTGTGCGTTTTATATTTACCCGACAAGCACGAAAATAATCCAATAAATCGAATTCTATTACATATCTGACCGTCCATCGGGCACTAGTACTGTCCACATTCCATATGCGTCGACCCACTTCGCACGGTTACCCACGTCCTCCTCGCACACCACAATGTCCTCTCGGGTCAGCCGGGGCGCTTCAGTGTCGACGATCTGTAAGAGACCATCCGATCGCGGATGAGCATGAGGCAGTAGTAAGCACATTAACTTCAAAATCAGCAAGATAACACAAGAATACAAAACATCTAACAAATCCAGCTCAACGCAAGAAGCAGTAGCAGTATCAGCCAATCCAATCCAATCCGCTCGTATGTGTATGTCATTCGCAGAATTCAGGTGAAAGGCGCGGGTATACTGATTACCCTGTAGCGAGTAACGTCGAGCGCGGAACTTGCCTGTATGCGGGCCCCGTGAGCACACAGAGCATGCAGTCTTCGTATTTATACCGCAATGCTTCAATCCAGATACAGCACAACAGAACAGAGCTCAGAACTCCTCGATTATCTCGTCCGCGCTCGTCCTTGACGCGCGCTTTTCACAGTAGCTAGTACTTGCTATCGATCTACGTAGAGCTGCAACTGCAACTGCAACGACGATGGTCAAAGAATTCAACGTAGACGTGCTCATCATCGGCGCAGGCCCAGCAGGGCTCATGGCCGGAAACGCGCTCGTGCGCGCAGGCGTCAACGTCCGCGTCGTCGACAAGCGGCCCAAGAAGGTCAGCGCAGGACAGGCGGATGGGATCCAGCCCAGGACGACCGAGGTCTTTCAGGTCGGTCGCACGATATCCTACCTACCTGTGTCTTGTATTTCTGACTGGAGGACTATACGCTACACAGAGCTATGGAATTGCGGAACCGCTGATTCGACAGGGCAACCAGATGCATCTGGCCGCGTTTTATAACCCATCTCCGAGCGGAGGCATCACGGTGTGTCCGGTGTAATACCCTACCTCTCTTTTTAAATCTCTGATCAACCCTCGTTCGTAGCGAGACGGTCGTGCTTCCGACGTGAGCGCGCCAAACGCTCGTTATCCATTCGAGGTGAGCTATTCACTGAATTCACACATGACTTGACTTGATATCTTATTATTGCTGAGAATATAGATCACGCTACACCAAGGCGCCATCGAAGCCATCTTCCTCGACTCCATGCGCCAATACGGGCTGCAGATCGATCGGCCCATCATACCCACGGCGATAAAGCTGGACGACAGGCCTGAGGTTTTAGAAAGTCTGGATAGTTATCCTGTCGAGGTGCGCATAGATACGATACTCCGAACCCAGTTTTATATTTTGTTTGAACTGATGAATACAGATCACGCTAAACCACTTTACGGACGAACAAGAAGAGACGAGCGAGACTGAGATCGTGCACGCTAAATACGTCCTCGGAGCGGACGGTGCTCATTCCTGGGTGCGGGGACAGCTCAATTTCACCATGGACGGCGAACAGACAGGTACGCCTACGCCTACTCCATAATCCCTTCTTCCTTCCTAACACACTAATCAAATCAAACTAAACACCACGCACAGACTACGTCTGGGGCGTCGTCGACATGATCCCCGAAACGACCGACTTCCCCGACATCCGGAACAGAGTCGCCATACACAGCACGAACGGCTCCTGCATGGTCATCCCGCGCGAGGGCGACGTCGTGCGGCTGTACATCCAGCTCAGCGACGACGACGCGCGCGAGGTCATCAACGCGAAGGGCCGGATCGACAAGACGCGCTGGACGCCCCAGAGACTGATGGCGATTGCGAAGCGCAGCTTCCAGCCGTACACGATCGAGTTCCCCGAGGAGGTGAATTGGTGGACGCTGTATATTAGTGAGTCGGGAGGATTCCCTTGATTGGTTCGTTGAGTGGGGGTGGGCGTCGCTGATTATGTTAATTGATTTGATTTGATTATTAAGTTGGACAGAGGGTCGCGTCTAGCTTCTCGCTGAAGGAGCGGATCTTCATCGCTGGCGACGCGTGCCACACGCACTCGCCGAAAGCGGGGCAGGGTATGAACGCGAGCATGAACGATTCGCACAACCTCGCGTGGAAGATCACGCACGTCCTGCGCGGGTGGGCGGATCCGTCCATCCTCAAGACCGTACGTACCCTCCTTTTCGTCCCCCACCCCCTCTCTTGCGATTAAAGTTGAATTATAGTATGAACTCGAGCGACGCAAGTACGCGCAGGACCTTATCGACTTCGACCGGAAGTTCGCGAAGCTGTTCTCCGGCAAACCGCGCACGGAGGAGAACCACGATGGGGTAACACACGACGAGTTCCTGGCGTACGTCCATCCTTCTCCCATCTCATAACATCTTCTCCCCAGAAAACTCACACCTCCCCTCCCATGCAGCGCCTTCCAACAATTCGGCGGGTTCACCTCCGGCATCGGGATCCAGTACTCGCCCTCGCAGCTCACTCACCCCGACAACCAGTCCCTCGCATCGCAGGTCGAGATCGGGAAGCGCATGCCCCCGCAGATCGTGCTGTGCGCGGCGAACGGGCGGCCGTACGAGCTGCAGGACTTCCTCCCCTCCGACACGCGCTTCAAGCTCATCGTCTTTGCGGGCGACCTGGACGCGCAGGTCCAGCGCGGGCGCGTCGAGGCGTTTGCGGCTGGGCTCGGTAGGGACGGAGGGGTGTTGGAGAGGTTTGGTGATAGGGGGAGGGGGAGCAAGAGTGGGCAGGAAGAGGGAGGAGAAAAGAAAGGTATGGCGAAGGGGAAGAAGCCCTGGGAAGATGTGTTTGAGATCTTGACGATCATGGCGGGGAAGAAGGAGACGGTGAATTATACGAGCGTGCCCGCTGTTCTCAGGTCACACTGGACAAAGTAAGCATTACTATTCCTTCCTGGTACATTATATTTTGGATATTAAAGGTGGGATTTGATTTTATAGGGTGTTCGTGGATGATATAGACACGCAAGGCCTACGGGGCGGAAAGGCGTATCTGACGTATGGGATCTCGCCCGAGGGAGCAGTGGTTGTCGTGCGTCCGGATGGATACGTCGGGATGGTCGCGTCGCTCGATGGAGGTGCAGCCGACATCGAGACGTACTTTACGAAGTTCATGAAACCGTCTACCTCGCCTTGATCCTACACAGGAAGAGGAATTAGAATCTGAAAGCGTGCATGTATCATAGTCATAGTCAATGGATGAAATCTTACTTTTGGGATCAATATAAAATCTTCCCGCTATCCCCAAGAATGACATTATCGATCAACCGCGTCCCGCCAACCCACACCGCCCCGGTGAGCACAAACACCCTGTCCTCGCGCTCCCCAGAATCCTTCGTCTCCGCGCCGGGGACGGGCTCGAGCGTCCACGGGTCGCTCATCTCGATGTAATCCAGCTTCATATGCACGCCGTTCTCCGCCGCGACGATCTCCTCCATCTCGAGCACGTCCACCGCCGCCTTGACGCACGCGTCCTTCGCGCGTCCGTCCTCCCAGAAGGTCTGTGCGCGCCTGAGCGCGCGGTACAGCGCCGGCGCGTGCGCGCGCTCCGCGCGGCCGAGGTACGCGTTCCGCGAGGAGAGCGCGAGCCCCTCCTCCTCATCACCCTCATCAGCCCCGTCGCTCCGCGCACTGCGGACGCGGACGTCCGCCTCGCGCGCGGTGGGCACGACATGCAGCGCCTCCGGCGCGGGGTGCGGCATGAGCAGATCGCGCACCATGCGCCGCAGGATGAGGGCCTGCTGGATGTCCTTCTGGCCGAAGTAGGCGTGCGAGGGCTGCACGGCGTTGAACAGCTTCGCGACGACCGTCGTTACGCCGCGGAAGAAGTGCGGGCGCGTGCGCCCCTCGAGCGTGCTGCTCAGCCCCCTCACTTCGACGAAGGTGCCCACCTCTGCGTGATGTGCGTGCTCTGTGGGAGTGCTGGGTGATCTGTGTGCGCTGGCGGAGTAGTAGAACGTGGACGTCTCGGGTGTGGGTGGGTACATCACGTCGACGGAGGGGAGGAACACGCCCGACGTTGTGCGTTGCGAAGCAGGAGAGAGAGAGGCGAGCGCGGTGAGGTCCTGGGGGAGAGTGCGCGGGTACGTCGCGAGGTCCTCGTGCGGCGCGAACTGGGTGGGGTTGACGAAGATGGAGACGATGGTGTGGTCGTTCTCCTCCAGCGAGCGTCTCACTGGTACGCATGTCGGTTATATAAGAAGTGAAAGGATGTGATGAGTGAATTGACGCACCGAGAGCGAGATGACCCTCATGCAGCGCGCCCATCGTCGGCACGAACCCGACGGTCTTCCCCTCTGCGAAGGCCCTGTTCCTCCAAGCGCGCAGCTCGTCAAGGGTACGGAAGATGGGGATGGAAGAGTTGGACGTTGACATTGTTCTGTGTAACGTTCGGATGAGCGGTGGACGACGTGCAAGAGCGAGAGTTGCAAGACGGGGTAAGGAGGAGAGGAGCTTGGGAGGAGCGGGGATGAGCAGCGCTGGCAGCATCGTGAGCTGAGGAATGTGATGGCGTTGGGTTGTTGTAGCTGCTCATCCGAGTCATCGCTGAGCACATCGCCAGGAGCCTTATATGCGGCCGTCTTCGGGCAGTGCTTATCAGTCGCATTATAATTATTATATTCCGCTTTCTACCTATCTTCATGTTCAAATCTAGCCACGGATCTCCCTCCTCCCTTCGGGCCTCATCTCATCCGTTCACCCGCCAAGTGCGTACATACCCTGCTTTTGATTCGTCGTGAAATCTAATATCACATGCAGATAGACATCGTATATGTATATCCATCTCTGCAACAACATACTAGTAATCTGCAAAAAATCGAGTGTGATTATTATTCGGGCCGGGTCCAGCTTTCCGAGTTTCTCGACGCTTGTCATCTTCATCTGACTGGACGGTTTGATCATGCTCAAAAGTGTGTTTCGTCGCGTCACATCCAGTCCTCGGAGCTGATTCGTATATAGTGACTTCATCGCTCTCGCGGAGCGACATCGAGGCGTCGAAGACATCTGGTGTATCGACCATCGTGGGCTTCTCACCCTCCTCTTGACGAAACAGACCTACCAGCAGCTGGGTCTCGTCGGCGAGAAGGCATCTAAAAAGTCGGAGATATACTGTACGCAAAATTTCTTAATTTCCGTCTTTCGTGCCTTTTTTAAATTTCCTTTCCAGATGTACAGGTAGATCTCCACGATCGCACGTCGAGCGCATACACCCGTGCAAAGGAGCGTATTCGATTGTGGGATGAGCAGAGGAAGGCGCAGGGTGTCCCTCCTTGGAGCGTTCACGTACACGGTGAAATTCCGAATAATCTGCCTGGATGGGCGATTAAACTCATACCTATATATATAGGAAGCCTGCCAAGCTTACAAGCCAAACTGCGTCCTGTAAAAGCACAAGCGCGAGTGAGGACTCTTGATAATATCTTTATCCCCGTTTTGGACAAAGAGAAAAGCGAACTCGCTCGTGCGCGGAGCAATCATGAAGGGCAAGAAGGGGATACGGATGCGGATGAAGAGAATGAGCGGATAGAGGAACTGTTCGAATGGGTTGGGATGGCTTGTATGGATTCCGAGCGGTGCGTTTCTTCCGCTCCTGTACTGTTTACTGTAATCCCAATCCTCATAATGTTGTTCTTCGACTGTTTTGTACAGACTGAAAGCGAACGACCGACCAAATTCGTTCGTAGCGCAGTACGAGGCGCCCGAGCCGAGTAGGATAGGGAGCGTCACGCACGTTCGGTGGTCTGGTTTCCTCCCTCCTTCTTTCGTCAAACAGGTATTAGAATCGGTGGTTGAATCGTAAGTCCATTTGTCCTTTTTTCCGGCTGCACGATTTTTTATAGTCGATGCTGAATGTATTTTTTCTTCGATAGTATTAAACCCGCTCTTAACAACCTGGAAGCTACAAGTACAAGCCCACCTTTTCTATCCATAACAGCCAACCTCCACAAGAACGCGCCTATATCGTACATCTCGCCCAGGGCGTTCGGCGAGGGCGTAAAGACGGAGGTGAGGATGGGGAGGTGGGAGCGGAAGGTCGAGTGTTGGAGTCTGATCTTGAAGTCGGTCCTTGATCCAGCGGGTGAGGGTGCAGGCCGTGAAGGGGAGGAATGCGAGTGGGTACTGGCTTGCGCCGAGTCGTAGAAATAAGGTGCAAATTTATGAACTGGACTCTGGTATTGCATTCTGACATACAGGATATTTCATAGTCAACTACAATAATCTTGCAATCTTTATTTATTTTTTACTCTTCATTCATGCTTCCTCTCCTCCGACGGGATAGATCCGTCGTACCCAGAGTCGGATTTCCATGAAGAGGCTCTCTCGAAGTGCGGTCTTTTATCCTGACCATCGCCATCACCCGACGTTTCGCTGCAAAAGACGGCAACCGACCGTTGTGGGCAGCCCCTCGCGTCCGGCTGAACTGCATTCCTTGGATCTGGGATAATCCACACCGCCTTGCCAATGAGTGAGACGTCGACAGGCAAGCTCTTTTCGTCCATCGCTTGAAGAATTCTACGACACAGAAAAAATCCCGCAAATTTTCGGTGCTGGTCACCGGTATCATTAATATCAATATCAAGATCATGCCACTCCTTTACCCATCCGAGATAAGTAGGTGAAGACAGCGGCCTCGGAGCGGTGTGCTCGCTGTATCGCCTCGTGAAGAAAATCGCGATACCGCGCCGTTCCGACTAGGAGAAAAAAGTCGAGGCATTCATCGACTGTTATGAGAGCAATAGCTCTGTTTAGCACAGTCGTGTCCTTCACGATGGGTATGTACATGTATACTGGCGAATATCTATCCCTCCAGGACGGGACGCAGTATCTTCCCCACACATGAGTTCAAATCGTCGTGGAATGCTTCTTCCGTGCGGAACGCCTTGTTAATATCGTACTTTGCGAACGAACTATCAAGCCCTGCCCGCTTGTAGAATGCTTCTGCCCTCCTGTGGATCTTTTTGAAAGCAAGCTGAAGTAGGTAGAGAAGCTGTTTGCAAGACGAGACAGTACTGATGTCGTCTTTGCCGCCCCCCCCCCTCGCCGTTGACGGGAAATGGCAGAGAAAGCACTGATGATCCAGTATTTTTCTCAGAGCCTTCGAGCATCTGTGCAATTGCCTGTTCATCTTCTGCATGCGAGGTCCGCTCATCGACCTTCGTGTTTCCTCGTCGGCCTGATTCACCGTGACCATCATCATCATTATCATCATCAAACACGCAACATCTACAGACTTCCATTGCGAAGTATCAAACCCCGCTCGTTCACAAGCATGCAACGCCGTAAGATCGCCATTCATTCGAAGCACGATCGACAGTTCGAGATTTATTTGGAAGAGACGACTCGGACTGGACTGTTTCTGCGAGAGCATCAAGGACTACTCCGTTTCCGTCCGATGCAAGCTCTGTGGTCTGGAAGGGTTGAAATTTGATGATTTGACGGCCTAGCTGCTACGTTGTATAGTGTCAGTCTTATCTGTACTTCTTACTTCTCAAGAACGTAGCTCAACCTCGGTTCTTTCGTGTACCGTACCTTCTTCTTCTTAGCACCGTACGCTGTTCAACTGGGTGAGGATATGTTATGGCATCGCGTTTCAGTCTCAAATACAGTACACTGTTTTTAAATTTACCGACCGCGTGCATGTTCTTGTAATCAATCCTTTCTTTCTATATCACTCAACATCCTCAAGCTTCACTGTTCGCCCTTCCACTGCTCCAACGGGATACAGTTCCCCTCCACGTGCTGCATCGCAGAAGGCGCATACCTCAACCCCTGCACATCTGCAGCCTCACTCAACTCCCTAATCGCATCCACGTCCTCTTTCGAGAGTTGTATCTCACCTCCCTTAGCGTTCTCCTCCACGCGCTCGACGGACCGACATCCAGGGATAGGGATGTAGTTCTCCGAGGTAGCAAGTATCCAAGCGAGGGTGACCTCCGCAGGCGTTGCGCTGTATTTATTCGCGATAGACTGGATCTTGTCCACTAAAGTGAGGTTCTTGGAAAAGTTCTCCTCTGAGAAACGGGGGAGGCTGAGTCGGTAATCGCCTTCTTCGAAGTTGGAGCGGGATCGATATCTGAATGTGATTCAAGCGTCAGAGCCCATGAGATTTTCACTCTTTGAGGAAATAGATTTCACTCACTTCCCGGTGATCATCCCACGCCCAAGCGGACTATAGGCAATAACTGTAACACCAAGCTCCTTCGCAGCAGCCGTGAACCCATTCTTCTCGATATCCAAACTGAATGGGCTGAACTCCATCTGCGCGGCGATGACCTTCTCTCCAACGCCCTTTACCGCCTTTGCGCGCCTCAGCGTGTCGATACTACACTCGCTCAGCCCGATCCAGCGGATCGTGCCGTTCTCCAAAGGGCCGCGCAACGTCTCCATAACAACCTCAATAGGCACTTTGGGATCGACGCGGTGTTGGTAGTAGAGATCGATGTAGTCCACGCCGAGACGTTTGAGAGAGCGCTCGAGGGCGTATTTGATGTAGGAGGGCGTTGAGACGGGCATACCGTCCCCGAATTTGCCTTCTGGATCTCGTGAGCCGAATTTCGTTGCGAGGAATATCTCCGAGCGACGACCGGTTTCCTTGAACCATTTTCCGAGCGTCAGCTCGCCTGAGGAATGTGGTAAGTATGACCGATAAATGAATTGATTTGTACGCGCATTCTTATTTGAAGAACGTACATGGACCGTAGATATCCGCACAATCCCAGAACGTCATACCGCGATCAGCGGCATATGTGAGCGCCTTGTACGCAGCATTTTCATCCGTCTTGCCATAGAATGCTCCAATCCCTGTTTTTTTTTATCGTCACAAAGCAGGAAAATAAGTATTTGTCTGACTAATAGGAAATGTTAGTTCACATACCCATGGTACCGAGACCAATCGCGCTGACCTCGGGACCGTTCACGCCCAGACGGCGAGTGGGTAGCTTTTTGATAGATGCCATACTACTAAAGTTCGCAGAGTGAAAGGGGGTGTACAACAGTGGGAAAGCTAGAGACGAGATAAAGGAGTGAGGTTTATATATCGAGAAAGTAGCGGGCGTTAGTCTGAGTTTAAGGACTGGCTGGCCGCAGTGCCGATAGAGATGCAACGACATGGCTGATCGATAGTAGACTAATTTTGACCTCTAGATTCCCATAGAAATGAAATTAGTCCATTGGAGTCACGATGGACTTGAGCAGTTGATAAACAAAAAGTCCATTGCATAACGGACATAACGGAGTGAATAAGTGAATACTACGTAGTGAACATGTCGGTCACTGTAATGAATGTTGTCTCTTGGCGCGGCTGGCCTCTTTTCACTCACTCTTTTGCTGCTAGTAAACAAAGCTGCCCATGCCACCGCATCTTGAGACTGTTTAGAAAGACCTGAAGGTCCGTAGAGATCTATGGACCTTGGTGTGAATCACATGCATGCCAGATGGTAATAAAGATATTAGACCGGTCGTACTCGTCTCGGCAACCAACCCCTGATGAGATTAGATAAGCTAATCGACTTGGTGAGATTAGATAATAGTTACCTTCCGCCATGCCCAACACCGTCTACAGTGTAATTTCGACTGCTGCGACAATGCTCTGTTAGCTTCATTTTGCACCGGTCTGACTCTTTGGCCGTCGACTTTTCCTGTTCGAACGACAGTTCCGAGCATCCCTCCAGAACTTTGGAGACACATCTTCCAATTTCTTAGCACTGCTGATGAATCACAGGGGGCAAAACCCTATTTCCGAACCTGATAGATATTATTTTTGATCCGGAACTGGAACCTTGCCAATCAGAGGCGAGCTTTCTCCTACAGTATATAAGCAGCTCAGAAACGTAATTCTGCCCCTTGTGGAAGTTACCGGCTCATCTTCGGACGCCTGGGTAAATATCGTCAGTGCCGATACCAAATATGTGTATGTTCCAAGTCGCGCGGTCATCAAATGCAACGAGGCGAAGCGTGCTGTAGGCCTCGTATGCAAGGATTTTGCAAGCTTTCGAGGCCCGTTGTTTCGGAGACGATCGATCGCGCTGTGGACGTTCGATTCGTTGCAATACCTGGCGCGCCAAATTAGGGAAAGAAAGACCCGAAATCATGTGGATGATAGAACGGTACACCAAGCGAATCGATGTCAGATTAACATCGTGGGACATACTTGACTCTTTGACTTTAGAGATCTAGGAATTATCGTCAAGTCGGGCCAAAACCTGACCTGTTTAATATTGCCATGGCAAGACTGCTTCCTTGCTGCTGTTAATTTGTGCGCGGCCCTGGAGGTACTATGTTATTCTCAGGGACGAGTCGATTTTCGACCAGGCTTGGCTCTAAACAGGTTCGTCAAGTTGTATGTCTTGGAAATATCTACGGGATTGGTTTGCTCGACATCACCATATGAGCTCCCTCTCCTCCGCACCCTTATCGGCTCTTCGAATATCAAGCCACTTTTTGTCGAGACTCGACTCCCGTCGTTACACATGTAAGTATGTAAACGAATGGCCCGGATGGACGCCGAACCCTCGTCATTTTTCCAGGCTCACGGGAAGAGGATTGAGAGTCTTGACATGAGTGGCCACGGGTTCTTATTCAATTGTCGAAGCAGAAAATTCTTTCCAAATGTTAAAGAACTCGTCGTGGATGTCCGGGTCGACGACCAAATTACTGGTGCGACGTGGTCGAATGCGTAGAAGCTTGGAATCCGTCATGACTATGCTGAAGATCGTGAACAGAAGAGAATGGCGACGCAGCGACGGAGAGACGATTACGAAGTCGGCCAATCAGGCTTGAAGATGGTTCTGGAGACCTGCTTCTCCCACCATCAGAATTCCTTTCAATCTTCCATTTGCGCGTCACGCTAGGACAGCAGCGCGTTCGCTTCTACTTGAATCGAAGGAATGGCTATGTATTACTACCAAGGCTTGCACCACTACTTTGTATTTGAGCTAACAGTATCCTCTTTTCGCTTTCGGTGTTGTCCTACGCCTTTTACTGTGTGTTTGTACGCGTCATTTCAATCCAGTTGCCAACAAGACGTGGGTCGCCTGTGTAGTTTTATTTGCGCACATGTAGTTTTGTTTTACGGTTTGATTCCAATCTCGTCCCATTTTAATCGCCTTTGAGACGGGATTTACGCATAGTGCCCCCTCCCCCTGGAAGCTTTGACATGCGCAATGCGCCTTTATTCATCTATCGCTCGTATCTTCCTAGTGTCACAGAATTCATCTTTGGTTCGAGCGACGATAGACTGGCGAGGAATAACCAAATGTACTGTATGTTGCATTTGTATTTGACGTCGATGAGAACAACCGAACAGAATAGCCCCCCCCCCGATGGAAGATATAGTTTCTAGGAGGAGGAGGAGACGATGACGGATAAAACACAGTTCTCATCGCCATTCTGAATCAGATAAAGTCAGCTCAGTGATACTTTCTGTCTTGGCACGCTATGGTTATGCCATTTTTGTTACTTCGTGGTTGATTAAAACTCTCTCGACTTCGATGCTATACTTTACTATACATTCTAGCACTGTTGGATTGTCAAACTGTCGAAGTCCTGAATAATCGCGATGCGATACTCACGGTTTGGAATAAACATGTATATGTTGTATTTATTGTTCTGTTTCGTAGCTGTTTTATCCCGGTGAAATGTCTCAGAAAAGATAGTATAAAACCATTGTAAGAAACTTGTATAACAAGATAATAGAGCTCGGATATTCGAGTTCGCTCTTAGAGGCACCTATCATAAACCGCCTTTATAGCGCCAGCGACTTTTGTGCTGGAGGGAATCGTGTAATTGGAGAGATGAAATATTGTTATTACATTAAAATTAGTCAAAATAAAATCACAACGACGTGGCGTGGTAATCTTCTTTCAACGGCCATCCACTGTCCAGCAGACTTACCTTCTTACCGCCATGCACAACACCGTCTAATATCACCGTACTCTCATGTTACGGCAATGGCTTGTTGATTCTGGTTTGCCGTAGACATTGATTTCGTCTGCTCGAATGGCCATCCCTAATATCCCTCCGGAACTCTGGAGTCACATCTTCCAATTTCTCAGTACTGTTGACGAAGCTACCGACTCATCTTCGGACACTTGGGCAAATATCGTCACAGCCAAGGCAAAACACACGCATGCTCTGAGTCGCACCGTCCTCGAATGCAACGAGGCGAAGCGTGCTGTAGGCCTTGTTTGCAAAGATTTTTACGAGCTTTCGAGGCCCGTCGCTCTCGAGACGATCAGGCTGACGAGCATCTCGTTGCCATATCTGGCGCGCCAGATTAGGGAAAGGCCCGAAATTGCGCGTGTCGTAGAGCAGTCCACCAAGCGAATCGATTTTAGATCTACTGACATGGCCTTTCGCTGCAATCATGGGCAGATTGTCAGAGATCTAAAAAGAGATCTAGAAACCATCATCAAGTCAAGCCGAAATCTGTCCTATTTATTGTTACCAGTGTGCGATTACTCCTGGGCTCGCTTCATCCCTGAGACGTGCACGCTCTTAGAGGTGCTATACTACGACTGGACCTGGTTGGTCGTACGTTTCGAATCGATCGTTCTAAGCAGCTTTACCGACTTGCGTGTCTTGGATCTCACCGCGGCAATGGAGCGCGAGGTTTTGAAGCCGTGCGAATTCCCTCTCCTTCACACTCTCATCGGCTCTTGGACTGTCATCTGTTTTCATTTCGCCGAGACTCGACTTCCGTCATTACGCACATTAGTATTTCAACTACCACTCCGATGCAGCATCGATGCCGCGCTGTTTTTTCAATATCACGGGAAGAATATTGAGAGCCTCAATATGGAAGGCCATGCAAATATCTTCGATCATCGGATCCTAGAATTCCTTCCAAATGTTAAAGAAGTCATCATGGATGTTTCGGATGGTGAGGTCTTTGACGCGACGTGGCTGAATGTCCAGAAGCTCGGGATCGTTGATCTCTATAACAAAGAAGAATCACCATCTCTAGCTCTACACAATCTGGACTCAATCGATTCTGAAAGGGAAAAAGGGAATTACCCAAATTTAAAGACGATTCGTATCCTCGAGAGCGCACTTTCGCGACGCCTTCGGGAGCGGAACAGCATGGCAACGCGGTTGCGGGAGAGACGATTACGAAGCTGGTCAATCAGGCTTGAGGATGGTGATGGAGATTTGCTTCTGCCATCTTAATTTCCTTCGATTTTCCGTTTGGCCATTTCGCAGGTGGCGGAATGTTCACTTCGCTCTGTTCCATCTGAATTGAAAGAATCACTATGTAATGTACAGTACTACTATCAGAGCTTATCATTGTTTTTGTGGTTTATGGACCACGCTATCTGATGCTGTCCAACGCTACTTTCATGTATCTGACCATACCTTGCATTGAATCCAGATCACTTTTTAGCCGTGCTGTTTTTTTTCGACGTCATTACTAATTTCTGCATGAGAATCTTCTTTCCAAATTTCCTGCCTTCAAATCGATCGAGACCAGCTATATATCCCTTGTCCTCTTACCATACCGTCTAAGTCGCTGTACTCTCACGTTACGGCAATGGCTTGTTGACTTCAGTCTGCTATAGTCATTGACTACGTCTGCTCGAATGGCCCTCCCTAATATCCCTCCGGAACTCTGGTGTCACATCTTCCAATTTCTCAGTACTGCCGATGAAGTTACCGACTCATCTTCGGACGCCTGGGCGAATATCGTCACAGCCAATCCCAAACACACGTATGTACCGAGTCGCGCCGTCATTGAATGTAACGAGGCAAAGCGTGCTGTAGGCCTCGTTTGCAAAGATTTTTACGAGCTTTCGAGGCCCGTCGTTCTCGAGACGATCACGCTGTGGAACATCGACTCGATGCGATATCTGGCTCGCCAGATTAGGGAAAAGTCCGGCGCGTGTCGTAGAGCGGTCCACCAAGCGAATCGATTTCAGATTTACTAAAACTCCCTTTCGCCGCGAGCGGCAGACCGTCGGAGATGTAGAGATCGTCATCAACTCAAGCCGAAATTTAACTCCACTCTAAACAGCTTTAATAACTTGCGGGTCTTGGATCTCACCGCAATAAATGATCGCGAGGTCTTAGAACCGTGTGAATTCCCTCTCCTCCACACTCTCATTGGCTCTTTGGATGTCGTCTGCTCGCGTTTCGCCGATGCTCGACTTCCATCACTACGCACATTAGTGTTTAAACGGCTGCTTCAAAGCAGCTTCGACATTGCACCATTCTTTCAATGTCACGGGAAGAATATTGAGAGCCTTGATATGAGCGGCCATGCAGGCTTATTCGAGCGCCGAACTCTGGAGCTACTTCCAAACGTTAGAGACGTCGTCATGGATGTTTGGGACAGGAAGGCTATTGGAAGGATGTGGCCGAATGTCCAGAAGTTTGGAATCTGTAACCTTGCGTCCAGCCGAGCATCATCACTATCTGCAACTGTATACAGTCTAGGCTCGATCCATTTACAAAGAGTAAAGGGGAACTATCCAAATTTGAGGACGATTCGGATCCTCGACGGCACAATTGTGCGGCTCCTTCGGGAACGGAACAGCATGGCAGCGCAGTTACGAGAGGGGCGATTGCGCAATTGGTCAATCAGGCTTGAGGATGGTCATGGATATTTGCTTCTCCCGCCAATTTAATTCTCCTCAATCTTCCACTCGGTCATCTCAATAACCACCCCTTTGATGCTATTTGAATTGAAGGAATCACTATGTATTACTAGCAAAGCTTGTATCCTTGTTTTGTAATCGCGCTGACGATCTCGCTGAGTGTTCAATGCCATTTCATTGAATCCAGAACTTCAAAGTTCAAAATCCGATCTAGATTTTTATCATTCACGTGATGATCGTCTAGTTTTTGGGTTGTTCGTTACAGTTTGGATTCGGACGTGTCATCGTACATTCATTGTGATTCTGTCCGACTTCGCTCTTGAGCTGAGACTCGCAAACTATCTTCTTGGTCTTAGGAGAAAAGACGGCGATAGGCCAGACTGAGCACCGCGTTTGGGACCCCAGCTCAGAAAGGAACTGTCCGGTTAGAGACACTCTCCCGTTGTGCTACTGCCAGCCGTGCGTCCGCATCATTGATCTGCGACTCCTTCCAAAAGCACATTTGCCGCAGACCGTGAATCCATGCAGACAGGCCGAAGACAAAGGTGATAGACTCTGATGAATCTCGCTGTAATGCAGTCTAGCGGTGTGCTGCGGAGGCATAATGTCATTATTGTACCGTATCATCGTCCCCAAGATGCTGTTGGAACAATGCTCATCGCCGATACCCGAGTTCCAATCACTGGATCTGTTGAATTATATTTTCTGGCTATGGTCCTCGTGTTGTCTGGGGTCTGTCCTGGATGGAGCATCGGGATGTCGTCAAAACGAGGTTATTATTGGCGCGCTCGTGATCAATTTCAAACGATCCTGTTTCTCTATCTTGGTGATTGTGGCTACGGTTAGCTTCGAAATTCTAAGTCAACTAAGAACTTTCGTGCTTCTATGCGATTTCGCAAGAAGTCGTAGGCCTTGCGGCCGCGGGAATGCACGCGAGTCATCCACCCCCGTCTGAACCCAGACGGGATGTGAGCTATAGCCATATAAAATAGCCCGTCCCACCTGATACCCTTTGGAGTCCCCCTTCACTTAATCTTCCCCTCGTTCTTCCAAACTTTTAACGTTCCAGAGTCTTTGCAATGGTTGTTGCAGTACAGTCCAAGGTTTCGACGGTCGACGTACTCATCTCCGGGGCTGGCCCAGCTGGTCTTATGGCCGCCAACGCTCTCGCGAAGGCTGGCGTTTCTGTCCGCATTGTTGACAAGAAGTAAGTCTTCGTTTCATTGTCGAGTCTTATTCAGTTTTTAACTTTCCAAGGTTTGAGAAAGTTGAGACTGGCCAGGCAGATGGTATTCAACCGAGGACCATCGAAGTCTTCCAGGTAATGTCATGTCTTCTTGAAGCTGGCCAGCGAAGTTAAGTCTATGCCCAGAGCTATGGTCTTGCACACCGACTGCTCGAGGAGGGGAACCAGATCTACTATTCGGCATTCTACGACCCTACTCCAGAGGGTGGCATAGCCGTGAGTCTACATATTCCTATCCGTATATCCTTCTAACGCTTCCATATCATTGCAGCGATCGGGAAGAGCTTGTCGCGTGCTGAAGAACAAATCAGAAGTTGATCTTTCGGGATCCCGCTACCCTTATTCAGTGAGACAGTCGATGATGCGTCCTCATGACGATGCCTAATTTCGATGCAGATAACGCTTCATCAAGGAGCAATCGAGAGTATCTTCGTTGATTCTATGACCGAGGAAGGTGTTAATGTGGAGCGCCCTGTCCAGCCGGCTGCACTTTCGCTCAGTGAGGACGAGAGCGAGCTTGAGGATCCTGACAGTTATCCGGTCAAGGTTTGTCGCTGTCGCGAAATCTTGATGTCATGTCAGCTCACGATGCTCAGGTCGTCCTCCACAAATTGGATGCGTCGGGTGAAGCAGAAACTGAGATCGTCCGTGCAAAATACATGCTGGGGTCGGATGGTTAGTCAATTGAATAACTCGCTTGACGTTGTTGACACGTTTCTTTAGGCGCTCATTCATGGGTCAGAAAGGAGCTAGGCTTTACGATGGACGGAGAACAAACTAGTCAGCCCTCGCGAGATCTCTTTTCCGATGCTTTGATTCTAAATTGCACCAATAGACTACGTTTGGGGTGTCGTCGACACTGTTCCTGTTACGGATTTCCCAGACATCCGTAACAGGTGTGTGATTCACTCTCTTCACGGGTCCATGATGGTTATTCCCCGCGAGGGCGACGTTGTGCGATTCTACACTCAGCTTTCAGATGAGGATGCCCAAGAGGTGTTGAACGTAAAAGGACGCGTCGATATGACGAAGTGGAGTCCTGAGAAACTGCTCGAGGTTCGTCCACAATCCCGTGCATCGGACTTGCAACAGGCATCCTCATTACCTACAATGTCTACTGTAGATTGGCAAGAGGCAGCTGTATCCGTATGAGGTGACTTTCCCGGAAGACAAACTGAGCTGGTGGACGTTGTACATCAGTACGTATACAATCAACTGCTTGGCAGATCCTTTACTAAACTAGACGACATTAGTTGGACAGCGCGTCGCCTCTGCGTACTCGAAAAATGATCGCATTTTTATTGCTGGAGATGCTTGTCATACTCATTCTCCGAAAGCTGGTCAGGGGATGAACGCTAGTATGAACGACACGCACAACCTTGGTATGTTAAAAAGATATATTTTTAGAATGAGCATATAGGACTTAAGATGTTTACGTCAACAGCCTGGAAACTCGCATACGTACTCCGGGGTTGGGCAAATCGTAGTCTACTTCAGACCGTGAGTTCTTATTCGCTGTTTTAATCGGCTCCGTAATTAACATATTGTCAGTATGAGTTTGAGCGACGAAAATATGCGCAGGATCTTATTGATTTCGACAGAAAATGGTCCAAGCTCTTCTCGGGCAAACCCCGTACCGAGCAGAACAAGGATGGCGTATCCCATGAAGAAATGATGAAGTAAGACTGCTTCCTTATGGATGAGTAGTAATGGCTGACATGTCTTTGTGATGTAGGGCTTATGAGACATTCAATGGCTTCACGTCTGGAACGGGAATCAAATACGCACCTTCCCCAATCACGGACACTAGATTCCAACATGTTGCCGGCAACTTACCCATCGGAATTCGCATGCCATCGCAAGTGATCGTTCGAGTAGCGGACGCAAGGCCATTTGATCTGCAGGACCTCTTACCTTCGGATACTCGATTCAAGGTTGTCATCTTCACTGGTGATCTCAATATTGAAAGCCAGAAAGCGAAATTCGAGGAGTTTGTATCGCAGGCGACGGAAAAATCCGGTTTCCTAACTCAGTACGGTTGCAGAAGCGAGATGAGCGCCGGGTGGAGTGAGGTGTTCGAGGTCTTGTCAGTCCTGATCGGGAAAAAGGAAACTACGGAATACACCGACGTTCCGTCTGCACTGCGGCCGCACTGGTCCAAGTACGTTTTCCATTCCTACACTACAGAACATGTCGAACTGTGCCTGATGCGTCTGTAACAGGGTGTTTGTCGATGATGTAGCTGTCAGCGGGACCGAAGGCGGAAAGGCATACAGTTCATATGGCATTTCACCCGAAGGCGCTGTCATAATCGTCCGCCCGGATGGTTATATTGGTACCGTCGTCCCCTTAGACGGCGCTGCGGCATTGAACGAATACTTCGCGGGCTTTATGAAGCCCGGTCTGCTTGCATGATCCTCATGAGGCCATACGTTATCTGATTCGGAATTCATCGTCCTCCTTTAGATTTGTAATGTAATATACCTTCGCTTTTTATATCTTTTGCTCGGAGTATGTAATGCGGTCCGTCTGTGGGTTTCTTCTGTTACATTTGGGATTAGTAAATTTTGTACTTCGTGCGATAATACTTTAACGACATACTGTATCAGACAGTTGAAATAGGGAAATAATCCTCGGGCCCCCCGCTTATGGTGACATACGTCCGAGACTAAACGCGATCTGATGGGTCATTCTACGTAGTAGAATAGGAATCTTCGCTTCGGAGTACTGTACTGTATACATGAAACGCTTCAAAGTGGCCTTTACAAAAGAACCCTCATAGTAATAAATACTTCATAATGGTTTCTGTGCCAAAGACTGTAAAATCTAAACTATCCGTCAATTTCACAAACTTACCGTCGTTTCCAAGTTGCTCTCTTCTGTAATTTTCCGTCCAGCGATAACATGTGGTCTCACAGGATTTTCTTACCAAATTTGACATTGGCCTCGTCGCAGACCTAGGAAGTGGGTTGATGTACTGTAATAGACCGGAAGGCCTACCTGTTCTGGTGAAATCGTTCGCGTGGTCAAGGCCCTCATGACCTACGTTTGCTGGACGAGTGAAGATCTAACAAAGAGTTCTGCGGGACTGAACGTTCTGTGGTTCCTCCGGAACTGGATGTCCGTTGACTGCATCACTTGACTGTCGGATCGCGGTCGACGACAAGACTCGTGAAGTTCTTGCGTATTACCGTAATATCGGCATCCGCGATTTTTCCTTGACGAACAATATATAAACATGACGGTCCAGATGGTTCGGTGTAACTTCAGTCCACGGTGCCACTCGAGATGTACTTGTTAGGCCTTTTGCTTTCTGCTCTTGCATTCGTCAACTTTTCTCGAGCTGCTTTGCCTCTCAATGGCGCAGACATATCTTCCCTGCCTTTGCTAGAATCTCAGGGTATTTCCTACAGCGATGGAGGACAAACGAAAGCGTTCGAAAGTATTCTTGCTAGCCATGGATTTCAACTTGCGCGTATCCGTGTATGGACTGCAGGAACATATACTCAGGATTATGCCATAAGCCTTGCTAAACGTGCTAAGAACGCCGGAATGAAAATTTTGGTAGATTTGCACTACAGTGACACGTGTAAGTGCCTTTGGTCTTCTACTGTGTCCATTCTCGAAGTAACCGAATCAACTAGGGGCCGATCCTGGGAAGCAAGGCATCCCTTCGTCGTGGCCGACAGATCTCGACGGCCTGAATACCCAAATCTATACGTCAGTCACGGTCATTCTCACGATCCCATCGAACCTCAACTGTAATCGATAGGTACACAAGGGATCTAGTGTCGGCTTTCAACAGTGCAGGAGTATCTATCGACTACATCCAGATTGGGAACGAAATTAATGATGGTTTGTTGTGGCCTACGGGACAGATCAGCGTGAATGACTTCCATCCGGCTTCTGAGCTTTTGCATTCTGCTGCCGCCGGTGTGCGTGCAGCATCATCAGGACCAAAGATTGTCATCCACATTGCAAACGGATGGGACCAAGGTGGTGTCGATTGGTTCTTCAATGGCATATTCGTCGCTGGTGCACTGGCTACTAGTGATGTCGACATTTTCGGGTTCTCATTCTACCCGTTCTACAACACGGAGGCGACTCTAAGCAGTCTGCAATCGTCGCTTAATGAGATCGTTTCAAAATTTAACAAGGTAGAGTGTCTATTCAGGTTTGGTCTCGTCCATCCACTAAAACTTTTTCAGGACATCCTCGTCGCGGAGACCGACTGGCCGGTATCATGCTCCTCTGTCATTATGTCAGAACCAAGTATTCCTATTTCCGCAGCTGGTCAGCAACAATGGGCCCGGAACATTGAGAGTGTTTTGTCAGGCCTTTCTGGTGGTCATGGTCTGGGCGTTGTATACTGGGAACCAGGCTGGATTGGAAATGCTGGATTGGGAAGTGCTTGCGCGGTTCGTTCTCTCACGACATCTTCTTCTGATCGAATATGTGAAATTTTGACGTGTCGTTGAATTTCAGGACGCTTTACTTGTTGACGGAAATGGTGCAACGCGCTCTTCTATTGACCTGTTCTGAATCAATCATCGCGCCAGCTGTCAACATATTGCAAGATCATCGATGTACATTACTTAGCATCTGTGCTTGCAAACAGGCCACTCTGAAGTGTCCATTTTCAGTGAGATTTCCATTGTTGATAGACCTAACCATTTCTCGGACATGTTTGACCTCTATACCCATCAGATATATGGGTGTGAAAATGCCTATGAAAATAGATGCGCCAGGTGAAAATTTGTAGGTACATAGATGGAAGCTGCATAACAAGCGTCGTGTGTCGGTAATGTCCGTCTGAAGGAAATGAAGATGAAAAGAACGTATATAAGATAAGGTCGTGAAATGCTAATGATTGGAGGGCGCTGCCTTTGGGAAGAACAAGAAATTATCTTCTATATACAGGTGGAGGGTCATCAATTATACTGGACTGCCGGGCTTCTGCCGAGGAAAGTGGTACGGGGACTAATGCCACTGCAGACGACCTATTTGACATTTCGTATTCCTGTGCGACCGCAGTAAGACTGGTCGACGAAAGGGCGGTATCTTGTGGACTTCGGAGTACGGTATCTTGAAGCGTCCCAGAACGTGCCCACTTCCATCGCCGCGCAATGCTTGTCGGCGATAAAGAAGATGATTCGCCTAGAGAGGTGGCCTGAAATACTGCGCCATTTCTTGCAGGACGCAATGTCACTGGGTCGACTAAGACATACAGACGCTCCTCGCCGGATCGCTCACGAAGAGGTAATTGAATTTCTGAGTTTAATGGATGCTTTGAGGATGGAGGAAGGAGCGAACCGACTGTTGATCCGTTTATGCGATTCCGTGTTGTAAAGAATGGCGTGGCTTCAGAAGCGTGATCATTTAAATGATGCCGTAGATCAGCTATGACCAGATTGGCAAAAACGTTATGAAGAGTGCGTACCTGACTGCGAAAATCGCTGGACGGCTATACGTCGCCGTCTACGACAGCAGAGAAGAGCAACGACGACGACAATGACGGCCAGTATTCCCCCAACTGTCCCTCCGATGATAGCAGATAAATTTGACCCAGAACTCGGTTGAGGTGCTGCCGTAGTGGACTCTGTGCTTGTCCCAGAGGAGGCGGAAGCAACAAGGGTAGATGACGATGCACGGGCAAAATCTGGATCGGAAGTTGTTGAAGAACTCGTAAAAATGGTAAATGTGACTATTGACTGTGAAGTAGATACGAAAGTTGAGCCCGAGAGGACACTCGTGATCAATCGTGATGTTGTGGATAAACTAGGACTTGGGGTCGTGGTTGGAGTTGAAGTTGAAGTCGCTTCCGAGCTCGAGCTAGCAGTGGGATTCGAGCTCGAACTTGGTGTTGTAGCAGGTGTTGGGCTCGACGATGTTGTGGTTGTCGGACTTGATGTAGTGCCTACCGTGTATCTTGACAAGGATTTCATATCAGTTCAAGTCTGGAATGCTCAAGCCATGGAATTAAAACCACGTACACTATTTGCCAGTTCTCCAAGACAGACCCGACTCCGTTTGAGCCAAGCCCTTCCAATGCTACAGTGAAACGATGACTTTGGCTCGCATCCAATCCGCTTCTCGAAAAAACAACAGCTTCCACACTTGGCGAATTTTGGCTCATCCCATCGCTCAGGTCAAGAGTTGCGGAGCTACCATCGAGCGTGACAGTGGTAGTCGCACCGTCATACAGTTTTCGGGAATACCAATAAACGGCGCTGCCAGTGAAATCCAGGGAGAAGCTGGCAGCGTCGTCATTCGTGAACATATGTCCTGCAGACTCCGTCCATCCGGACCCGACATAACTGATCGATGAATCCGTAGCAGAAACTGTCTGATTTGAGGCCTGAGAACGTACGAGTGTTGGAAAGATGAAAAGGAGTAAGGTTACAGAGAGAGGAAAGCGGCGAGACCTATGCATGCTGCATCCCAGCTGTGAAGTGTCAAGAGCAAATGCACGAGAAAATGAAGGGCGGATGGCATTCTCTATCTCGCCCTAATGGAGATACTACATACTAGGTCTGGTTGGCCTGGGAAGAAACATCTTTGGAGAATCAATGATATGTGTACCTGTTCGGCTGCACGAGATCACGAGATCATGACTGGGCTACTGACATGACAAGATGCAAGTCTTCCCTCAACCTCGTCTCGTCTACCCGTTTTCCAACTTGAGGCCAGTTTGGCAGGGAGATGCGAGATCCTGATCATCTCTCACGACTTCGACATCATACTTCCCTTTTATGGCAGATCTTTCTTGTGTGAGGCCGCACAGAAAGAAACCCGGAAATTGAGAATCAAAGGAACAATCAGAAAGCTTGGTCCGGTGTCAGTACTAGTGTCTCGTCTATAATGCTTCGAATTATTGATGTGGCTGACTGGTTGGCTCGGTTAAAGTAGGACGCAGTTCTAATCATCCAATACATGTTCCTGGGGTGGAGCTTCAGAACAGTAAATTATTCAAGTCGCCAGAAGTCGTCAAGATACGACACGTGCACAGGAGTGCCACTGCGAAAAAAAAATGATATACTAACTTATAGTGACTTAGAGATACTCACACACATTGTTGGATGAGGAGAGACCAGGAGCGCCCAGATAGAATAAATTCAGTTCCATCATCAGAAAGCGATCAATTAGCATTGATTGCAGGACTCTCACCTTCTACATCAGGATTCCCCTCCGAAACCGTGCCTAAATTCGATCCAATGACCTGAAAAAGACAAGGGTGGCAATTCTACGCTACAGATCAAAGCATAAGTAATGACACCGGTGCTGTTGTAACTTACTTTGGCTTTGGGCTACGACAGACTAGAATCGGATCATTTCTTCTTCTTACATAAACCCCAGTCGAGATGATCGTAGACACATATATCTTCAATTCGGAGCTGCAGGATCGCAGAAATGTAGGTAATGATGAAGAAAGTCCGAACTTGCAAAGTACTGAGTGAGACGTCACCAAGCTTAGGACGTGCTTAGGACCGTCTAGGACCAGTCTAGGACCGCTAGGGCCGGTCAACGTTAACTTTAAATTAACCGAAATTATGAATGTTGTTGTCACGTGATATATTCCATCATCCATCATAAATGACTTGCGACGCAGAGCTGCTACTTACATTGCCCCATCAATCAGACTAACATTCTACTCACGCGCATACGGGCAGATTCCAACACTTGAAAAGGAGAATGGAATCAGTAATCGGACTTCCGCGCGATGTACTCGAGCTCGTTGTCGATGTCTTGATCTCTTTCATGAAACCTCTTCCCTTGGAGGCACTCGCCACGGAGGACTACTGTGTAACACAGGTAGATGGATATGGAGTCGAAAGGCACACGCTGCGGAATATGAGTCTTGTTCATCGAACGTGGACAGAGGTCGTCCGGCGTGGCCTTTGGCACAGAGCCATTTTTCGAGCCCGTGACCTGAACACGTCTGGCATTGCTGCTTACGCACCGAACTGCGCACTTATCCGCGAGCTCGCTCTCATAGGATCGGGATCTGACGAGGAACCCTATTGGGCAAATTTTACAGCCATACTTCACCAGTCACCTAATATACGCAAGTTGTACATAGATATGGAAGTGCAGGGCCCGACGGAGGCAGGATTCCTGCAACTCATGCAGCAACTCCGATTGTGCTCCCATCTGGAGTCCCTTTGGCTGGCCGGGGACATGGAAGATTGTTATAAGGAAATTCTTCTTGCCGTTTCATGCCTGCCCCGTTTAAAAAGCTTGGTTCTGGACACAGTAGTCAGCACCGAGGAGGATATTGAAGCGCTCCGAGAATTAGAGCCTCCGAAGAATTTGCAGTCAGTTGCGCTAGTCGATTGTCTGGATTGGCAGTATGCATCATGGTTGATCCGTCCTCGCGAAGATCACTTCATCCTGGATCTGGCTTTTTCAATAGAGTACCCGGACCAGTTAGAAGAAGAACCGGATTCGATAGAGCACTTCTACCAATGCCTTCGACATCTTCGAACGCTCTACATTTCAACCTCCTCGACGGACGGGGAAAGCGAGCAGGCAATTCATGACGACTGCTTAACTGAGTTATTAAAAAGGACACGCGGACTTACTGGTTTCGCGCTGACGGCGTCCACGTTGCGAACATCTAGCTTGCATCTTCCCAACACCGTCAAGATTTTCCATATCCACCACGATGTTCAGCTGGGCTCGTACCTGTCTAGGGACTCGGATATGCTGAAGGAAAACGACAGAAATATCGCCACTATTGTTTCGCAGTCTCACCCTATAATCTCGTCTGATCCTTCCGATAGTCATCTGCGAAAGGTGGTAATATCATTCACTTACGATGGCTCTGGTATTACCGATCGTATCATTTCGCATTTTCGGAACGAGGTGTTTGTGGAAACGCAATTGGCTTGCTCTTTGTCAGATGTGGCACTGATATTCGAGACATATGCATCTCCTTATTTTGGAATTCTCCCTGAAACCGGTCCTTTTGCTTCGTGAGCACTTCACGTGGGTCCGCTTCCTATTTTTGCGCTTTGGCCTCCCAATAGTTTAACCCATTGCATATGGATTATCAGGACGTTCCACCGAGGATTGTGCCGTTCTCCCGTTCTCTGGCGGACCGTGCTATGTGCCAGGAATAGCCTTCGCAGAAATACACGTGAACGACGCTTTCATCCATCGATCTAAACGAAGAACCGCTGCTCACAATCCTCACGTCCTGATTGAGGATCAGTTGGTTCGAGACGGTGCCAGAACAGAGATGCTGTATCTGAGACTCGAAGCGTGGCGTTTTCCCTCAACGACATTTCCTTCATCAGGCATTTTTATGATATGGTTTTCACAAAGCCGCCCTTAGGTGCCTCATGGATAGCGTGGACCATACGGCACTTTCCACCCATTGCTTCGACTCCACCTTTTCGGCAGATGGCACAGACAATATATTCCCAACGCCAGTGCAAACTCGGGGTCATTCTTGATAGGAGCGTGTCTACCGAACCAGCAGGGCTCGAAGGCTAATCTGGGAAGCCTTGGATTCCCCCGGCAAGCAAGCTACTGTCTTCTTCTGTTCGTGTTCGCCTTATCCCTCGCAATTAGCATTTCTATGATGCCGTAAAGTCCCAAAAGCTAGTCACCGTATCATTGTACAGTCTAATCCTCGAGCCGGTCTTGCCAGCTGTGCGCCAACCATGGCTTCGATACCTTTGTATAGCCACTTCACGGCTACTAGAACACAATTGACTTTACAGCTTTGCGATTTACTTAGAAAACTAAATCTATTCTAGAACCGTATTACATTTATAATCTGGCCGTTCGTGCCATTATCCCCATCTCAGATACTCATCATGTTCCGCTCAAAGCGTCATCATCATCTCTCTTTCTTACCTCGGCAATATCCATCCCGCGTTGGTGCAGTGTCTTCTTGCATTGATGTTTGTGTCGGGTGAGCAATGATTGTTACATAGTTAAGACCAGTTCGATTGGTGAGACTCGTCCCTACGCGCGCTGCCCTTAGACGTACTGATATTTCCCGGATGTGTAAAATAGAAAACCCGAATATTACTGTAATTATACTATTGCGTAAATCTAATCATCGTCATTATCCAAAACGAGTGCAGAAACCATAACAATATAAATAATGCCAGATAACGATAGATGACTCCAAGAGAACTATGATGCGTTACTTGTTGGTGCATCGCCAGAGGGTCCTGCAGTCCCACAGCTATGCTCTAATTCTTCCTCTTCCTTCCGAAGTCGGCTGATAGCTGCTTCCAAAGCGCGCCGCCGGCGTTCTTCACGTGTATCGCTGACAGGACCGGAGGGTGGCGAACCTCCCAATATATATGCCTGTGCTTCAGATTCAAGTTCAGGTGCGAATAATGAAGGGGAAGAGGCGCCGGAGGGAGAGTAGATAGGTCCTGTGCCGAGCAGGGTGTGTGCGCCCTCGCGTTGCGATCGTTCAAAGTCGACCACGTCCTTATTTAATTGCGAGTTGAGCGCTTTGAACTTCCATTGCAACGTAAGCAAAAGATATAAACTCCAGAAGAGGATTCTTACATTATTATCGTGATCGCCCCACACATTATGCGCGAGTTCATGGCACAGAACGCGACGGATATCAGAATAGAGTCGGAAGCCGTCATATGAATCCGTGCGTAGGCGTAGCTTTATTGCTTCACCGCGGTTTACGTTCAATCCCAGTAAATCGGGATGCTCATGTGGAGCAAGTTCGGTTAGAGTGCCGACAGCGAATTTATGTTTCTGAGTCAGTCGGCAAATAAACAAACCAAAATCAGCACATGAGAAGCCTCATAAATATCATGCAAAATGATACTTACCTGCATGACGTGCTGAATAGCTGGATCTGAAGAAAGTCTTTGCAGGAGCGAAAGAGCCGTGTCAGGTCGCGGTAAGTGAGCGAGAGGGACGAGATTATGGAATCTATAGCTGAGGGCAGCACCGGATGAGCTCCCAGTTGAGCGAGGCTAAGCAGTGAGAAATTCAAATCGGCAAACGTCTACAGAACAGTATTTGATAAATGTAGTCACCTTCGGCAGATTCATCACCTTCCGACGAGCCAGAATTTCTTCCTTCTTTCGTTTCTCATTCTCCGCCAGCTTCATTCCATCGATTTCATCAACCCTTGATCCGACGAGCTGCACCTTCATTCCATCCTTTAGGCCGGCTCGTTCGAGTGTCGTCTCTTCCAGAGAGATGTTTGGTTTCTTGCCCTTGTAGAGAAGCTTCTGGAGAGATGGTGGGACACTCGTGAGTGCCTCGAGCTGCTCATGCAAAGCGGCCAGAGTACTGTCTGCAGGGACTTCGAGGGTATAAGACCCGCCACGAAACGTAACAGTCAGATTCATGACTGTCGTAGTGAGACGAGGAAGAGCTGTGAATATGAGATCGCTCTTGCACGTAGCTCAGTCAGCGGGTGTGCCGACGGAACGTATTGTCGGCACAGGATTAGCATTTGATCGACATTCACACGTGATTACCAGACGGAATAATTTCCAAAATATAATCTAATATGCAATTGAAGAGTCTCGAAAGTGTGTCACTGCAGAATGAAGTCCGAAGATGAAATAAAACCCTGAAAAAGTACGGAGTATTATAATTTACAAGAACGATAACAACACTCTTTGCCTCCGTTCAGCAGCCCATCGTGACGACATCGTACGGTCCATCATGATCAGAAATTTCTCCATCGAGGATATCAGGGACATCTCCCGTGCTACATAGGTCCGATTCATTGTCTTGGCCTGAGATTATTCGGTGATCAGAGATCAGCTTAAGTGGTACGTGTAAATGCTTACCGGGACAAGCCACCCAATCTCCCGAATCCTGGATATGTATCTCCCCCTGCGGATGCACAAATCCCAGAAATCTTCCAGGTATAATCGGTACGAAATCCTCCTTATTATTTACGTGCGTAACGTCCAGTACGTGTGCATCAACGTAGTCAGCGAATTCCTGGTTACCGACGCGCGGTAGACCATATCCGACGTATTTGAATTTTGTATCCGAGGGTAAATGCAAGGGAAGGAAGACGGCATCAGGTAGAGCTTGTGCCGCGCCTAGGGAATGGCCGACCATAGTTACACTGGCATCTGGGTGGGAAGAGAGAGTAGCCAAGGTAGCATTCAGTACATCTGGGGCGACCCTGTTAGTGGGAAGAAAGTGTAAGTACGGAATACATGTCCGCGGGAAAAAATGTTGCGCACCGAGCATGCGAGTCTGCGAAACCGTTATGCACTTTGATTGACGAGTCGATTCCGGGGAATAACGACTCATCGAGGGTTGTTGGGAAGAAGTCGGCGTCCGTACATAGCGGCACACTGGTCAAGTTGGGAATAGTCAGCATCAGAAATAAAATTTAATTTAAAAAAGAAAACATAGAGACATACATCTTTTCAGGATCCGTGCCCTGATGTGCGACAACGATGCTATTCAAAGCTGGGTCAAATCCCACATACCCTGCGAAGCGTAACGATTTAGTCAGACGGTACGAGATCGAACTGTCCGCAGCACTTGCAGAATTGATCCACGACGCCATCCCCACCGGATGCTGTAGGCTGAAATTCAGCATTCGCATCGCAGTTGGCTAAGTCAAGCTAATGATTATTATTGATGAATGAGAGAGTCACAGAAGAAAGAGCGTACTTCCACAACTCCAGTTGATTGTCGTGTCTGGGTGACAGTAGGCTGCACTTGCGAAGAAGGAAAATGACTGGAATGAGCTTATTTGAGCAGGTGAGAGCGTCGCAAAGTCTTGTCGTTTCAGAAAGGCTTTGCTTTCCAGTTCCAATACAGATCGTGGTATAGACGATCTGCTCAAGGGAATGGCAAGCGCTGCAGAAAATGCAGAAAGGACAGAAAACAGAAGAAGGAAGTGGGCCATAGCAATCTCCAGTGGAAAAGAGGCTTATAAGAAAGATAAATAAAAGCCAGGTCACAGACCACCACGGACAAACGAAAGGCGCAAGGAGAAAGAATGCGATGAGATGCGCCGCCCGGGCACTGGCCCTGAGAGGCAGCGAGAGTCATTCTTATAGTGAGACAAATGAAGATACTGGTCCAGTTCCAAATTCGTAAATCGGCATGAGCATGCCAGAACACGTTGAGATGGTAGATTCCAGTCGCGGCGCAGAATGTTGGTCGCAACAGTAACGTGCACACCAAGCCTTACATCAGGCATCAAAGCAGTGCCGGCGTGCGTAACTAGGGAACAGAACGTTCTTGTTATCCGATTCAGGCGACATCAACAGTAGGCGATATCCGAAAGAAATTCAGAATGGGATTTCTGTGTAATTGTTGGGGAGCGATGGTGCTGAGCGAATATGGTCTAAGTCTACCGTACGGGATGCTTCCATCTTGAGGTCTGGTCTGAAAAGTGAGCCCGTAGTTTCTTCCCACGGCTCGTTCAAGCCAGAACCACTTCTAACCGTCTCTACCAACAACTTGATTGATGATGTCCTTTTGTTTGCATCCCAAGCTTACTTAGATTCGAAGCCTATGCATCTGATTGCCATGATGCCCGCAATATTGCTATGCGTCGATTGTCGGCCCCTGATAGTCGTGCTGCCTCTGATCTTGGTCGTTATTTATTTATGGCAAGTCATCCGTCACCATCATATCCAGAGTCATCGAGATTCATCCCCACACTGACCTCTTGGAGTCAATATGTTTCATAGCCATGATGGCGTGATACTGAGCAGGATGGTGTTGCAGATGGGCCAACTTCTCGAATGGAAGAATTGCACGGTGTACGATCAGGACGCCAAATGACGTGAAGCACACTGAGCTTTGCTGAGCTGTCAAGCCGACTGGTGGCGACTTTATTTTTGATGCTCCTGATCGACGGGAAGGATGAATGGATGAATGGAGGGTTACGTTCCTTCTTCTGTCAGAGTGCATGAGTTTTCCTGTAAATGACTAAGACAGCGGGGCTCTTAAAGAAAGGTGGAAGCGTACACATTCGTCTACGTGGCGTAACGTGCGGTCCGTCATTCTCTAAGAGCGCAACGAGCATGGCAGATCCTGAGCAAAGCACCAGCACTTACTTATTTTTTATCATCATGCGGGCCGAGATAGATGGTGACCCGACGCGCTCACGTGGTATGCGCGTTGCTTGTTATTTTTTCTGCCTTCACTTGCCAGCAGGACAAGTTTACTTCTAATTTTAACTTCTGTAGCAGACTATATACCCGTTGTTGAACGGCCGCAATCGCTTTTCTGCATGCTTTTCAGAGGCTATAAACAAAGTACCTTAGCAGTCCCAGTCACAAAGCACCAGTTCACCCGTTCAAAAGTCTGGCTTTTGCACAAGGAAACAACGTTTCTTATTATATCTCTTCCCTATTCGCGCCGCGCGATGCTTCGGTCTGCCTGCTGATACGTCCACCTGATCCGCCTAGAGTCGGACAGGCTTCTTTGTCAAATACAGGATTCATGAACGCACTTGCTAATTATATCTTTCGCGTATGCACATAATTCCACATCAACCAAGCTTCCAAGCTATCATCATTGCAAGTTGATGTCCTTCGGACCCCGAATCATTCTGCTACTCGTGGCTGACTATAAGATGACCTTAAAAAGCCTCGCTAGGCTTGACTTAAACTAGCCCCCCTCCTCTCTCCTCCATCGTATCTTCTCCCCAAACGCTTCCGGGTGCATCAGAAAGCATGTCGCTCGTTTTAAAGGGTCTTTGCACACTGCTTCTATGGCTTCTCGCTAGCATTCTTCCAAAAGCACTTGCAGGGTTTCCGAACAAGATATACGGCGTAAATCTTGGTGAGTGGCATACACTCAAAACGGCTCCCGTGCTTTCTTACCTACTTGTTGTATTTCTAGGCTCATGGCTTGTTCTAGAGGTACATTCTTTCTTTACTGGATATCTGCTTGGATCTTACGGTGTCTGCTTAGCCATGGATGCTTCCGGAAGGGTGGCTGAAGATGGGTGGACAGAGTTGTGACAATTGCGCGGATTGTATAGACTCGGAGTTGTATGTCGATTATGTTTCTTCGCTGAGAACATCACTTATAGTTACAATAGTGCATTCGCTCAGGCATACCCAGACACTGTCGACGAGATATTTGACAAGCATTGGTACGTTACGAAAATTTTGTGGACGGACCCATTAGACTTTTTTATAAATAGGTCGACATGGTTCACTCAGGATGATGTGAATAAGCTTGCATCTTACGGAATCAACACGGTCCGGATTCCCGTACGTAACATTTATTCTGCATTCGCGTCGTTTCTGATAGATCTTTTGTAGCTTGGGTATTGGCTCGTTGAACCTCTGGTTAACCGACGCACTGAGTTTTATCCTCGCGGTGGCATCAAACAGCTCGTGAGTTCTTCGATGTGTTTACCCCGTATTTTTCTCAACCGTGTTTTAGAAACGAGGACTAAAGCAGCTCAAAGGGGCTGGAATCAAGGCTATATTAGATCACCATGCCCTCCCAGGTATTCAAACGCCAGGCCAACAATTTACTGGGAGGTATATCTCTGTTGGACGTTTGTGACTTTACCATAACTAATCTGAATTGTTAGATGTACGACGGACGTTGAGTTCTACGTGCGTCGGGCGTTTCCTCAGATTTTCAACAGGTCCTTACTCTAATGACAGACTGACTACAACTACCATCGCGCATTGGTGTGGACCGCCGTCATGACCACCCTGAGTCACCTCGATCCCGATTTTGGAAGCGTTGTGGCAATTGAGGCGGTAAACGAGCCTATCATGGATGCCTCGCAAACACCAGGATATGGGGACTGTACGTGACATCCGAAAGCGTTCATCTATGAGCTCCAATAACGTGTTCTGTAATCAGTCCAGAAGAATTTCGTGAAGGTCGTTCGTGCAGTGGAAACTCTTCTTGGTGTCGAGAATCTAGACTCGACGGCACCGGACGGACTGCTCGAAAGTCTCTTGGGTAACACCCTCAATGTGACACAATCACTTCTGGGAGGGCAGAGTTATGGGGGCACCTTGGGAAAGGTACTCTCCGATGCCGCACCCATCTTTGTGCAGGTTGCGAGTGAATTAGGTATCGGATCCATACTTACCGGTGGATTACCTTCGAGAACGCCACTTGTAACAATGTGAGTTCTTAATTATCAGAACGATCACCTAATTAATTGTTTTAAAACAGGTTCATGGACATTAATTGGCAGTTCAATGATCCTTCCAATCCTGCGGATGGAGCGCAAGGGCCTCAAGTTTATGACAATCATTTGTATTACGCGTATGGCTTTCCCCTTCATCCTTTTACGACGTGGCTTATTGTACTTCAGATACGGAGGAGTGGCTGATGCAAATGAGGAAGCTTACCTAACAAGCATCTGCAGTGCGTAACTGACTCCTTCATATACAATATCTTATCAGCTGAGCTTCACTTATCGGAGCGCAGACATTCAACGGGTCCAGGTCGATCAAACCCTCGAAAATTCGCCGTTAGTCTTCGGTGAATGGTCATTAGCGACTGAATTTAATCCAAGCGATCGATTCCTGGCTCAGTGGGCAGATGCTCAGAAGAGAGCGTATTCAATAGGCGCAGGATGGATGGTAAGTTATTTCTAGATCTCATTCTAGGGTGATTGCTTAAAGACTTTTCATAGTTCTGGAGCTTCAAGACCGAGAAATCTTCTGCATCTGGGGATACTCCGAGATTCTGGTGAGGCTTTCCTCTTTGACTTCGGTTCTTATCATGCTGAAAGGCCTGCACTTTTAATCTTCAGGTCCTATTACGAAGCCATTGAGAGAGGATACATGACGAAGGACCCGTCAGAGTTTCATGATCCGCATGTCTGCGACGCGTACATCACGAATTCTACTTCTAGCACGGTCTAGCAGACGAGCTATTCGGGTTCTCGCTGTATTTTCTGGAGAGATCTGGCAGTCGACGCGACGATTCGCGACATGTCTTGAGTCTAATTCACACACAAACTATGCCGAGCATTCTTTCTTGCATAAATCCCACTCCCTATTGGCCGTCACTCTTTTGTTGAATTTCCTCTACGTGGTATCCGGGTTTGCTCGTTAGACTAAAATCCGCCTGCGTATGCTGTCTATGTATTTCTAGTGAATGTAAAGTTGAAGTCCAAGGCTATTCAGACAATCATCTCGAACGACGTGAAATTCAACGAGATTTACATACAAGAGTTATGATGCGTTGTGACAGTTTCGTTTGTGACATCCCGCGACCGTTACGTTGCTTTTCGCGCCAGCACACTCTGGGTGAGACCTCGAGTTTCCGCTCTCAACCGACTCGCCGGGTATGTGTCGCTGTGTCCTGCTGCTGCTAAGAGAATGAGTTTCAGTCACACATGTCAACCATGATGCATGTCCGAGCTCATACTCGTGCAATTATGGATTGTGGGTTCTGTTACTTGTCCGTACGCAAGGTCTTCGCGGGGTGCGACTCATGAGCCGGGGTCGGCTCGCCTGGTGTGTTCTACGCAACCTCGTACTCAATCTTGGCCGTCGCCCTGGTCATTGCTTGTGTCATCGAGATATCTCTTTTATCACGGTTCTCAGCTTCATGAGGTAGCTGTATATGCTGTTACTATTTACTTTTTCGGGCGAGTATGCTCTGGTAGACAGTACTAGTGAAGGTTAGATTCTACGGTGACTTGATCTGTCAAAGCTAGGACATCTCTTAAGTCAATGATATCATTCGCCTGTCCGCAAAGGCTTCTTTTCGGGGTCCGAAGCATTTTGCTCCGGGTGGCAGACTATAAGAAGCCTCGTTGGCCATGCCTTGAACTAGTCTCCTCTTTCTTTCTCCCCATCTCGTCTTCCTGCCACTCACCTTTGGGAGTGGTTCGTCGTCTAATCATGTCGTTCGCCTTGAAGAGTCTCTGTGCACTTTTGCCATGGTTGCTCGTGAGCGTCCTGCAAGGGACACTTGCGGCATTGCCAGGCCAGATATATGGCGTCAACCTTGGTGAGTGCCGTGTGCTAGCTCAGCTAGACGATTCCTCGTTCTCTGGGGCCTATTTCTGATTTCTTATCCTTTCTAGGCTCCTGGCTTGTTTTGGAGGTATGGCATCGAGTCTCTGAATTACTGATGAAATCTGACAATATTGCAGCCATGGATGCTCCCGGAAGGGTGGCAGGCGATGGGTGGACAGACCTGTGACAACTGTGCCAATTGCATCGCTTCAGAGTTGTATGTAAAGTACGTTCCTCTTCCTAGAGCATTCTGCTCAAATGGTACGATAGTGAAATGGCAAAAGCATACCCGGACACTGTCGACGGGATATTTAACAAGCATTGGTAAGATGTGTTACGATCATGCCTTAAGACTGTATGATAATCTTTTGGTACAGGTCTACCTGGTTCACGCAGGATGACGTGAATATGCTCGCGTCTTATGGGATCAACACAGTTCGGATTCCTGTCCGTGAAAATATTTTCTTCACTCGCTTCGTTCTCACGTGGATTCAACCCTTGCCATGGTAGCTCGGTTATTGGATCGTAGAGCCTTTAGTTGACCGATCCAAAGAATTCTATCCTCGTGGTGGCATGGGCCAGCTGGTAAGCTGCTAAAAGAGGCTCATTTATATGTTGCTTAACCTTGACTCAGAAACGAGGCCTCAGCCAGCTAAAAGCCGTCGGCATCAATGCTATATTGGATCATCATGCTCTCCCAGGAGTTCAGACTCCCGGCCAGCAGTTCACTGGAAGGTAGATCATAGTCGAACTTTAAGAATCACACTTCACTTGCTTGTCATTACCAGATGCACCAACGATGTCCAGTTTTACGTGCGCCAGAGTTCTTTCGTAGCTTGCCAGAAGGGTCTAACTGACTGTTGATAGACCGAAGAAAATTACCATCGTGCCTTGGTGTGGACGGCCGTCATGACGGCCCTGAGCCACCTTGATCCCGACTTTGGAAGCGTTGTTGGAATTGAAGCGGTAAATGAGCCTATCATGGATGCCTCGAAAACACCGGGATATGGGGACTGTACGATGATATGGCACTAGTTGCTTGACTCTCATATAACATGCCTTTTCGTCAGTCCAGGAAAATTTCGTGAAGACTGTTCGCCAAGTAGAGACCCTTCTCGGTGTCCAAGACCTGGATTCAACGCAAGAAGGTCTACTATATAACACTCTGGATGCGACTCAGATCTTCCTGGGAGGACACAATCTTGGGGGACCCTTGGGAAGAGTTCTCACCGATGCTGCACCCATTCTCGCACAGATTGCAGATGAATACGGCATAGACGCGATACTTGACGGTGGAATACCAACTACGACGCCGTTGGTCACTGTGTACGTCAGAATAACCCAAAGGGACTATTGAACTACTGAGTCGAGCGGTTGAAAAATAGGTTCATGGACATTGGCTGGCAGTATAATAATCCTGCCAATCCTGCGAAAGCAGCGCAAGGCCCGCAATTATATGACAATCATTTATATTACTCGTACGTGTTTTCTATGATGGGCTCTGTTTAGAAGCGTCTGACTGCCCTACCAGCTTTGGTGGAGTGGCTGACGCGAATGAAGAGGCGTACCTTTCAAGCATCTGTAGTGCGTGACCAACTCCTATACGCATAGTATCGTATTTGAAAGAATCCACCTGTTTACAACTTAGACCTGCAGCGCGTTCAGGATGATGCGTCCCAGGGAAATTCACCATTAGCGTTCGGCGAATGGTCCCTCGCGACTCAATTTGATCCCAGTGACGATTTTCTAAAGAAATGGGCGGACGCTCAGAAGAGGGCTTACTCGGCTGGTAAAGGGTGGATTGTAAGCCTTTCTCAAATTTATATTTAGCGATCGATTTCTGAAGAGACTTGCGGTAGTTCTGGAACTTCAAGAGTGAGGTGTCTGGAACATCCGGAGATACTCCAAGAGTCTGGTAAGTGCCTCCAGCTGGATCGAAACCTTCGTCTGTTGTTTTAAGTTGCACCTATTCTCCAGGTCCTACTTCGAAGCCGTCAAAAGGGGATATTTCACTAAGGATCCGTCAAAGTTTAATGATCCGCACGTCTGCGATGCGTACATCACTGGTAACTCAACAATTCAGGTTTCGTTTTAGATCCTTTTCTTCCAGACAGCTCGGTACAGAACCTTACCTTTCTTGTTCAATGGCCTCCCTCAGCCAAGCAACTGTCTTTGCTTGTTATGGAGGCAGAACTTAGAGTTTTCGTGTGCTTTTCGTGTGCTTTTCGTGTACTAAAACTATAACGTGTATGCTTAGTTTGAAGCTCAGAATGTCGTAGTCTCGGATCGGGATGATGTATGCGAGCATCCGCAACAGAACTTCAGTTCAGAAGTAGTAAAGTCCATGGATAATGGCCATGTCAACCTATGCAGTATGTACCACTGTACGAAAGTGGTCTATCGTGCCGTGGACTATGTCATGTCTGCACCTCAAAACATTAAACTGAGTCATAGTCGGAGCTCGCACCGATGTAGAGTTTCACAGTCCAAGGCTCATCTGCAATACCTAATCCGCATACATACAGTGCCCACACGTATGTATCATTGTTCGTTCGAAGAAATTTACAACGGCAAAGCATTCTCGATTGGTAATCATTCCATTGGCAATGCAACGTTCAAGTCATCTGCAGACAGGATAATTGATATGTGAATGGTCAGGTCAGAAGAGTCAGTCACTTACTTGTTCGAACATTTGTACGACTCGACAAGGGAGAAGGAGGATGTTTGCAAGCTGAATGACCGAATATCATTCGAGTTTTGGATAGCAGTCCCATGAAAACTTACGATCATATTAAAACGCTTTCGAGTCGAAGAGGCGGATGAGCTACTACTACTACTGCTAGCTGTAGTATCAGCTTCGTTGACGGTTGATGAGGTGCTACTGGTAGGCGATCTGCTGCTATCGGGCGGTACTCCGCTTCCGCTAGGCGGAGATTTTCCATCTCCAGGACCGTCCATTCCGTTGTTCTCGTTCTCGACACCACCATTTTCGGTGAGTGTTCCTGCTGCTGTCACGGTATAGGACATTGTGATGTTGATAGCAAGAGAACTCCATGCTAGAATACCATCCGAGATATCATCTCCCAATAGCACGTACTCCATCATGGCATCGATGTCGTCAGCTTCTTCGGCGAGGATCGAGTCGTCTGTCTGAGTTCTCTGTGATCTGGTTCGAGTTCGTGCTGTACGGAGAGACCGTGTCGACCTCGGCGATAAAGTCCTGGTCGAAGAAGACTTGGCCGACATGCGCGATGGCACCGCCTGTGTACGTGTCGTTGGCGTTCGAAGACCCATCTGTCTGGTGGACCATGAGGTGGATGTGCGTCGTACGTCCGGTATAGTGGCCTGGGAAAACGCTGATGAACTGCACGAATCCGCCGTCAGAGGTCTGCTGAATACCGCGAAGCGCGGTATTCTTCTATGGAAGGACATCAGAATCCGTAGCAATCGTTCTTGATGAGGCAACGTACGATGTTCGCGGGATCGTCAGAGCCTACGCCATTTCCGCTGGTGACGACACCCGAGTATACTCCAGTTGAGTTGGCTGAAAAGACTAGTCAATAACATAATTGAGATAGCAAAACACTACTTACCGTGCCAGAAGTCCATATATAGACCGGAGACAGGCTCGCAAGTCGTGACGTCGATAATCTCCAGGTCTGCATACAAAGGAATACCAGACTGACCATCTGTGACATTTGAACGGATGTATTCCCCAGAAACGACTGCAATGAAGTCAGCCCTCCGACTATAGGGAAACGAGAGGGATAACAAATGGTAGGGTCCTTGAGTAACTTCTGGACCGAGGATACACGAGCCAACGTTTTCGTCAAAGGGATCCGACTCTGCTGTCAAGCCAGTAGCGTTCAACAAGTGAGACGTATCGAGTACAGTGTTCAGATCCCGCTTGCGCTTGAACGGACGATCAGTATCGAGGCCGCGAGCTTTCCTGATCCGTTCTGCAAACGTTTTACGACGTGCTATGGAACGCTCCGCCATACCACCGCGAGCTCTCAGCTTAGATTGACAGCCCACGAGGGAACTGCGCGTGGCGATTTGGAACTCGCGTCGCTTCACTAGCTCGGCTTCGATATGAGCATGCGGATGCGCAACCACAGCCCTGGTAAACACCAGAAGGGCGAGAGCAGACAGTGTGTAGGAGAGCTTTACCATGGCAAAGAAGGATTTTCTACGGCCCGAGATACATTATGAAAACACTCATCTGTAGCCTTTTTATAGTAGCAAAAACATTGCAAATTATGAACGAGGAGCGTATACGCCGGACGCCGTCTTCTGGTCAAGTGAGGGCAAAACCAATGCAATTTTTTTAAACTTACAGAGCATATAACACCCGAGTATGCCAAGACCAAACTGCGGGATAGGCTCTGGATCGACATTTTTAGAATGAACAGGAACGAAGCCAATAGAGTGATCCACGAAAGCACAAGGGCCGACGTCGATGCGGCAGCCGGACACTCATACTGCGTCTGGACAAGCAGGAACAAAGCATTTCAGCAGCAAATCATATCGGCCGTATTGCTATTCATTGAATTGAATAGAGTGGTAGAAGCATGCACATCAGCGGACGAATGGTGTGCTGCGGGTATGAAACCTACACTGGTGGAACGTAGTAGTAAATACTTTATGTAGATGCTCCTACATAGTCTAGTCGGTTCATTCATTCAAGTTGGCCGCGAGTGAAGTGAATTTTATACTCTTAGTGACGTGACACCGTATCAGTGTCACATTTGTCACATCCCGTCGAAGAGCAGAAAGAATTGGTTCTTCCAGTCCAGTCATGTCTGGTATTTGGGTGAGATATTTCTTATGAATTGAATCGAATACTTGGCTAATTCAGTTCAGACGGAGCATCGTAATGCTCAAGGTCATACTTACTGGTTCAACACTGCAACCAAGGAGAGTGTCTGGGAGAAGCCCGAGGGTACGTCTCTTGTTCCTTGTCATTGCCTTTGCTGAAGCTGAGACTCTGCTAGCGCTTAAAACACCTTTTGAGGTAACTTCACAACGTACTTGAAGCCTACATCGTTTTCCTGACATCCTTGGCAGAGAGCACTAGCCCAAACAAACTGGAAAGAATACTTTTCTGGTGGCCGCAAATACTATTACAATGTATTTCACCCGTACTCTCTACATGATTCCCGCTGACGTGCTCTTTGAAGACCGAGACGAAAGAGTCAAAATGGGACATGCCAGACGAGCTTTTGTTGGTGCTCGAAAAGGTCGAGAAGGAGAATAAGCCGGCACCGCCAACGTAAGTATTCTATCCTGGAGCACGGCGATTGATAGTTAAACTCAGCAATTGTATCAGTGCCAATCCTCGCCTGACGGCCCCCAACTTCACTACCGGATCACAAGGTGCTTTAGTCCCCTCGGGTGGTACAGACCCTTCCTTACATCAGAATCAGCAACCCCTAAATGGTGCTCCCAACGGACTCGCGGTCGGAGCGCCTGGCGGCAACGCGCTTCCGTTTTCACCTGCTGCTGGTGTCTTGCCAGGTCGACCAAGTTTGCCAGATGATCCCGTCATTCCCCACAATGGATTTGCGACGTTGGAAGAAGGCGAGAAAGCGTTCACGCATTTGTTGAAGAAGGCAGGTGTTAATGCCGAGTGGACTTGGGATCAGACTATGCGTGCGATCATCACAGATCCATTGTACAAGGCGCTTAACACACTGGCGGAGAAGAAAGCTTGCTGGCAGAAGGTGAGTTTTGAGTTCTTTCTTGGAACTATACATCGACTGAAGCGACCGAACCCAAGTATGTTGATGGCCTCAAGGAAAAGGAACGCGAAGAGCGAGATGCCCGACTTGCCAAGCTTAGGCCAGCCATTCGGAACATGTTGAAAGGCAATCCAAACGTGTTCCATTACTCGACCTTCGAGAACGCAGATCGTCTGTTTGCACAGCATCCTATATGGCAGCAAGCAAAGATCGAATCGGAGCGTAGAATGATTTTCGAAGAGTACGTCGGAGAGCTAAAGGAGCGTGAATTGCAGGAACAGCGAGCGGTGCGTTCCCGCAGCGTTGCGAAAGTTGTTTCTTTGTTCAAGGAACTGAACATCGACGTGTTGACACGATGGCGGGCTGCGCACGCCGCGCTTCTCGACTCGGAAGCTTGGGCGAATGATCCTGAGCTGCAGCGACTTCCGACATTGGATATACTTCTGGCATTCGAAGACTACGCCCGTGTCCAAGAACGTGAATTTGAAGATCGAGTGCGCCGCGAAACGGTCGAAAAGACTCGTCGCGAACGTAAGGCACGAGAGGGCTATAAAGCCCTTTTGCGCGAACTCGTCGATGCTGGGCGTATCAAAGCGAGGAGTAAATGGAAGAATGTTTACCCAGAATTCCAAGAAGATGAGCGTTATCTGAATTTGCTCGGCAAACCAGGATCGAATCCCCTTGAGCTCTTTTGGGACGTCGTTGACCGCTTGGATCAGGAGCTCGACGCGAAAGTTGCTATTGTTGAAGAAGCCATACGGAGGGCTAATGATGAGAGCGGTGAAGTCTTTGAGGTGAAGCCTGAAACGGCAGAAAAAGATTTCTTCTCTATTGTCATGAAGGCCCGCCAGTTCCATGAGAAGCTTCAAGACATTAGTGACGACGAGTTGAAGGAGATATTTGAATTTGTGAGTGTTCCGCTTTTCTCTAGGCGAACCTTTACCCAATTTTTCTATTGTAGCTGCGGAGTGAGGCCATCAAGCGTCAAGAAACGGAACGCCGCCGGGCAGAACGTAAACAGAGGCACATGCAAGACGATTTGCGCTATGCTTTGAAGAAACTTCCGGAGCCCATTGATATCAACATGAGCTACGACGATGCTGTCTCCCTCATGCAAGATTTGCCCGAGTACAAGGCACTTGAGGAAGAGGGACGTCGCGCAGCGTTTGCCAAGTTCATCAAACGACAGAAGGTCAAACTCATTCTCTGAATGATTAAAGCCACATTTATTCTGACATGTTCTATAGGAGCGCATGCGCGAGCGAGAGCGGGAAATGTCAGAAGATGGAGGCTCTACAACTAGCCGTAGGAGGAAGGAGCCAGTCGGTCGAGACGGAAAGGAAAGTGAGCGCGACCGTGACCGGGAGCGAGAACGCGATAGGGAAAAAGAAGATGGCCGGAGCTCTAAGCATCATAGGCGCAGTCATGGCGTAGACTACGAAGGACGACGCGACAAAGAGTATCGCGATCGGGACCGTGATCGTGAGCGGGAATACAGAGACAAGGATAAGGAATATAAGGACAGGGACCGTGACAGAGATAGGGAAAGAGACCGCGGCCGCGACCGGGATGGGTATAAATCGCGCAATGATCGCGGACGAGATAGGTCTGAGCGCGACAGAGAGCGTGAAGATCGTGAAGATCGCAGGAGGAGCTCCGTACCCGCTCCGAGTCCGGAGGATCCCAGGTATCCTGTCGTCCATGAGGGTAGTGGTGAGAAGAGAGACAGAGGACGCAGTGTGTTTTCCGATCGGTCTGAAAAGGTGAGTGCTGGGATGTGTAAATTAACTTTATCATCCAAGATTGACTTTGAATACCTTGTAGCGTGCAAGGTATGATAGCCTTGAACCGCCTCGTGGAGCGCCGCCTCCCCGTGAGGACACGCCGGAAGAAGGGGAAATATGATTTCTCGGCGAATGTTGTCTAGTTTACCAGTCTTCGTCATCCGAATAAAGTTGTTTGTCGCACGAGAATAAAATATATTCGTTGTGTCTTGGTCACTTCAGAAAGGAGTGTTGCTTAGCGGAGCTAATGTCACGCCTGAACAACTGTCATATCATTCTTGCATATACCGGAGTGCTGATACATGCAGTATCTAGAGCTTACTGCACGGACAGATGATCTCGCAATCTCCTCATACATACAACTCCAAACTCATGTCAGACCCACAGATTACGGTGCGATATTATTGTCTTTCGTCTTGTCATCCTCCTTGTCAGAGTAAAGAGCAACCGACGATCGTCTCGCTGGGCAATGGCAATCTTCCCTCGAAATATGATTACACAGGAATTGGACAGACGAATCCTCTTGTCCACCTGGCTTGAGTGTTATTGACCAGTCGGACGGATCGTCCTGTGCTTCGGTGAAAAGCCGGAATGACCTGTCAGCGATCGTAGTTCCGGTTTTTCACTTTCACTCTAAGTTCTTGGAGGAAAGCGTTGCATATGAATAGATCTGAATTTAGCTATAGAGTCAGGAAGGTCTACACACAGTAGGTGTCAAGCCCAATTTCAGCTACATGTTTCGGCTTCCCACGTTTGAAGTTCAGTAGCGACCCTAGGCCTTTTTTTGTCTGAGGGCAGATAGCTCGAGACTGGCCGGATTCTGACAACCGTACACGGAAACCATTCTCTATGACTGTCTCTGATCCGTCAGTGACTATAAACCTATAGTCCAGATACTGGTGCTTTTTCGCGCTCTTCTCTCTGGTGGGTATAGTGTACAAGATTCCATGAACAGGAGGACGCTTGAATAGACTGCCTTGTAATGTATATCACAGCACGGCGCTTGTGCATTGCACGCTCCCCCGCAAAGTACCTGTGCAGTAACTCTGTCGCGTAGACCAGGGCCCGTGGTATCCACCAATGTCAGCAAACCGCACGAGAAATATTGTAACACCTCCCAACGCAAAAGTGAATGAACGTATTCGGAAAATCATCCTCCGATTGTATCTAGTAGATACGGAGGTATGGCAAAGCTCTCTGCTTAGTTACACAGAGGAAACATGAGAGGCAATGTCCGTTATCCATCGCAATGGTGTTGCGATGCAAAGCCCTCAAACTGCGATTGCATGAGAATCAATGAGAATTAGATAGTGCACGACAGATGTACAAAGAAAGACTGATGGAGATTGATTCCACGTCATAAACTACTGGTATTCATTGTCAGCATCAATGCCGGTTCAAAAAGAGGCATGATTTACACAGACATACTTTAATTGCCTGTCCTTTTCTCCTTCCTCAGGTTGTCCGAAGATAATAGGCCCGATGCGTAGGCGAGTGTATGGTTGCTTGTGTTTGACGGTCTTCGTGTAATGCTTCCTCCGCTTAAACTTGACAATTCGCTCCATCGCACCCTTGGTGTGTTCCAATACCGTAGCTTCAACGCGCACAGTTCCCGGTATGAGAGTGCCCTCCCCGTTATTTTGCCCGCGTAGGGTAAAATCGCGCGAACCGACTTCGTGGATGTGCGTAAGGAAGAGTCGGTCACCGACACGTGCGGTTTTGAGTCTTGGTACGGTAAGAATGTCCCTTGGTGCAAGCAGGTAGCGTTTTCCCATTAGAGACGCGATCACATAGTGTGAAGTTTGAGTCTGGAGTCGGTCAAGAGCACCCAATGTCGAGGAAGGTAAAGGAAGACTGGCGGCGGTCGACTGAGGTACGGTTGCGGTAGTCGACATCGACGCGTTCCCCGAGCATCGCAGTGTCGCCTTTCGAACACAACCTAGATTGAAGTCAGTACGGGAAAAGGAATAACATGTAATAAGCCGCGCACTGCGAAGGACGTTCATGGTGATGAGTTTAGTTTGTGAAAAATAATAAACAATTTGTGTTTATTTATTTATTATTTGTCATCCGGATTCGTCCGACGCGTTTTTCTCACTGGCTACTGGCGAACGTCCCGCATCTTGCTCTTAACTCCCTTTCATCCTCGCCCAAGTCGTCCTCGCCGTCGCCGTCGTTGCGCTCATCAACTAACGGCCAGCGATGCACAGGATCGCTCTAAGAAATGCTACTGCGCTGGCCGCAAGGTCTGCCGCACCAAAAGTCTGCTCTTTCTTTCTGCGCTGGCACCCCATTGTATTTTAACTGACCTGCATCCATCTGTAGAGCGCTGCTTCCCTTGCCGCCATTCGCTCATATGCAACTGCTAAACCCGGTGCGTTGAGCAGCGTCGGTCATTTTGATTTTTCTCTGACAATTTGACGCGTTTTTTTCCGTTCCCGACGTTGGTTGATTCTATTGGCTGCCGCAGCTGCCTCCGAGGTGTCGTCGATTCTTGAGTCGCGAATAGCTGGTACTTCTCTGGGCGGTGATGTGCAAGAAACTGGCCGTGTCTTGACTATTGGTGACGGTGCGCATTGCTCTTCAGAGTCCAACTTTTCGAGCAGCCAGTGATGATGCGAATCGGATTGCCTATTACGTACAATCAGGTATCGCACGTGTATATGGCCTCAAGAATGTCCAAGGTCTGTACTTCTTCGCTTCAAAAAAAGTTAGGAATACTAATATTTGTTTGTGATGTTAGCTGAGGAAATGGTGGAGTTCTCGTCTGGTGTCCGAGGAATGTGCTTGAACTTGGAAGCCGACAATGTCGGTGTGTCCATTTTTGGTAACGACCGTCTCATAAAGGAAGGCGATACCGTCAAGCGTACTGGTCAAATCGTCGATGTCCCAGTCGGTCCCAAACTGCTCGGTCGCGTTGTTGATGCGCTTGGAAATCCTATCGATGGAAAGGGTCCGATTGAGGCCGCGGAACGCCGTCGTGCTTCCGTCAAGGCTCCGGGTATTTTGCCCCGTCGTTCCGTCAACCAGCCCATGATGACCGGTCTTAAGCCTATCGACGCTATGGTGCCCATCGGCCGTGGCCAGCGTGAGCTTATCATCGGTGACCGTCAGACCGGTAAAACGGCAGTCGCGATTGACACCATCCTTAACCAGAAGCGCTGGAATGATGGCAATGACGAGGTGCAGAAGCTTTACTGTGTCTACGTTGCTGTTGGACAGAAGCGTTCGACTGTCGCGCAGCTTGTCAAGACTCTTGAGGAGAATGACGCGATGAAGTACTCCATCATCGTTGCTGCCACCGCTTCTGAGGCTGCTCCGCTTCAGTACCTCGCGCCCTTCTCTGGTTGTGCCATGGGTGAATGGTTCCGTGATAACGGCAAGCACGGTATGTATCGGAGAATTCCGCTTCTAGATAAGATAAATTGACTGCGTATTACTCTAGCGTTGATCATCTACGATGATTTGTCTAAACAAGCCGTCGCTTACCGTCAAATGTCTTTGCTTCTTCGTCGTCCGCCGGGTCGTGAGGCCTACCCTGGTGATGTCTTCTACCTTCACTCGCGTCTCCTTGAACGTGCGGCGAAGATGAACGATAAGTTCGGTGGTGGATCTCTTACTGCCCTCCCTATCATTGAGACCCAGGGTGGTGATGTATCCGCGTACATTCCAACGAATGTCATTTCCATCACTGATGGCCAGATCTTCTTGGAAGCTGAGCTCTTCTTCCGTGGTGTTCGTCCCGCCATCAACGTCGGTCTTTCTGTTTCCCGTGTCGGTTCCGCTGCCCAGACGTGAGTCTGCTGTTTCAACGAATTTGTAAATAGCACTGATACCATTCACTTCTGAAATACAGAAAGATCATGAAGAAGTTCGCTGGTTCGCTAAAACTTTACCTCGCGCAATATCGTGAAGTCGCTGCCTTCGCGCAATTCGGTTCTGATCTTGATGCTTCGACTCGTTACTTGTTGAATCGTGGCGCCCGTCTCACTGAGCTCCTAAGTAGGTGTCATTTTTTCGCCTACCCTTGTTTGAAGCATTAAACTCCCTTCAGAGCAAGGCCAGTATCAGCCCCTTCCGATGGAAGTCCAGGTTCCTATTATTTACGCTGGTGTTAACGGTCTTGTAAGTTTTATTTTGACCATCGAGAAGGACAGTTTTAAATAGTCATCTATTTAGCTCGACCCCATTCCCGTCGACCAGATCACGCGCTGGGAGAGTGAATTCCGTTCGTACCTGACGAGCACCCAGAGCTCTCTGCTTGAAGAGATCTCGAAAGGTACCGTCAGCGCGGAACTGGAGGAGAAGATCAAGAAGGTTGTTGAAGACCACGTTTCATCGTTCACCTCTTAATGCCGTGGGACGGTTTTAACGGCGCGTAAATACCTGTTCCTTTTTGTCCTCGTATAAAATAGGAGCAACGAAAATAGAAGGCGGTGTTTTCTTTCATTAACCTTGGATTTGCCCAGTTTCAGTCGGCTGGGTTTTGTAAATCGGCGTTGACAATATTATTTGACTAGATGCCAACCGGTGAGCGGCTATGACTAGATCTACTTCTTCTGCTAAATTGCCTAGGCGTGGCATTTAGAGCACATTCTGGCTCTTCGAGTGCACCAATCCGACTGACCCTTTGCCGCTCCTTGTTTGTCGGCTGACCTGCTGCTCTATCTCTAGAACACCGGCGTGGAGTCAGGAACAGCCTGCACACACCGATTTACGTACGGCTTTGCTTCCGGAAGACTACAAAGTTCGAACGCAACGAATCAAATGTTCGCCAAGTGTGTTCCCGTGCTAATGTTATCGAGAGCTTGCGCTACGATGCTGGCCGTTATTTCCACCGTTCTGTTTTGAATTTCTATTCCCACCGTCTAAGTCCATACATAGGAGCAAGTGCACTGCCATTAATACTGATAATTTAGTTCAAAGAGCACAAGTGCAAGGGATACTGTGAGCACTCACCCACCCTTCCTCTCGTCTTCGGATAAGTATCATGCAAGAAGACAAGACATCCGTTGTGAAGAGAGACAATCTCGACCAAGATGTGGATAAGCCGCAAGTCGAGATAGAGCTGGAGGAGGTGGAGCTGGTAGTTTGCAAGGCCGATAGAACCTCACGTTCGCAAGACAATGCTGCGGAAGAGTCGTCTGTTTCCACTCCTATCGACGAGAAACGGCTCCTGCGTCGCCTCGACTTTTCGTTGATTCCGTGGCTAGGAGTGTTGTACCTCATGTCCTTCCTTGACCGTGCGGGTATCGGCAATGCAAGGGCGAGTGACATTCTGAGGGATGCCGAAGTTCATAGACTAATGGATAAACTCCCAGTTATATGGCATGGAACAAGACCTGCATATCTCGGACACCCGGTACCTCCTTTGCCTTTCTCTGTTCTTCGTTCCTTATGCTTTATTCGAGGTAAGCCTCTTTTGATTGTTCACTTTGTTCTGGTCGATAAGTAACACTTATACTGCGTGTGCTTAGGCACCTGCAAACATATGCCTGAAACGATTGACACCATCGGTCTGGCTATCATCGATCATGGTGTGCTGGGGAACAGTCATGGTGCGTAGTTTATCCGCTGTTGTTCCATTTGAGTGACAGCAACCTCGTCACAATATTTATAGGTCGTCCAAGGATTTGTGCACAATTTTGGTGGTTTATTAGGTATCTCCTTCTCTGCTGTTCATTTGGGTATGATTACTGATCGATACTCGAAGCGACACGGTCATTACTCGGTGTATTTGAAGCTGGATTCTACGTCGGATCAGCATTCTACTTTTCTTGGTAAGTCACAATGGACAGACTGTTTCTGAGGTGCCTATTTTGCGTGTGAGTAGTTGGTATAAGCGCAATGAAATTGGATTCCGCCTTGCTGTGTTCAACTCAGCAGTCACATCCGCAGGCGCATTTGGTGGTCTTCTGGCGGTAGTTATCAACCGGTATTCTTCAGTATTACCGTTTTGACGCCGTCCTTGCAGGCAGCTATTTCGAAGATGGATGGTATTGGAGGAAGACCTGCCTGGTCAGTAAAATATCATAGCCGACTGATTGTTCTCTACTGGAAATACATACAGGGCTTGGATCTTCATCATTGAAGGGCTTATCACTCTCCTCGTCGCATTCGCTTCTTTCTTCTTCATTCAAGACTACCCTGCTACTGCTCGCTTCCTCTCTGAGGAAGAACGAGCGTTTGTTATTCGCCGTCTACAGACAGACGATCAGTTCTCTGCCGCGGGTGAACAGCTGAGATGGCGATGCGTCTGGCAAGCTCTTACGGATTGGAAAACATGGATAGGTGCTACTGTTACAATCGGTAAGTTGCCCTTCTTGACAATCTCTCATTAAATGTTCTTACGAGTCGTTGGGCGCGTCGCTCCAGGTGCTGATGGTCCACTTTACGCTTTCTCGCTGTTTCTCCCGAGCATCATCTCCCAGTTAGGTGCGATTACATAGCCTCGAGACATTCTCTGTGCATGACTCAAGTATACTCTTGAAGGCTTCGCTGCGACTCCTGCGAACTTGCTTACTGTCCCTGTGTATATCGTAGCCAGCATTTTCGCATGCTATATTGGCTATGTAGCCGATCGGATAGGAAAGCGCGGATACTTCGCCATGTAAGCCTTTTCGCCTCTCTCACATGTTAATTTGCTAACGATGCCTATGACAGAGCCATGTCTGTTATCAGTACGTGATCTCCCTAAGAAAGACTTCTTTATGACTTACTGACGTTCAAACAGCTGGAACAGGATATATTATCCTCTTATTATCCAGACACGCCGCGTTATCGTATTTTGCAACGTTCGTGGCGGCAATGTGAGAGTACGTCGATGATTGGATATCCTGATCTTTAACAATGTCTTTTCTTCCATTTCTAGTGGGATCTTCCCCTCTATTCGTAAGTATGAACTTTTTCCCTTGGAACGATCGTAGTTTGACGGACAATGCCTCACGATACCAGCAAACTCGGTAGCTTGGGTCTCCAATAACTTTGAGGGATCCTACAAGCGGAGCGTTTCGATGGCGATAGCAATCGGCTGGTATGTCTTTTGCCGCCTATGAGAAATTTGTTGGCTGACTTTTGCCTCAAGCGGAAACCTTACAGGAGCCTTCACGGCGAATACAGTCAGGAGTCGTTGATTATATGATTCTCCTTCGATGTTGCTAATAATTGTACCTCAGTACCGCTCTCGCGATACACCTTGGTACATGCTTGGGCATGCCGTAACCCTCGGGTTTATTTTGATAGGCTTGTTCGGCTCAACTGCCTTCCATCTCCTTCTAAGTGCAGAAAACAAGAGACGAGATCGTGGCGAGCTCGATGAAGTCATTGCTGACCCGGAAATCGTCGGTGATGTTCGCAATGGATGCTATGAAACTGTGGAAGCAGCAAAGAGAGATAAAGGCGACAGATGGAGCGGGTACAGATATATGACCTGAGCTAGAGATCTTATCCTTTAGCTGAAAATACAAAGTTTTTATTCCGTGTGATGTAAGGACATTTCATTGGCTGACCTTTCTTGATTCCTGGTTTTACCGAGCGGACCGCTCTAACTCAGTATACTCGGTTGCGTGGACTTTGGATCGTGGTCAAAGGGGACCTAACGCTTCTCCACGGCTATCAACGTAGTCTTCTGGTCCTTCGGTCTGCAAGGAAACTGGATCGTCCAACGAATTCAGTCTTCCCTCAATGACGCTAAGCTCTGAGCCTCGTTCATCTCGAACTGGTACCTTTGTAACTACTTTCACCATCTCCGAACCCAGCTGCCCAATCGTATACCATCCGACACGGGCATGTGAGTTCCATCTCCTTGTCAGGCTTATGGCGGTGTTGCTTCTCGCTGAGAAATCCTAGCGTGAGAGGCAAGGATATGGCTCCATACAAGTTTAGAAGCTCGTCCGTGTGCAATAACTCTGTCCTTCTTGACTGACAAATCAAATGGAATTCGCCTATAAAGATAAGCAAGACCTCTGTGCCGAAGAGATCTCCACCAGCTCGTAAGAGCACGGCGCAAGTCTTTCTTTCACTATCGCCTCCACTTATCCACAACAGACCCCTGATATACGAGTCTTTACTAGTCCAGACATGTCTTCTGAGGATATCAAGCGTGCTACTGGTTCATTTACCCCGGCATCTGATGAGAAGGATCGCACTGTGCTTGCCGATACGTCACCTGTATCACCTAGTATTAACGGCGATAATACGGCTGCCATCGATGACAAGAAACTCGTTCGCAAAATCGACTTGGTGCTTATACCTTGGCTATCTCTACTATATCTTGTCGCTTTCTTAGACAGATCGAGCATAGGAAATGCGAAGGTTCGTCTCCAGATCGGCTTGTTATACCTTGTAGCTGACGCTTGTAGCAGTTATATAACTTGGAGGCGGATCTGCATATCACGGATACTCAATATCTGATCTGCTTGTCGATATTCTTCATCCCGTATGCACTTCTAGATGTAAGTGGTAAATGTGCTGTCCAGCTAGCTTGCTAATTCTCTTCCCAGGTACCTTCGAACATCTTTCTCAAGCGATTACGACCGTCTATATGGCTTTCATCGATCATGCTATTGTGGGGTATCATGATGGTAAGTTTTGCTTATTATGGATTGAAGTTCCTGACTTAGTCATTCGAAGACCATCCAAGGGCTGGTGCATGACTTTGGAGGCCTCCTCGGTATGTCGGTGTTCAATTTCACTTACCCGATCTCAAAATGCATCAATTACAGCGATGCGATGGATGCTTGGTACATTTGAAGCCGGTCTCTTCCCGGGTGTGAACTATTACTTGTCATGGTGAGAACGCACTTTATCATTGTCCTCGTGCCAGTGCAATCCATTTCCGATCTTCCGATCCTGCCTTAATATGAGATTTATTTTCTCTTCCTCATTTTCCGAGAGCTTCTATTCAGGCACAGAAACTCTAACTCCCTCCGCCGAATGGCTACTTACTTTTGTGTTTCCACGTAGTTGGTATAAGCGCTCCGAATTCGGTCTTCGCGCCGCCCTTTTCTTCTCAGCCGCGACCGTCTCAGGGGCGTTTGGGGGGCTTCTCGCGGTAAGGAGTTGATAGTTGTTCCGGAAGTAATCATGCCCTGAGGTTTTGTTTAGGCAGGCATCTCAAAAATGGATGGTATTGGCGGGAAACCTGCTTGGTAAAGTAACTGTTTCATACCTTTCGTCTTTTACTGACTGAATTGGCAGGGCATGGATCTTTATTTTAGAAGGGCTGCTATCTGTCATTGTCGGAGCTATTTCTTTCTTCGTCATTCAGGATTTCCCAGACACGGCACGATTTCTGTCTGACAAAGAGAGGGTTGCGGTTATATCACGCCTGCAGAATGATGGAATGTTCTCGGCTGGTGGAGAAGAAGCCAGATGGAAGTACATCTGGGATAGCGTGATAGATTGGAAGACTTGGGTCGGGAGTACGTGGCTGCAATTACATTTCCGAGCCACGGATGCTGAAGAACGATTCAGTGATTCTGTACACTGGCGCAAATGGGCCACTATACGGATTTGCGCTCTTCTTGCCTTCTATTATCAACCAGCTCGGTATGTAGCTAGCTAACCACCAGCTAAGGTATGAACTGAGGCGGCGATTATTACCAGGATTTCAAGCTACTCCAGCAAACTTGCTGACTGTCCCAGTATATGTACTGGCATGCATCTGGACATGTACTGTAGGCTTTCTGGCTGATCGTTACGGGCGACGTGGTTATTTCACGATGTAAGTCCTTGGTGCATCCATGTCATACCTCTCGGAGGACTAACACCCTCGTAGCGGCTGCTTCTCACTCGGTAAGTATCAGATGAGAGATCCTTGTAATCTACTGACAGGTTGCAGGGGTTGTGGCATATATCATCCTCATCTTTTCAAGGTCTGCCGCTCTGTCGTACTTTGCCGTCTATCTCGCTGCCTGGTGAGTAATTATTCGTTGAGCGTGGTTCTGTATCTAACATGGCTTGTTCCAGCGGAATTTATCCATTGATTCGTAAGCCAGTACAATATATTTTTCGTCCTTCCATGCTGAACCAGGACCTAACAAATTAACAGCAAATATTATGTAAGATTTTGTCCTCTTCCGATATTTATTCTCTTACCGTCTTGGATAGTGCATGGGTCTCAAACAACGTAGAGGGTACATACAAGCGAAGTGTCTCCTTGGGCTGGGTCATCGGATTGTGAGTTTGTTCCCTCTACTTGAAGGCACACTCGCCCTGAATCAATTGTACAGTGGCAATATCAACGGCGCTGCGACGTCCAACGCGGTGAGCAAGAATTCTGATTGATGTTGCCTCGAAACGTAATATGCATCCATCCTGTCTAGTACCGTGCCAAGGACGCACCTCGGTACATCCTTGGCCATGGGATTGTTATTCTCTACATCGGCTGCGGCTTCATCGCAGCAAACATCATGCTATTCTTCCTGCGTAGGGAGAATGCTGCCCGTGCTCGTGGAGAGCGAGACGAAATAATCGTCGGTGTTAATGACAGCAATCCTGGACTCAACAAGAAGAATGGAACATATCAGAGCGTGGAAGAGGCAAGAAGGGACAAGGGCGATAAATGGAGTGGTTATAAATACACCCTGTAAAGATGGTTTGAAAAGATGGTTTGAGTACTTTACATGCACTGTAAATTACCGCTGCTCGACAGCTAGAAGTCCAGATCTTACTACAGTGTAATGCGTCACATGTCGACAACTCGGCAGAGCCCGCAATTTTGAGCTTCGGAATGGCACAAATATTTTTCTGTAATACAAGTAACAAAGATATGCGTGAATCCGGTGTTTTTGATGGGCCATCAAAATTTCAATTTTTTTTGGAAAAAAATAGTAAAAAATTCGAATAAAAAAACAGGGGCTATCCTAGCGCCTCTTTCCCTCTTTTATAATCATTTCTGCACAGTTCGGATGTCTAGAATGCCCCCAGCAATGTAAAGTCACGGTATATTCTTGGAACAGATTGACGCGTTTGTATTATGTAATATCTCCGATTTGGTAATATTTGATGGAATTACTAATAAATAAAATAATTTTTAAATAATTTTAATATTCATTTCAATTTTCGGTGGAACATTTTTGTCAACCTCGAGATAAAATTTTGAAAAAATACAAGCTATATACCTACGACCTCTATCTATCTATCTATACACTTTACAAGACAATCTGAGGTGTGGTGGTGGAGGAGTTACAGTTACGAGTTGACGTGACTTGAGTTGCCGTGTTTAGATGCTTCACACTGTAGGTACCTGACATTTTGCAATATTATCAATATCATACAGCATGATGTCAAAGCATTCATAGGTGGAAAATGCTGGTGGACAACAACAAAATTACATATTTCTTTATGAGATTCCTTAAAATGGATACTGCGCGAATCGAACACGCGACCTTACGCACAGTCTTCGTATGCGAAGCGTACGCTCTACCAACTGAGCTAAGTACCCTTAAGGTACAGATGACTGCTAAATAAATCATAAGGCAAGGGCTGTGCGCACCCTCAACTCAAACCACCGACTGACCTTCAAATCTCCCGTTCGCAACATGCGAGGCTACAGAGGTGCAAGCTAAAAGAGAGACAATAGAATCACGCAATCCAATCCGCATACAAAGAATTAATATAGTCTGAGTTTATAAGTAATCATATTTCACACTTGCGAAGTCGTCAATGGCATTACACAACATCCTGCACATAGATCGAAGCACTCTTGATCGGTATCGCAGGAACCATCTATCGGAACTTGCCTAGAAATCATATCCAAAACCCAAAGAGAATAAGCTACCTCTTGTGCCCATGCAAAGGTTCACCTTGTTTGGTGATATAAAGTTGGTCTCCAGTCACAGAAAGCACGAAAAGAAGAACCTTTTAATCCTAATGAGTGTGGTGTTCATAGTGTTTTACGATTAATAGTAGCACTCACAATTCTGACTCTGGAACGGATCGTGCAGCCAATATATAATATTGATAAAGGCAAGGTTATTGCATCGGCAACTACTTCCAGGACAACGACAACTCAACCTGTGAATGACTCTAAGGATGAATGACGGACTTGAGGAGGCAAGAAGCATCTTACCTTGACCGCCTTTTTCCGCATTTCAGCGATGATAGCTTCCCGCGCTTTGTCCCATCCGTGCAAGAACGTGTTCTTGCAAATGTGGCATTCGGTGGCCTCCAGAATGGGAGCAAGAGTCCACAGCGAGAGCTTCTCCGTAGCAAGTGGTGATACCTTGAAAACCTCGCAGAGCACCGTCTTTGAGGAAGACCACCAGATATATTCCACGACATCAATAATCTCATTATTGATTGTATACGAGAGCTTCTTGCTCCCTGAACACGTATGGCTACGAGGGTTTATCGGCGCGCAAGTTGACGTCACGAAAATATAGCGATTTTTCGTGAAGAGACCGACAATTGATTCGGCAACTTTTCTGTGATATTGGAGAAGGTTGTAATAATCAAGTCCAGACATCAGAGCAAGTTGTGGCACTGTCGGACCAGGGAAAGGCCATTTGAGGCACGCCATCGCCGCAACGCGCGCTTCGTCCGCCAACTTCAGATGGCACGCTATCGCATACGCAGCAATCGCGTTCTTGCTGCTCCGCTCCGCGCATTTTTTCAAAGCCTTTCGTGTCCGCACGACGACAGCTCCAATTTCGTATTTCAACGCCGCGCCAAGGACATCACCGATGAGCGTTACGCCTTGGTCCGACAATCGGGGAGCCTCGATAGGATAACATAAGCGTAGTAGGAGATCAATCGTCCTGCTCAATTCGCTGATAGGGATTATCGGAGGCTGCGTTTGTTCTTCCTGCTTGACGGTCGGTTGGGGAAGGGTAAACATTGTCTTGAATACGGGAGATGCTAGTCCCAAGACGGCTCTGAGTACCCAGAAGTCGACGGAATCTGACGTTCGCAGGATGACGTCTCCTTCTGGGCCATCAAAGGGAGGAGATGCAGGCGTGATTTCGAGGTCAAGGCCCGAAATGCTTGAACTCAAGTCTGCTATGGCGCTTGGTGAGAGTGAAGGCGACGAGTCCGATTCATCATCCATCGTGGTGGTGAGGAAGTGGAAGTGGCGACAAGCTTGCAAAGGTGGTAGACTACGTGGAAGTTACAGGAGGTGAAGTGGTTACTACATGGTGATAGGGAACATGAATTGTAGTTACAATAGCACTATCATTCCATCGTAATCGCATCCACGTGACGGTAACAAGTTTTCTTTTCGGAATCAAACTCGATGCAGCATCTCTCGTAGTCAGCCTTCATTTTCTTTCAGAACTGTTTGTACTTTACAAGCGGATGCACAACAGCATGTGTTGAATCTTATGAAAAGAAAAACGGTATGATATGGACACGAACATGCCATGTTCGTGAAAGGGCTGGATGTCCTTAGGCATGATCCAAGATGTCTGTCCTCTGGTTCTTTGACCGACTTCAGCGGTCCTCCGAGTCTGGGCTCTTTTTATTATGGCCAGTCGCCTACCCTTATACATAGCTGTCTTGGTCACTGGTATAGGTGAGCTGCCAAGTGCATCACTTTGCTCTGGGGAGCGCTCGTTCAGAGGTGGCGACAGTTTCCTGGACAGGTAAGTTTGCAGCTTGCTTCCCAAATTGAGATGTCTGACCGATTCTGTATAGAGATGTGTATCATATCAAATAATACATTCTAGCAGCTATGGAATTCACGGCAACCTGGGTGTACCTACCGTACAGCATCATTGTTATCGCAGTCATTCCTTGAGTTAACGACGATGCTATCTTCATCCCATCAAACTGCAGCACCGGCATGAAGGCGGATGGATTTCTCATTAGCGCGTTATATTGGAGGAGCCTATACTATGTCCGGGTATCTCTTGACGCACTTTTGCTCCAAATCTCGCCGAGCAGTACAGGGTAAACGTTCAAAGGTTCGATTCGGACTCTTGGGGATGCGGTGGGTCATCTTAGATCTCGATTGTTACGTGCAAATACCCCATGTCTTATCGTGCGCTACATCTCAGACCACTCCAGAATTGGTGTGTCTGTATCTACGTTCATGCGTACAATATTGAGGACGAATTGATTGGCAATACTGCCGGTGGGGGAGCATGGCGCTCAGCCGTTGGATCTTGGGTTCTCACTGTATTGATTTGGCGCTGGCTCGGTCTCTGCGAGTGATGGAGACCCTGTTTCCGCTTCCCCAGGATCTAAACTGCCCATGCGCAACTGAACTAGTTTCACAGGTATCGCCACTCCGAGCGGTCTTCCGGTGAAAGCACGCTTGATAAGATTGAGAAATTGATCTGGGCTAGTTGCATCGTGTGCCGGATTTTTTTTTTCTTGAAAACTTTACTGCAAGATAGGCGAAAGCAAGTCCGCAGCAAGTTATACGTTGAAATTATGTACGATGCAGGACGGCGGTCTCGGGTTTGAGGACGAGCTTCCGTATCCTTGTTCATCCTGGGTCTCGATTTCTCATTCAAGCTGTCTGTTCCGAAGCATTGGCGAACTCGTGCGGATCGCGGATGCTTCGAATATTCTTGGAAGACCGTGCGGCACTCTGGGGCTAGGCACGTTTAACTCTGAATTTATCGAGATTTATCGAGGTATCCTTGTTTGACTGTTCGTTTCTGCTCCTTTTGTTTGCTGGAGATGCGCGTGTTTGACATGTGGGTCCAATCAATAGATCGATGGTAATTCATGGTTTAGCTTGTTTTCTCGGTCGGGTGTCTTATTTCGCCTCCTAACATGTCGCACTACGGGGCAATTAGAAATACGCTTGCACTTCTCGTCCGTTACAATCTAAGACGCCGCCACGGCTGAATCATGATGATGATACACGAATGACCGGTGCGAGACGAGACTGGACATGTATCTGTATCGCATTTTTTGCATACCATACCATGCCAAATTACAAAAATTTTAATTTGATGATCTCCGGTAATACCGTGTACCTGAGTCCGGTGATCTTGAGAGCAGAAACTTGAATATGCAACAGCAGTGCTTGTCTTATCACTGGGGATATATTTGATATAGGTACGAAATGGGTCTTCGAGACAATTGGGTGTGTAATACGCGAGGCAAAGCGCGAGCGAAGTTATTATGCACCCCAACGCGGGGACTTTCTTGTGACGCTATCAACGAAATGGATGTGCTAAAATGTTACATACATGGTGCCGTCTGCGTTGGGAACGGAGAATTAATGGTGGCACAGAGTATCTGTTTCATGTGTAACAACAAGAGCATCGGGATGAGTGGGCTGAGCTGAGCTGATCTGAGTTGGATGTTGTTGTAATACTTTGCACTGCTCATCGTACGATTCGATGGACGAATGAATCGCTTGCGCGCCAGAAGACGTCGTAGGCGGAAAATGAATTGGGGAACTCGGGATATACACACACGCGCTGATCACCCATATGGGAGGAGTACACCACCATAAAAGGAAGGACAAGCAGAGTTTTAGACTTTATCTGCGGAAAAATGAATAAAGAATAAAGAAATGAGATGGAATCGTACCACAAGCCAGATTCAATATTCAATGTGTTGGGTTGGCTACAATTTAATTTCTACCCGACTTTTTTATTCCTATTTATTCTGTTCCCCTCCTCCCTCAAGTTATAAATCCCCGTCGTCCCTCTCTCATTCAGCTCCCCAACATCCTTGTCCTCCTCTCTTGACACGCACCTTTTGTCGCTGTTGTACCGCTTCTTCAAACACCATGGTTGCTGCACCCAATTCTGAACCCGTTACACCTATCTCGCCTCTCGAGGTCGCAGACGGTGTGGAGAGTCCCCGCCCGAAGGATGTCGGTATCCTTGCTATGGAGATGTACTTCCCCCGTCGTGTACGTTCACTCTCATCCTCGGGACGGGCAACAAACTGATATTAGCATGGCACACGCGCAGTGCATCTCAGAGGAGGACCTTGAAGTGTTCGATGGTGTTGCCAAGGGCAAGTACACCATCGGTCTTGGACAGCAGTATATGGCATGTACAGATGACCGCGAGGACATCAATTCCTTAGCCTTGACCGGTAAGCATCAACCTTTCAAACTATCCGATGCTCGCCTTGGGTCGGAAAAATCTCGAGAACATTGTATTTGCTTACATGTGCCCTGTGTTGCAGTCGTGTCCTCATTGCTGGAGAAGTACAACATCGATCCATGCTCCATCGGCCGTCTTGACGTCGGCACGGAGACAATCATTGACAAGTCCAAGTCTGTCAAGACGGTGCTCATGGACCTGTTTGCCGCCGCAGGCAACACTGACATTGAGGGTATCGACTCCAAGAACGCCTGCTACGGCTCGACAGCTGCACTCTTCAACTCGGTAAATTGGATCGAGAGTGCCTCCTGGGACGGACGTAATGCCATCGTTTTCGCTGGCGACATTGCAATCTATGCGGAAGGTGGTGCACGCCCGGTCGGTGGCGCAGGCGCGTGTGCCATGCTTATCGGCCCGAATGCCCCGTTGGTCTTCGAACGTAAGATTATTTTTTTGCGTGCTTCTCAATTCAGGCTTACGGAATTGGTTCCTATTTGCTTGATTTGCTTGATTTACAGCGATTCATGGCACGTATATGGCGAACACATACGACTTCTACAAGCCGAAGCTGGACTCCGAATACCCAGAAGTCGACGGTCCGGGTTCCATCACGACCTACATCACTGCTCTCGACAATGCCTACTCGCGCTTCCGCGAGAAGACTGCGAGGCGATACAAGTGCACGACTGGTCTCGGTATCTCAAACGGCGAGAACAGCAGTGCAGAGAAGAAAGAAGAGGACCCGAAAGCCATTTTCTCTCTAGACAGTGTCGACTACCCCGTCTTCCACTCACCGTATGGGAAACTGGTCCAGAAGGGCCACGCCCGTCTCTTGTACAACGACTTCCTCTCCAATCCCTCAAGTCCCAGATTCGTCAATGTCCCCGACGCCGACGCACTGCTCAAGGTTTCACCCGCAGCATCACTCACTGACAAGGCTCTCGAGAAGCTCTTCATAGCTCTCGCGGGTGCTCAGCACAAAGCCGCGGTCCTCCCATCTATGCATTGCGCGAAGCGCTGCGGAAACATGTACACTGCCTCATTGTACGGCGGTCTCGCCTCCCTCATCTCTGCTGTCCCACCCTCGGAGCTCCGAGGGAAGCGTATCAGCATGTTCGCCTACGGCTCCGGATGCGCGTCCTCATTCTACACTATCCGCGTAAAAGGTGACACTACGGAGATTCGCGAGAAGATGGACCTCTTGAACCGATTGGCGTCCATGAAAGTTGTGCCTTGCCAGGAATACGTCGAAGCATTAAAGGTACGTCTTTCCGCTTCAAACCCTTCCTCGTGTTTTCTACGCGGTTTATTTAGTTCACTTTACTGACTAAAATATTTTCGCCTTGAACAGCTTCGCGAGAAGAACCACAATGCGGGTTCGTATGTTCCTGAAGGCTCGATAGACAACATCTGGCCTGGGGCTTATTACCTCGAGAACATCGATGCCAAATACCGACGCAAATACGCCCGTGCTCCGATAGCATAAGGTGTTCGATAAATTCGGCATTTGGTCAATCGCTGTGTTTCCTTCGCATTTCACTCACTCACCTCACGAGAAACACGAACTGTGAAGCTTCTAAATCAAATCCTTTAGCCTCCGCTGGCCATATACCGCTACTACCTGCATCTTCTTCCACCTCGTGCCCGTTCGAATTCTATAGCATAATCTGGATATCTTTCATCAATTCGTCGTTCTGTACGTTACTTGTAGGCACACCCACTTCCGTCCGCATCATTGCCTGCGGCATCACCCATAGCTTTGCTCCCAATGATAAGCTGTTACTTCTCCCTCTCCATTCTTAGTTAAAAGCATTACGTTTAAATAGACTCGATAGTCCCCTTTACTTAGACCGGTGTCGCTACTTTTTGCATAATAATTTTCTGGACTTGGAAAAGAGGAAATTCAGATATCGACATTATTGAGAAGACCAGTGACGATTACATTTAGGACAAGTGTCCCACCGATGATAACAGTTGGATTTGACACCAAACTGAGTCGATTGCGCTTGTTCTAGACGTAAAAAAAAAGACAGACGATGGTGATGTACGGCCAAGATCTGGATCGGAAGACGGTAATGTGTAATATTGAGTCAGAACTCTGAGTCGGAGTCGATCGCGAGGTCGAGTTGATGGTCAGAGAAGTCGAATTTGAAGCCGCAACAGGACTTAAGTCTGCAAAGACTGGAACAATCGAAGTCTGTGGCGATATCAATGTTTTCATCATATCTATGCTGATCCTTTCTGGTTTGTCGACGGCAGTCAATGCAGTCGGAGACGACAATTTTTTTTTGAATCGCTGTTTGAACATCCAGCGTGGGAAATATTTTACCCACTGATCAGTACACACCACCAACGTACCTATTATATAAAATTAATATAAAAGTATATATGGATGCCACCGTTGGTTTTCCTTACTCATGGAACAGTCGGGACTATTGTCTTTGTGTGCATTGCCTTCCCACGCATTCGGCACATTTGCTCTCCCCGATTCTGGTCTGTCCAGCCATGGCACAATCCATCTCGCAAAGTCGCCTACATACTCTACTGGGCTATCTCCTGGGACGTCCCCTCGGCATCCCAATCTTTTTATCCGGGACCTACTGGCACAATTGCACTCATAGCAGCTCTACAGTTTCTACCACGAGAGCGCCTTTACATCAACGAGGCGGTACGAATACTTTCCGAGATCGCTGATGATTAATATTGGTCTGTTCAGACGACATCCGCGTTGCACGTCAAGCAATTCCCTGCTTCGATATTCAATTGTGCTCCTGTCTCTGGTAAACGATATTTAACATGTGCGGTAATTGCGGCATCGAAAGAAGGCAAGCTACCTCAATTAGCTTCTGACTGGTATCATTTTGGCATCGTTCCTGGTACGTTTTCCTTTGCATGAAATGCCGTATATGATATTTACGGACGTAGTATACTCTCACGCTTGGCCGACAATGCTCTACACCACAAGAAAGGCCATGTATCTTAATTGCACCCAACCCTACTTTTTTAATCTTCATCACAGTGGCACCCGTGCTGACAGAGCGGTGCCTGGTTCATGGCAAATCACACCCAGAATGACAGGAGAAAGGCTCAAAAGATGCCCTTGGTGGGCGGATTTCTTTGCAGGTGGGTTCAATTATCATCTGCCGTAGAAAATGTGTTTGCTAAACCTGTTCTGAATCTTAGCGCAAAAAGAATCGGTACTCGGCCCTGAACTGAATAATGTCTATGGGTTTCGTGGCTTTGAATGGTGTTTTCGCCAGAGATCCGGGAGTGCTGAGGTCAGATGCAAACCACTTTTCTACATCCCTTGCATTTACATAGAATTTGTCTCTAGAATACTTTCGTGGTGCATAATTTTACTCAGCAAATGAGTTCGATATGGTCGATTCTGCAACCATCGGCATACGCCCTCGGGAGACCATATGCTGCTCTTCTGCGAGCGAATGATTTCGTTGCGACCGTGATTCAACAATTACCAGAAAAGGAGTTGGAACTTCTTCATGAATTGCAAGATCATCAGATAAAACATTAAGTAAGTTGCTTATCATCACATTGCCTATATCATCCTATTCCAAAGATATACCAGAAATGATGAGCACATTCAGTGCGTTTGATACTTGCAGTCCTATTTCTTTCGGATAAGTCTCACACGAGACGTTCTAGTGGATTACAAACTCCTGTGGCATTGAGCTTCGAGTTGGCGGGGACGCCAAACTGAACACCCCACGTTATAAATATCGTCAACGTGCCCTGAGCCCGTAAGACGTTTGCGTAAACCCTGACATGCGATTAATTGTGAGATGCGCTATCTATGGCTTTGTAAGTACTGATTCAATAAGTGTACTTAGCAAGTGCTATTATGCACTTCTTAAATAGAGTTACCATCTTATTTCCTTGTCGATTGCTTGATACAGATTCTTGGGGGTACAGATGATGCTGTCTCTTCCAATTTACCCATGTAGAAACCCACTTCATGGCCAGCGGCATTACTCAACTTCGCTTTCAATGAATGATATACGCTTGGGCTTTTTTCCCCGCCTTCTCGGAGCATCGTCTCCGAATGAACTTAGGAAGTCCTTCACTTACGCTGGTGTCACTGCACTTGCATGGTTCATTATTGAACCTAGAGAAGGTTTTCAGATATCCATGTCACCATAAAGCGAAAATGAAATAGAGATCGAAGGAGTGGTTGATGAAAGATCAGAATTTACTCGACCTCGGTCTAAGGTTCTGCGCACATCCTCCAACAATTTAGAGGAAGCAGACTAATAAAACAATATTTCCACATACACTGACAATTACATACAATATGTACAGATCAGACGCCATAGTTCGATACATATCCAATTCCTGAGAAAATACGTGATCCAAATAGAAATACATCCGAAGTAGCAGCGAGTCCGAAAAGTTCGGAGTGAATCAAGAGCGTCCAAAGCATTCCGACGATAAGATATGATACCGAGAAGTAGCGGGATCAGAGCCACTAAGGAAGTTCAAACTTGACCTAAAGGAAATCATTCCTCAGTTCCATCATTAAGAAGTTCTGGAAATAAGCATACCTCTTCAGCCAATCTACGCATCTCGCTCTTGATAGTTGCTTCTAACGGCGTTAACTGGCGAAGCACCTTACCTCTGCAACCCGAGCAGCATTCTGACGATTGGACAGCCTCCGCGATCAGGCCGATGGTGATCGCAGCCTCCGACAATGGAGCTTTCTGAATCTTGATGCGGACCGACTCGCGGAGAGTGATCCACCACCTGGACATGTAATACCCGCTCTCAATCGACCCGCATCCTTCAGCTGGTTTGACATTCATCATCGAACACTCGATATCGCGCACGATGCATCGCAATTGCGGAGGCAGGCATTTCTTGACAGGTGAGAATAGGACATCCATCTCATCCGCTACTCTCCGTTTGTAGTCGTATAAATGGAACAGCATGCTGGCAGAAGCCCTTTCCAAGCCTGCGAAATATTCGGGTCTGTCTGGACATTTTAAAAACTCATTAACGGCAAGTCGCGTGAGCTCTTCCATCCGATATTCGCATGCGATGATAAAGACCTCTAGGGATCGTTCTCCAGAGTTCCTACGAGCTGCTGAGCGCAGGACGTCCTCGACGACGTGCATCACTGCAGCCATGTCGTACTTCTGCGCCGCACGTACGAGGCCTGAGACTAGCTCCAAATTGTCGTCTTCTAGCTTCGGAGGGACGACCGGATAGATTATTCGCAGCAACGCGTCGAGAACAATTGCATTTGATTCGTACATGACGACAATGGGGAGTCCCTCCTCCGACACTTCAGCCGATGCGTTGCGTTGTCCCTCTGACGAGGCGAGGAGTGGCTCTGCAAGCGTAGTCATATCGTGAAAGACAGGCGACGCTACCGCTAGCACTGCCTTCATTACTCTAAACTCCACTCCATCCGCAGAGCGCAAGATCAAATCCGAGTGAGTCCCATTGGATCCGTCAAATGGATATGATACTTTGAACACAGAAGTCATTGCAGCATGAGAGTATTAGCTAGCACTTGCACGAAAGAAAGAGAGGGAGCTGCGGAAGCAGAGTGAAGCGGGGCCTGTAGTATGATGTTGCATCTCGCCCTGTTCGTGTCAATGAATTACTTATGGGTCACCAGACATGGGAGAATCCTTCGACTGATGGAGTCTGTGCGTACATTTCGGGCTGACCAGTGAACACCTGACTACCATATCCGAACATCCCAAGTGATCGACGTCCTTCCCGTCCGTCAAGTTCAACGTAGCGAATCGCGTCCAAGATATTCGATCCCAGGTTTTTGTCAGCAATAGTATCACACGTGACTTTTTTTCTATAAAACTCGTGATGCTTCCTCCTTCTCTCCAGATCCGGATACGGCCCACATCGTATACGCATACGGCCGTGTTGGCTTGGGATACTGATTATACACATATTTTTATGGCAATACCCATACCAAGGGTCGGATACATCATATCTACCGTCTCCAGATGAAGGAGTCCCGCTGTCAATTTCACCAATATTTCATGGGAATTTGTGCAAGTTCGTGTATTGACTCAAGTCATGGACTAAGATTTAAGTATGACACTGTGTTGGCTAAATTACAATAGAAATTAATAACCCGCGTTTCCACACGCCGTATACGGGCATCCCGTATCCGTAGCGACCAGCGGAGGTGACTCATACGCATACGGGCCGTAAAAGTACGGCCGTACGAGTATCGCATTTATACGCGCGTGCCCGTAGTATACGATACGCACGGAGCCCTTTCAGTTAGTTCAAAGCTGGAATAAATTCTCGCCTCATTTGTTTTGACGCTTCCTTTATGACAGTATGACGGCTTGCAGCATCCGAACCTTGGAGTGAATTTAGTGGTGATTTACCTACGTATTACCGACTCATCGTTGCTTCCACCATGGCCATTGATGAAACACATTTTCATCTCTGACAGCTACACCATTCTTCCGGGTTCAACTTCTTTTCTCACTTTGTACTTGTAAGTGTCGCTTCGCTTTTCAAACCCATCATGTATCGCGCCTTACTGAGAGCGAGAACCTTGGAAGATTGATGAATAGCGTACAGAACTATTTGTTTTATTGCTGAATGACAGGAAACAGATATCACGGACTGGTACAGAAACACAAAAACAGTCCTGCTAACCCGAAAACTCGGAAGACAGCATCTGAAGGCAACATAGGGTGGGATACCGCTCAACGCATTATAGGCATTCGCTGTTCGGCGCCAGTGTACAGTGTGCAGTGCAGAACTATTTATTTATCTGTCGCCGCGTTTTTTGCCGGAACCTCCTCGCCTTTCTCACTCTTCTTCCCCAGCACGCTCCCAGGCTCTCTCTTCTCCGCGGCTGCAGCTTTCCTGATTATGTCGGCAGCGTGCTTCGCAGCCTGCGGATTCCTTGTCCCTTGTGGCTGGCCTATCACAGTCGTATGGATATAGCGCATCACATGTGGTAAGTGGAACATGAAATCATATTTATAACTTTCATACTCACTGTTGGTGCCATTCGTGTTCGCGTTATTGCTCGAAGCCATCTTGGTTAAAATCCGTTTGACGTTGTTTGTCTGTCTGTCTGTCTGTTTGTTTGTTTGTTTGTTGGTCGTATGTCGTCAGTAGAGCTCAACGGCGACTCTTTTGTAGCCCAAGTTCTCCAACTTTGCGTCTGGTCTGCAATAAGACCAAGTCAGGAGAAGAGTCTGTTGTATTACCATCGCAACGGATGACCATGTGGCACCACAACGGGAGGAATGGAATTCTAATAACGTGTCCGAGAAACCTGTGCGGCACGAATCCAAGGCAGGCTCAGACAAGGCCTTTTAGTTCTCAGTATGCATGAAACTTAAGTTTGTAGCCGGAATCTTTGCAAAGATTCAAGAAAGAATGATCTTGGTCAAAACTTTTTCGAGGAATATGAGAAATACAGGTGTTGATCTGCACAATACGCCTCATAAAGTTGTGGCAACCTAAGGTAACACCCGTACTATAAGGCGATGTTTACCAAGGACTACGTTATATTGAGCAACTGCACTGGCAGAAGCAGACTATTCAGCCACAGCAAACGAAGACTTTCCAGAAAGCAATGGTACCCCTCTAAAGAGCATCTGTGGCACAAGGTCAGCTCTTACAGCAACAGAATTTTTTGCTCCTAGTGGCGCGTGATTAGATCTTCATACCGTAGCATTCAGTAGAGGCAAGAGGCGCCACTAACATGATGATCAGGCTACAAGGGGCTATATTATCGTCGGAAAAGGCCGTCGACGAGATAAGAGACAGCAGCTATACTTAGATTATATATAATATTTATATAATTGTATTGTGAAAGAACGAGTGAGAGACGATTACTACGTTATATAATGAATAAGACAGCAGAAAGCGAAGGAATGAACCGTTGACAAAGATTGAAAAATATATTCATACCTATGTTGTACATAGGTTTGTGTCATGATCGTTTGTTCCATCCGAAGTAACATTTACATTGGCCGATCCGATGGGTATACTAGTTGTTGTTGAAATAGTGATGGGTTTCTGAGCCATTTTGCGTCTCCGCTCGCCGACCTTCCAAATGACGTCTTTGAGCTCCTCCACAACGTCTGTACCGGGACCCCAGCCCCTGAGTTTTGTAGGTTTCAGTTCGCTGCCGCCGCCGTCCTCCTCCAGTTGAGCGGCAAGACCTCGGCCACTCATACTTTGGCGTTTCTCCTTCATGAGTTGTATTCGCTCTTCACGAGACAGCTTTGAACGTTCGCGATTGAACGGTGTAGAAGCGATCACTTCTCCTTCGAAAATTTGCTCAAGCCCTGGAGGTGGAAGGTGTGCTGATGATGTAGAAAGCAGAAGATGCTGACTAACATCGTCCACGTATCGCTCGCCACTCGCATCCTCGAGGGATGATATCGTAGGCATAATCGGGCTACCATCCCCCGGTGTGAGAGGGTCCGGATCTGTTCTATCGTTGGAATCCTTAGAGCTGCCGCTGAGCATGTGAAAGCGATGGCCAGGTGAAGATTCGGCATCATCATCTGCCTCTTCTATTTCATCTTGCGGCCGATTCCGTCTACGACGAGCTTCGAACGCATCAAGAAGCGCTGCCTTTCCCCGTTCACATTCTCGAAGAGCAAATCCGAGCTCTTTCCGTAAGCGCTCGTAAGTCTCTAAGATCCCTTCTTCCACCGGATCAGCACCCCCAGCCTCCGGTTGTGGGGACTGCAGCTCTGCAGCGATATGCGCATCCCGTAGAGCCTGCACACATTCAATCAGACGATCTCTCGCATCGCTGAGGGAGGACGATATGGAGTCCACATGTGAAGCAAAGCGCGAGATCCCATTCGGCATTGGCGCGAAGGATTGACTGGGTAACGGAGAATTTGGCAAGTCCAAAAGACCGGATGGTTTTGATACGTGCGATGAAGCTTTCGATCTGCGGCCGTGGTGCACGGAAATTGAAGTTGATGCGGGTAAGTCACCGTCCGGTGTTTTTACTGGGCTACCGTCGGGACTTGTCTCTGGAGTAGGCTGTCCTTCTCGCGTCTTGAGATCATCCGCTGCAGCAAGCGCCTCATTGAGACGAGCCGCAGCATCTTCGAGAATTGATGTTAGCAGACCAGTGACATTCCGCGCATTTTCCCAATATGTTTCGTCCTCTGGATCCTCCGTAAACCGAAGAGCAAGCAAGTGCGAGCAGGCGTATCGACGTGAAGCTAGAGCTCCATGGAGTGCATATTGCAATGCGTTAACAGAAAGCGGGTGGCGCGTGGACGAAATTGAAGTCAATCGCGATCCTCCAGTGCGAGGAAGATGAGTTGAGTCACGCAAAGACGGCGCGGATCGCGCATTCGAGAGCCCCAGTGCATCGACCCCGCTTAAACGCCGTCTTCGACGTAAGGAAAGGGCGGCTGTACCAAAATTATCTCGGCGCGGACTGAGACGACTGGATGAAGGGTCGGACAGAACATCGCGCGATCGATCCTCATCCGTGCTTTCTTCCTCCAAAACTTGCATCAGCGAAGGTGATCGAGGTGGCGTTGTTGATGCAACGGACGAAACATTCTGTATTTCCTGAAAAATAGACAAGTCGGAACGTCGCCGATCTTTCTTCCTCAAAGACGACGTTCGTGCATGACGTCCTACTAAAGTCATGTGGGACCCGTTCCATGTCTGGCGCTTTTCAGAAGAGGAGGCGGGTGACTGAGAAAGACCAGATATATTATTCTCCGGGAGCGATGCGGGTTTATGTCGTGGCGATGTAGGTCTCGTTTGGAGAGTGAATGGCGGCTTCGGAGGGCTGGGTGGTGCGTACATTTCGGACAACTGGGACAATTCCATTGGCGACGCCAAGGCTGCCAGAAGCGGCCGAACGTTATCGCACTGCTGCTGGGTCGTTAATAAAGTGGAATGAAGGGAGACGCGAAGTGCTGACAAAGACGAAGGCAGCGTCGATGATGGGGAATAATAAGTACTATGGACAAGAGTTAGTCGCCGCAGCAGCAGGAAAGTAGTAAGCATACCTTCGATCTTCGTGCTCGATGATTGTGATAGCATCATTCACTGCACCATCCCAAGCAGAACCAGCTGTCTTCAGGCTATCCAACGCCTCAAACATCTGAGGTATATGAGATTTTCTAGCAGACCCAATACCTGGTGCCTTAGCAAACGAGATGGCCATCAGTAACGCCAGAAGGGCTGTTATTCGGTGATGGCTGAAAAGAGCAGCTACGCCAATAATGACTAGAATACTCGAAAGAGGCTTGAGATCCCCATCGGTATTGCTTGAAGCATCTTGCTGCTCCAATGTTCTCAATTCGCCGGGCCATGTTTGACTGGGTGTTGAGATAGCTGGGTGGGGGTGAATGGAGACCGGAGAAGGAGAAACGGAAGAGGAAAGAAGGTTGGAGGAGATGAGGTCGTATTTAAATCGTTCAGCAATATCGTCACTTGGGGACAGAAAGATGCTTCGGATGGTAGGTGACCATTGTCGCCATACCTTATAAGCAATCTGTGAATGCATGTTTAAGAATCAGATGACCAGAATAACGCACCTGAGAAGATAAGATTTGTGATAAAATATCCACGCATCCTTCAGTCGCTAAGTTGTTTTCACCCTCGTCATCTGAGACTTCTTCGGTAAATGTGCCCGGAAGTCTTTCGCGTCTTTCCCCAGATTCTAATGTCGCGCGTCGTGATTCGTGAGTGTGATTCAGAGTGATATAATCATACGAGCCTACCTTTGAGATAGTCGTCCAAGGGATGCTGGTCATACAGAGCTTGCGCCATGTAATATCTCGCGTCGTGTGCGTGTCTCAGGAAGACTGTTAAACGGAATAGCCCAGAGAAAAAACAACAACAGGTGTGTTATAACGAGAGACAGAAATTGTGCATGAACAGGTTGCAGTCGGCGACAGGAGCGCGACGAAGCGAACCGTCGAGGAAAATGAGAGAAGGCGGGAATAAAAATACGTGCTGAATTGAATGGCTCATGGCGCCCAATTTAGCCGTATGGCTTCATTTGGAATCTCTCTCTCACATTAGCACAAATAGACAAACAAGACCAACCAAAACAAAAGCCAGTCGGCCGTTGGAGAAATCACAATTGCAGAGAGCCCATGGACGTTAGGTGTTAACAAAACGTGAACTGCTACAAGATACAGTTCCTTGTCGTCATGAAAAATACCAAATAGAAGAAACGAAGAAGTGGTTAACCTTAGTAGGCTGTCGTGCAAAAATTCCGAAATCCTATCCTATTAGGTACGCCCCGTGCTTCGGGAGTAGGGATCAAGCTTTCTATTGGTCCTACGAAAAGACGTTTGAGCACTGCTGCCATGAGTTGATCATTCTCATTTTTCTGCTCTGCAATCAAGACTAACGCAGATTTCTGAGTTTTTTTTTATGTATGAGGACTTCAGGGTGAGAAAGGAAAAGTCATCGACGATACTAAAATCAAGTCAGTTGTGTAGAAGGAGCACGGAAGGAAGAGGTCAAGTATAATCATACGATTAAAAAGACGCTTTCAAGTTGTATGATGGCCTCGGAATTTGCCATGCCCCCATATGAATCTAATGCCCAAGTTGACTATGTATTCATATTCGGGATGAACAGAGAAAATTGGTTTGGAATCACAAGTAGTAGAATTACAATGCAAGCCGTGAGTCGTGCGCGGTGATACAATACAGATGCTGGTCAACAAGAAAATGCCACAAGGTAAAGCAAGAGTAAAAGGCTCATTAAACTATCGTAGAATGACACGAGAGGCTCTAATGTCTCCTCACAACTGCAATCTGGAAATCCCATCCACCAACAATGTACTTCAGTTCTACCAGTCGTTTGATCTCCCGCCATCCGGGTTCGATGGGACCAAGTTCTCCGCTGGAGCCTCGTGTAACGCCCTCCGGAACATCGCCCAAATCAGTCACAACGTAAATGAAATCCGCAGGTGACAGAAGAGAGCGCAACAATGATCCCAAAAGGAATGCGATCAATACCAGTGCGATGACAGTAGAAAGAGAATACCGAGGGGTCCAAACGGAACGAGCCACCGCTGCTACAGATGAACTTATCGCGCTAACGCCATGCGATGAGTTTGGATGGCTTCCCGAAGGAGACGGAACGAGCGGGGAACGGGGCATGCCAGAGGAAGTTTGCCCGATAGATGAGGAAGACTTGAACTTGAGCAAATACAGCGGTGCCTGATAAGAGCTTATATACCCGAGGAATCCTCGTCTAGTGACTGCTGGAGCAAGCATTTCCTTCTCTTCCGCAGGTGTAACCTGGCCTGGAGACTACAGGATAGCAAGTAAGCCACAAATTCTGAAAACAAACTTTCATGGAATGAGGAGCCTACCTCCGGAGTAATGTTTTCGTTGCCTTCACCTGCGCTCGTATTTCCTTCAGACTCGTCATTCTGATTCTCAGTCAGAACAGAAGGGTTCTGTAAACTAGTAGATGCAAAACTAGGGTCAAGAAGGGAATCCTGCACAGCCAATGGGGACGATAGTGAATCCGGCAGAGCAAACTGATCCTCTCCTTCCTGAGGCGGAGTCCTTTAATGCAGCAATCAGCACCCAGACGGAAAGAGATAGACTATAAGCCTCACCTTGAAAGAACGGCAGTATTCCCCTCATCAGAAACGCTACTCTTATAAACATCTTTTTCGTTCACCGACACCGATGTCCCATCTACCAAGACCACCTTCTTATTCTTCTTTCGTCTGTCTTCTGGCAGTGGTCGCAGAGTGACGCGGACCACGGCGCGCTTCTCTCCTTCTTCCAAGTCCTTGTACCACCGCGGCTTCGGCGGAGCGTTGCGCGTCTCTCCTGTCAAAGGGTCTTCCACTGTTGGTTGCTCATACTGCGCTGTAGGCAAAGTCAACCGCAGAAGATGACGTGTGGGAGTATCAACGCCTGTTCCCGAGGTATAAAGTGGCGAAGGAGGTAAAAGATGAACGCTATGCGCGATAGGAAGTGTATCCGAAGGAAGATCACTTTCAACGACTTGTGAAAGTGGTAGGGGACGAGAGGGTGCATCTTTCGACAGCAAGCGAGAGGCAACTTGAACTTCATAACCTTCAGGATAAGTGCGAAGATTAATGATCACTTCTGCAACAATAAAATCCGTTGGGCCACGCATGGTCGGATTGCGTCCGGCGGAAAAAGTCGACGATGAAGTCCTCGTACGTTCTCGCGAGCGAGAAGTAGCCTTCACGGAACCGGGTGAGGTAGTAACCATCGAAGAAGATAAGTCCTTTCTATGCCGCCGTGAAGGACTTAGCGATCCCGCGCCATCTCCGCGTTCCCGACGTAGCGCATCAGGAGAACTTGGACGAGATAGGTGATTCACTCCACTAGGCTTCGGTGCCCCATGCGTCTTGCTCCGATCCGTCCCATCATTCGAAGCGCAGATTTTCTTTTGGTTCTCAAAAGCAACGAGGATGTTGGCGGTGAAGAATTTGCTATTTGTCTCCAGCTTGCTGGATAATAAAATCGACAGTGAGCTGCTGTAATGTAGCCTCCAACAAGCTTTCTCTTCATCAGCCGAGGCTTTTGCAAAACGGAATCCCGCTAAAGGAAATCGCATCTCAGGGAACGGGGTCACAATTTTCATATATGACTCAAGAGCAAGAATTGCACGCGGAAGCGCTGCGTTGATCATCGTGTTGAAGGCTATCGGTACGGATCCGGCGGAGTCAAATGCCGTGAGTCGTGTACATCTCGTGGAAGGAATCGCGTATTTTTCGGTCGTATACGGGTCAAGCGTTTCCAAAATCCATGCATCAATGTAGACACGACCGATAGGTAGTACATGGGGGTTGTATTTCAAAGGCGAAAGATGAGCGAGCGAGGTCGGATTGAAAGATGCCGAGACGCAGTAGATGACACTTGATGTCGCTGCTGGGCTTTGCACAGGATCTGATTCCGAACTTGCTGTTTCAGACGCAGCTAGTTTGTCTTCTCGAGCTATTAAAGACGCGACAAGCAAACCACGGTCCCTAAATGGAAAACCGGTCCTTGCAACAAGGAATGCGGTATGACAGTCAGCACCAAACTCTTCGAGTACCACAGCTGAGTCGAATCGGTCATCCCATTGTTTACGGCAGTCGTAGCTAAACACCACGGAAGCCACTTCATCGGCAGTTGTGCCTTCGATAACCCTCTCTCCGCGATAAACAGGAATAATGGGTGATATCTCAGGTGACGAACGTTTTTGTATCGGGAGTCCATTTTCGGCTACATTCGTCCAATTATCCCGATACAGACCTCGATGATACGATTGCGCAAAGTTAAGCGCATCGAGCGCAAAGTGCACGGGTTTCTTGCCTTCAGGGAAGGTCACGCTATTCGCCGATACCGCAGGAGGAACAAGCGCTGCAACCGCTTGCTGAGTAGTATTTGAGACCTGTTCCATCGCTGTCGTGAAGAAGTTCGACAGGGGGCTCGGAACTTTCGGTGCGGTTGACCCGACAGGGCTCTGGGAACCTGGCTCTTTCTTTCTGAGAAGAGAAGTAGTGGAGTCGGAGTCACTGGAATCTCCGTCCTCCATACCCATTCGCCGCCGTCGGATTACACGCATCACAGGTGGTTGATCAAGGGGCACTCGAACAGGTTTTACGCGCTTCTGCTTGACAAGCGACTTCACTTCTGACTCAGGCAAGTCTTCGACGTCGACGCTTATACGCTTTCCGTTGATCATGACGATACCTTTCTCTTTGGCTGCTGTGACTGGTGCGCGCCGTACGATGGCTTGAAGATGCTCTTCGCTATTGAACGGAATATCGTGGCCGAACGTCAGCCACAGTCCACCTCCGCCAGCGGATAGACGATGTCGCCACAGACATGTTATTGATTGTGGAGGTGGGTCAATTACGATGTCGAACGAGGTAGCCCATGTATCACTGTCGCATCGCAATTCGCACTCAACAGATGCTGAGGTAGAGTTTACGCTTCGCTCTGGTGTAATCATTCCTGCACCATCTATAGAATTGTGCCGTGTATGGGGTGGACCGCCGTCGTCTATAGTAGGTGATGGCTTCCTAGACACCGATGGCTCGTATTCCACACGAAATAATCCCCGATCGTGATCATATTTTTGGCTTATCGAACGTGCACCACTAAGACGCGTCACGACAGGAGGTCCTCCGTGCTTTATGACGAATTCGCCTACACCTGCAACGGCCGCAATCATTTGCTGAGGGACAGTCGCTTTCCCTGACCAACCCTTTGGATCACTCTGTTCGAGAAGAGTCAACTGTGTCGTTGTCGGGCTTAATGCCTCAATAGCCCAGCCTTGCAAATCCACTTGCGTCCTGATCGTCCCTATATCTACAGGTGGGATTACCGGGAATAAGCGAGGGTCGTCAACGGAGAAAGAGAATACGTGAATTGTCGTCGGGGATTTGTAGACAGTTTTCAGCAGGACGCAATCGCGCCCTGTCACAGGCCACGCAGGTTTAGTCTTGAAATGCCAAAGCTCCGTCAATTCATTCACGTCTTCCAATAAAGTCGCGTCTTCGTACTGACGATCCCAGTATGCTCTGGTACCAGGTGTCACAATCGTGCCGTACAGATCCCAAAGTCCAACTCCGACGAAAGTAGCTTCGGCCTTATAAACGACGAGCGTTGGATCAATCGAATCAAGCTGCGTCACAGAAACTCCACGAACGTCAGAAGTCCTCTTCCATTTTGCCTCTGGCTCCTGTAAGAGCGAAGAAAAATAAATGTAGTTTCTTCGAATGCGTGCAAGTATTGATTTATCAAACGCAGGGCCTCGAGGGATCGTGTCTACTCCGGAATTCATGCGCGAGAGTATTGGCCTTTGCAAGGACGAGCTGTCCGATACATCACTTTCTGCAGTGGCCGTTGAAGTGCTGGCTCCACTCAAGCTCACATTGGCAGCGCTTGAGGCGTCCTTCAAAAGTTGAGAGGATACACGGAAAGACTTGAGTTCGTGGTCAATACTATTTTCGATCACGTGCTGCAGCCCATTGACACGAACACCTTTAAGCGCGGCGGAATACTCAGCGATCAGCTTGACCTTGAGAACAGAATGATCATCGAAGAGAGGCGCATGTTGGATCTGAAAGGAGACTTTAGAAGAATTAAACCTGTTTGCACTGGTTGACCATGGCAGCTGCGCCACAGACTCGGAAGACGCCCGAGTAGCGACGCGAATATCCCAACCATCACAAGACGGTAGCAAGAATTTGAGGCTGCGTTGTAGCCGACGCTGTTCCTTTATGACATAAAGATCGTCCGGCCCATGTACTTCCGAGCTATCCTGTACTGCTTCCTGGTCTTCTGGAACGATCACGTAGTCAATTGTCAATGCGGCTCTTCCTATATCGAAGCTGAGTCGCTCGATGGATACTCCCAAGCCATAGGCAGTCAAAGAGGGGACTTTGAGCTGTCTTGTTTTCACGGTGTCCAGTAATCCGATGATCATCAAGGAAAGCTGCTGTGGTATGCTGACTGGAACACCGATATTCCACACCGTCTTCAAGTCATGTTGCCAGAAGCAAGTCACGCGTACACGTTTGGCCCGACCTTCTGGGGATAAGAGTTGTATGCACAAGGCGAATACTAAAGTGAAGATTAGTCAGAAGTAAGAATGGCCCACATAAGACAAGACTGACGGGAAACGTGCGATCGAACGTGAGGTGGAGAAGGTCTCAGGTAGGAAGGCTCGTCCGGTGACCTAGGCAAAGAAGTGGATATGTCGACAAGCGTAGAAGTATCATGGAAGGTCCGTGAAATAAGAACAGCATCCCTTGGGCTATAGTTGTTGAGAATTTCCCTCCCGACTCCACGACACATGCACTTACTTTGCGGGCCAACCGAGGGTGAAGTTCGTTTTAATTATGCGCGTCGACGGGTCGCACATTTCAAGAACTTGTGCGGACTCCACAGCAGGATCCCATTCTTGGCGCAGCTCCGGAGTGACAATAGTAGCTCTCCATGCTTCAAGATCATTCGATTCCTCTCCTGCAGGAACATCGAGGATGATCCTGTATACGTCGCCAGTTTTCGTTGTCTTGCGATAGACAGAAACGTCTCTGATATCCGGACGCAGCGGGTTATGCGCTTTACTCTTTGTACTATCGGATGAGCTCTTCTTGGATGGAAGAGGTATACGCTTCCATGAGGAGCTCTGACCAGAAATCAGGTGAGCCTGGAAGGCAGTAACAGCTTCGTTTAGGGCGTTACTCCATGTCTCTCGCAACCTAAACATTATTATCAGTTAGCATTTAAGTGAGTCTGAGAAGAAAGACGCACGTATGTCCATCTGAAGTCATCAAGTAGAATCCTTGATCAATACAGAATGTTGCGGACAAGACAGTTGTCCGACTTTGGGTTCACATTGGCTCAAAGCACGTGCCACGTGAGTTCCGTCCTTCATCACATGTTTTTTCGCGAATATTCTATTCTTCTATTCTTCTTAAACATAATTTCATCGTGAGGTAGATACTCTCTAATTAGAATTTCGCCCTACAACAACAATATTAATGAATAAGGAGGTTCTTGTGCGATAATGTCTACCATACATACTCATCGGCGATCAAAAGGAATGACTGATCTCGCAAAACGTGTTTCCCACGATGTATGACAAATACAGAGTCGAGTCAGATTTAAGCTTCGAAGCCGCGCCTTGTCGGTGACGCTGATCTTTGATTTTCAGAAGAAAAACAAGATTGCGCCATTGCAGAGCTTCACTGAAATGGGCTCCCGAGTGCTCAGTATTCAATCGCACGTAACCTATGGCTATGTCGGAGGAAAGGCTGCTGTCTTCCCCTTGCAGTGTTTGGGGTATGACGTAGATGTAGGTTCAATTACCCTCGTCTTCCTTTCGATCCCCTGACGAGATTACATTCGCATTATTTAGGCAGTGAACACAGTTGACTTCTCGAATCATAGCGGTGAGTAACATCTCGGGTTGTACAAACGAGACGAAACTGGAGATTCGTCGGAAGGCTATGGTAGATTTGGCGGATCCAGAGCAACAGCCCAAGATCTGGCAACTATATTCGACACCATGGAAGCAAATGGTTTACTCACTCAGGAAAGAATAGTCACAGGTATTAAACAATGGTACGCCCTTGGATCCGATAAGAAATATCTAAACGGAGACCGTGATAGGATACATCCCAGGAGCAGAGGCCCTGTCTGTTGTCGCAAGACTAGTCAAGAAAGTGAAGTTAAAGAATCCAGACATCATATATCTCTTAGATCGTGAGCTACTTTTCGGTTGAGTATATGCTTCAGTACTCATAGTGTTTTCATAGCTGTCCTAGGAGATTCGGGAAAATTATACGTGACGCCTGATGTGATACCAATCTATAGAAAGCTCCTACCACAAGCAACAGTGATTACCCCTAATTGGTTCGAAGTAGAGTGAGTAATTCAGTGATAAAACTTCCTCGCGTCATCCAAGAGTTTATTCTGCTTTAATCTCGACTGTATAGAACGCTCACAGATATACCATTGAAGGATATGCATTCGCTTCGCCGCGCTCTCAAGATTCTTCATGAAGAATACCATGTCCCGCACGTCGTTATGAGCTCCATACCTCTGCATGATTTCTTTCGCGACGCTTTACCCCCTCATTTTATTCCGGAGGAGGAGGATCCGACGATAGCCAGCTCCTCCCTCCTGTGCATCTCATCCACGTATAACACATGTGCGAATGGCTCTGTCGTACAAAACGGCATAAACCATACCTCAGATCCATCAGAAGTGCATGCACACGTACTACCATGCATTCCTGGCTATTTCTCTGGAGTCGGCGACCTATTTTCTGCCCTTGTCCTTGCACATTTTCAACCGACACCGGGATCAAGTCATGTGTCCACCTTTGTTCGGGCGGGCTCGTCGAGCTTGCCGTCATCAACAGATCGCATCGAAAGCTCCACGTACACTCCTCTGTCCATCGCTGTTTCATATGCGCTTTCGAAGACATTCGGGATCCTGAAGTTTACTCACGAGCAAATATTGGCTCAGCATCCGGCATCAGAGGATGCAACAGACGAAGAACGCGATCGTACCGATCCAGAACGCCGAGTACGACGCATGCGAACACGGGAGCTCCGGCTCATACAAGGACAGCATATTCTTCGCGCTGCGCCGAAACTAATTTCGAACGAACATGACGGAGGTGACAACGTTGTCCAGCTCTGCGAAATGCGCCCTTGGAACAATTTTTGGAGATAGGTGAACATCTAAGAGAAGAATAGAAAATCATATAGACATATATCTAGCTGTTGATTTAAAATATCAAAATTATTATATAGCTAGACCTTTTCGTATCCTTACTACAGTGCTTGTCACATAGAAGCGGCAACTCTGCCGGGCTTGTAAATTTCATTTTTTTTTCGCAAGATCTCTTGGATCTATCAGGGGAAAGTAGCTAAAATATGCAATTTTCCGCATTTTCAAAAAATGCCAAGACTGTTTCAAATTTTTTTGGAAAAACAAATCACGTGAAATTCAAAAAAAATCCTGGACGACTCTGCGTGACTTGTAAACACTTCAGAATGCCGTTTGCGGTGAAGACATACAAGTCCCATAGACGTGCGCCTGCCTGCGAGGAGGATCGGAAAGCCCACCGTCAGCTTAATAAGTCAAAAGATCGACGCGCCGATTGAATAATTCCTTTTTCGGGACGGATTATTAATACTTTTTGCCAAGATGTTTCAATTTTTGTCTCGAAAATTTTCACCCCCCCCCTCACAATAAAATTTCAACCAAGTAGCAATATTCTATGGGACTCTCTCTATCTACTACAAGTGATTTCAGGACGACTTATGCATTTATGGAGGAGGAGTCAAGTGGGAAAATTGACGCGACTTGAGTTTTCGCGTTTACGTGATACGCACCGTAGTCGGCATCTCAGCGACGACACCATCCTTTATTGTTGACGCTAACACCGTATTATGAATTGAGGCTTCTGAAAGTTCCATCTTGGTAATGATCGGCGATCAGATGGATTTCAGGCTCAGCCGTCGCCCGACTTCCACTTCACCCTACCTCATCCCGCTTGCAGATACCTAAGTAAATACGGTCGAATCCTGGCATGCGCATCCATGGTATTGAAGCACAATTCACCTATATGATATAGACTAGCCTGATTTGCATTTCGTATCGTAAGTATTTGCCCACGCCACGTACAACATGGCGTCTGAGTCTGACTATTATTCTCCAAAGACTCGTATTCAGTCATAACCTATCTCCTTTTCGCATTGTATGTCATCTAGTTCAAGTGCGAATCTTCCCGCTTTCTATCCACGAAACCTTCCTGTTCTAGAGTTCCAGAAGAGGATATTCGGGGAGTGGATCGATTTGTCTTCACAGGTCTGATCTAATTACAAGTATTGGGGCACAAAAGAGACTCTCCACCCACAATTGGAACTCTTGGTCGATTGGGGTGAGTGGGGACTATATATAAGTAGACAAGATGTATGCGAACTTGTTTCTTCATACCATTTTACAAAGTTGCATATTGCTTTCTTACTACATACGCAAAAATCCTTGTCTTATCGTAGGTGGTGTTGGGAAGTCTACTATCATTCATGTTGAATGGTTACTAACACGAATATCCAAACTAAGTCTTTCAAAACGCCTACGTCTTTTCTACCAAAATGACTTCTTCTAGTCCCATATCGAATCTATTTCTGTCGACCTCGACCTCTTGTCTCTTGAATGTCTTCAGGCTCTTCGGGAATAGTGTCCATGCGCTTCACTTGCCAGGATTTGCTACGAATCACGGTGCTATCCTTTGGAGCGCTGCTGCCTTCCTTGATTGCCTGATTTGCCTGAGTATTACCCTTGCCGGCATCCTTCGCCGGCGACTTGTCCGCGGCTTTTCCTGAATCTGCCATGCTATTTGGTGAGTTGTCGTAGTTTGTTCGCGAAGAAAGAAGCTAGAAAAAAAAATTCATAATCACTCTTCTTATATATCCTGGTCTACCCCTCCTCCAGTGGCATTGTCGGGCAAATATGTGTACGCATAGTAGATGTTTCGGTCTTCTTTGCCATATTCCTCAGCGTCGCGAGCATGCGGAGTTTGCGTTGAACATGGCCAAGATTTCAACTTTGCAGACGCTCGAAGTGCATTGTGTCTGACTGATGATGTCTTTGCACACGAGCATTCAAGTACTCTGCAAGTTCCCCGCGTCTCGATTGTTGCAGTGATCTGCGAACCCCTTCCCACCTTTGTGTCTCGAGCATGCTGGCCGATTATTACTGTGGAGTGAAACACCACCATCGATGGCACTAGCGTAAGCTATTTAGCTGCAGAGCCTTATACTCTAGTTTGTACCCGCAGTCATATTCCCTTACCTCTGTGCTCACGTAGCGTTCATAGTAATACTAACTCAGGACCTGGGGATTCTCAACCGCCATGCTTCGGCTTCGGATTCCAATTCGAATGAACCCATCCCGCATATCGCGACACGCATGTATCTACAGTCCACGGGTGTTGCTGAACATGCTCAAGAAAAGACATCGTAGTACCTGTGCATAGTCTCATCAATTGTTGAGTGCTCCTTTTCTCCGATGTCAGTGTCTCTTCCGATTTGCTCAAGAACCTCTTCAGCTCGATCCACAAGGATACTTATTCAGTCACTGAGGCAGGATACATGTCATCATTCACACTGTACTTTGCATCGTAGGTTGAGCGGAACACCATGCCCCCCTTTGATCGGTCCAGGACTAGGCGATAACGGACATAACAACTAAATATCGAAGTCACAAGTTTCATTCATGACCACACCATCTGCTTTTTCATCCATTCTGGTTACAGATCGAGTGTCTAGATATTCCTTTTAACCATTCTGAGTAAGCTACTGACATCCCTCCCCCCCCCTTCATTTCATTGCCTAAATGCAGGGTACAGCCCACCGTATTCCTTCCATTCGCTTGACCATGTACAGCTCCACATCTCTCGATCCCTTTCGCCATTATCAGCCTATTCTTTCTCTTCCTTAATAGGCTCCAGCGCCGCTTTTTGGCTTTCATTCGAACTGCTGGTCTTCGATGTAGGCGGACTAGAGTTGACGGGTCTCGGACCGATTCCAGCTTTAGCAGCTTCTGTCATTCTTTCTTCGGTACAGATTCCTTCTTATGTTGATTCGGGTTATAGGCACCCTTTACAGCGTCTGGCAACGTCAAGCTGCTCGAGCTTTATCTGTGATCCATACTGGCTGAGTTCTGCGTTAAGTTGTTAGCTGAGATTGGATCTCGGGCGTGATACCAGTCAAAGGGTGTAGAATGGTGGCAAAGGTGATTATTTTGCTTTTATACGCAGTCCATTGCCCATCGAAAATCCCTAGCCAGTATTGCTGAAGAGGAAAGATTTTGCAAACTATGTGCATGTCACGCATAGAGGGATGTGAATGTGCATAGCTATGCGTGGCCTGAGATACGAAATGCATATGCAGACAAAGCACGTTTACAACGATCGCGTTTGAAAGCATTCTTACCGCTTCCCCCTATTTACCCTCAATTCCCATCTTGAAGAATCACAGAGTATGAAGTTCTCCCTTGTTTGCAGCCCGAAGACGTTTAAGAATAAATGGTGAGTCCATGATCCGGAAGAAGATGAATTATTATGTCTACAGAGGACGTGCAGAGTACAAAAGAAGACGCTGGCCCTGCCAAGTGAGCCGCCTCATCTCGCGGAACCATTAGTCCTGGTTTCTTCCACATACGATGAACTAATTCTCCCCTCGTCCAAGCTTTTCAAGCGACCTCGTACCTTGCTCTGCCCACTCCTCGCGCGAGACCCAAAACTCCTGGCGATTCTTCATGATATCCGCAAGGACCGCTCCGCCAAGGAAGACCATGTGTTTTCGGCGCGGCGGGTCTTCGATGCGGATCTTGAATTTCTGTACCAGAGCAGATTAAGTTAGCGTCAGCAGTATGGAAAAACGTTGCCTTGCTGAAGGTTGTCGGATAGAAGTATCCAGATCCAAAGAACTGAAAGGAACCAGAAGAAATGGCAAACATTGAATTGAAGACTCACGTTCAGGCGGCTTGTGTCGCCAGCAAGCACTCTTGTTAGGTAAAGTTGCTTCATCTCCTTTTCGAGCCGGCTCGGCAAGCCAGGGTACATACTTGACCCGCCGGACAACACGATGTGCTTGTATAGCTCAGAGCGAACATCGACTGCTGCAGCTTGGATGGTCTGGAAGAGCATCTCTGCACGTGTAAAATGAGTAAAATGGTTATAAGGTTTGGAACGTGCTGAAAAGGAGATAACGAACCTGCAACCCCAGGTTGTTCAACATCAACGAGGTGCGGCTGGAACATGCATTCAGGAGCTTCGAAACGTTCCTGCCCGACTTTTATTACACGTCCGTCAGGTAACTGTGATCCAATCAGAAATACAGTTCACTTCAAAGAATCAGAGCATGATCGGCGTACAGTAAAGGTTTCCACCAGAACCGTTGTTTCTTCCGCCAATCGTGTATCCAGGTCGAGGTCGTAGCTCACATAGCAAACTTTCTCCTTGATCTGTCGTACCGTCTCGAAATCTGCTGTCCGATTGAAGGCATATCCACGCATTAACAGCAATTTGATGAGGTATCTGGTTACATCGCGTCCAGCAATATCAAGTCGGCGCGTCAAATGAGGGAGGGCGAAGCCATCGTATACAGGTACCACGTGCGTCACACCATCGCCAGAGTCGACGACGACGCCCGTCGTCAGACCCTGCGCGTACAGCGTGAGCACAGCCTGAATCGCGACGTACACACCGCCAAAGCCGTACTCCTCAAACATCACCTCGCACATGCGTTGCCGATTCGCACGCGGGTTCATGGGAGGCTCGGTTAGCAGCACCTTGCGGCCTTGTGGGTTGATGCGCAGTTTATCGTAGAAGGTATAGTTCCAAAGATGACGCATGTCCTCCCAGTTGCGGACGATACCGTGTTCCATGGGTTGTGAGATTTGCAGGTACGAGCGCGCTGCGGCTGCCTCGTCGCCCACCATTATATCTTTGATCACTGCATCCCCGACGTGTTCTTCCGCGCGCAGGATTGGTCGACCGACGATAGAAGGGAAGACTAAACATCGGCAATTGAGCATACACGATTTACAAGTGATCACAGACCATTAGGCATGCCCTCGTTCACGAAAGAAAGGTCACGCACCATGTTCAGGGAAATTCGAGCCTGCATATCCAACTTTGACGAACTAAGTCCAAAGTAACGCGCATTAAAGGGATGCATCTCGGGACAAAGAGAATATATTGAGCTACATACACCAGTACCGTTGTCAACGACGATCGGAGGCTGCGAGTCCATGACAATTGCGCACTCAATCTACACGCCGTCTACCACGCCTTTTGATTTTGTAGTAGACCTGAAAGAGATATAATCGGAAACGATGAGTGAATTTCACTCCGACACTCGGTTCGACCGCGCAGTGCGAAATTCTGGCACGTGCCCCTGATCTCGTCACACGTCACGTACTTGTGTGACACCACAGAGCTCAGTCACAGGCAATCCGATCAGGTCCTTGAGGCTGTGCTGTAAGGATTTCGTCCGAGCTCAAAGACTACGCATATCGGATGCGAAAAGGGGAACAAGACTTGACATCGCTGTAGTTACTCAAACGTTTCAATGATCTGTGAATTTGCTATGCAGACTAAGGGCGCAAGGAAAGGCAGCTGGAGTTGGAAATAAGACCGGGCCACCCACTGGTCAGACTCGGACACTTGGAAGATTATAGGCTAAATACATATCGGATTCTTGCCTGGCAACATGCGGATTGCACCACGAAGGCGTGGAGATAACAAGTACTGTCGGACTTTTGGTACTTGGACCCACCCTCAAATTTTCCCTATCCATTTTTGCGCTTCAGACTTCTGTTCGTTCTGTTCATTTAGTCTCGGTGAGGAAAAGGAGCATATTTATTCTCGTTTCAGAGATTCGATATGGATTTGAAACAACAACGACTCCTGCTTCTGGTGGTACTGGTTGATATGGCAATTCTTTCTTTCTTTCCCCGCCGGCGAGGTAAAGAGGCGATCGAGCTTGAAAGATACGAGTGTCTCTAGCGTTACGCATCCTACCTGGTACCCAGTACAGAATCTCTCGGAGAATCCTCCGTCTCCATAGTCCCCAGCTCGATACGCGACTAAGCCTCTCGAACTTGGGGATCGGTCTATTTCTATTACTTATGAAACAGTCGTTCAATTCCTGCCGCGCGGATATTTCTCCCGTTGAACTCCTCGCTGACTGAATGCGCGATCCCTCGCAGGTCTGGACCAAGCCAGAAGAGTTCACCTTTCGCTAGACTACCGTACCGCATTTCCAGCGGATGACGTTTTTCCGAGCTTCCACTGCGAAATTGACCATGGGGATACGAGTGTCATGGTGTACCTCGATAACTGTCGATACTTCTACGAAGATACTGACACTGATAGTGATCACAGTCGCATCGCAGGTTTTAAGTAAAGGAACTGCACGGAACGAGGGTATCTCGTGCCATTGACTTATGGGCTTTCCATTGTCGGGGCAATCCTTTCATTTGTTGAACTAATCGTGATTTCAAGAGAGCCATCTCCGCAACTCGATGGAAAACTCGACCGTATGGATGAATTAGTCGAGTCGAGAAGTTCAAATTCATACTGTTCAGTCTGACTATATGGCGTCGATACAAGTATAACATCTCGCACTGTTGCTGTAAAACCTTCATGTTGTTGTAATCTCTGGCCTCCTTCCGCAGGGAGGACGGGAGGTGTGTATAAACATTGACCGTCCGCTTGTTGCGCGAGGAAACGTCACTTGATTAAGTGTTCTTTGAATCATTATTTGTGGTATGTGGTATGAACCTCAAGCCCCAGTCCTACGATCAATCCAATCGGTTTGTTTTCACCCTGATATACTTCTTATTATGAGTAGTCGACTGATAAGCAAGTAAGCAAGCATTCATGCAGATATCCTGTCGGAAATACAATATAAAGAGATAATTGCAAGCACTATTATGCAGACCTCTGTCGAGAGATCATGTATTGAGCCACATGTACAGTATACTGTAGTCACGGTAATAACTGCACGCACAGTCAGTCAAATATTGACCGGTCCATTTTAGCGCTTGCGAGGAAGGTACGGCGTATTCTTTTTCATTGCTCGTTCGTTGGATCACGGCCAGCCTAGAGCGAATGCAAGTATTAATAATGGCCAGTCCCGATATAATTGTTGCGAAGGGTGACCATACATGCACATTGCAGACAGCGAGGAACACGAATAGAACTGTTTCGGAATTCGTTTTGTTAAGTGTCTTCTCCAGGCCAGGTAAGTATTCCCGGATTTGGCAAGTAATTATTCTCAGAATAACGCATGTTCCTCTTCGTAATGACTTGTGGGATTACAAGGCTCACAGGTTACACGTACAGCACGCACGCACGATCCCAGCGCAGCGCAGTAGTACCGCTATGGATAAGAGCGGCGTTTTTAATCTGAGTGAAATCTGATACAACGAGCCCCCGTTCGTCTGAGATTGAAGATCATCCGGAGAGTCCACGTTTCAGGTTCATATAAGTACGATGTGCCGACGGCAATAAGCTGAGTATAGTACAGTACATGTTGAAGCATCCGATAACGTCGGCGGGAAGACTCGACCGACTGAGAAATGCATACTTGAAGGATATACGAGCCTTGCTTACTTACTGACTGACTGACTGACTTGACCTGAAATGCCGGTTCAGGATATCGATATGTGTATATGTACTGAGATGAGATTCTGGGTTTGGGGGGACCATAAATAGAGCAAGGAAGCAACGCGGAAGGCGGTAGAAGTATTAATACATACAAGTACAGTAGTACTACACACATCCTCGCGGCGCGCGCGGGAGGATACTTGCTCGCTTCCAAGTCCCTATTGCTGCCTTGGGCACGAGTTTTGATGCGTCCCGTCGGACGGACGGAGGGTTCGAGAAATATAAAACAATAAAATAGGGAAGTAAGCAGCTTTGTCCAAACTCCCTCCATCTAGAATATTGTCGGGGCTAAGACCATTCGGGGTTTGAAACCTTGAATTTGGGATCATTGGGATGCGAGAGATAAAGTTGGAGGTGAAGGCGTGGTGATCATTGGCATCACTGGTGAAGCGTGGTACTCTGAGCCGATGGCTAGATCTATAGGGGCGAACCGGACTGACAGAGATTGGCTGATTCGGTCAGTGCAGAGAAGAGGGTTTGTCGACCGTCTGACCGATCACTCCAAGCCCGATATAAGAACCTGCATCTGACCGACCGATCAGTGGAAGGGAGGAGATCAGCAGAAATGGATAGGATAGGATAAGACGAGACGAGAGGATGGCTCCGGATAATGAATGACTAAAAGACGAAGTACCCGAAATGATGGAGTAAAATTCTAGGGACAACAGAACAGGAAGAACAGGCATGTGGTGTGAGAAGGGTGTGTATCTTGTATCGTATCAGTACTTGTGATGATATCGTGAAGTGTGATCTATGATATATCATTGTATGCAACGGAGAGGAGTCAAAAGTGATTATGCGGCCGGGGACGGTAACCAAAGGCGATAAAGACTCGTATCTGGCATGGCATGGCATGGCATGGCATTGCATTGCATTGCATGGGATGAGTTGAGAGTTGAGAATATTAATGAATATAAAAATGCCGTCTTTATTACGCGACGCGAAATATCGGCTGCGAAAGTGTGACCAAATGGAGAATATGAAGGTAGCTGGAGTTGCCGGGGGGTCGTTGATTTGATTTACTTGTGTTGTGGTCCCGTCCGTCCTCGACTCGACTCGACTTGAGCTTCACTTTTTTATTCATTATTTTCACGTTCTTTTTATTCTTTCTTTCTTTCCTTCTCTCACCACCATCATCTATCTGGCTGCCATTAAAGTCCTAGTCTTGCTGCTAATCCCTCTCTCGCCCGGCGCTCGCCTTCGCCCACGGGCTCACCGACGCGAACAACGCTTCGGCACAATAAAGCTAGCAGCCATTGAGTAGCACCACAGAAGAATCCGTGCCTTCCATCCATCACTCCTACTTACTACTCTTCCCTCAAGATCGTCGTCAGTGCCACAATATCTTAGTCCTTTTTCCTGTGCAAACTAATTGATGACGGCGACAGCGACGGTGACCACCACAGAAGCTGTTTTATCAGCCGGTCGCGGACTAGATCATCACTAAAGCCGAAGACGACGGACGTCTATCTCTGCTGTATTTGCTTCAGCGATGGATGTTGACCACCAGCAACAACAGCAACAACACGCGCATACTTCCTTCCCTTGCTCCGACGCGCACTTCACCTCATCTTCAGAGGTCCATCAAAATGCAAGCCATCAACAACAGGTCCAGCAGACATCGCCTTCGCTCTCCCAACAACCTCAGCAGCAGCAGCAAGCTCAGCAACCATCTCCGGAGTCCCCGTCGCAATCCCTCTCCCATGTAACTCAGTCTCAAGCTCAGGTACCTCAGCAGCAAACACAAAACCAACCATGGCAGCCGACTGCCCATCCTCATCACCAGCAGCATCCGCATCCGCACCTCCTTCCCATCTCTGTCCCAGTTCCGGGATCTCTCCCCGCCGTCTCGGCGTCCCCGACCTCCTACTCTCCAGCCTCTGCCCACCCCGCAGATAGCTACCCGTTTTACTCCCAGCCGACGGGGCATTCGCAAGCACAGTCGCAGTCCCAGCAGCAGCAGGTGCCCGTTGCTGACGGAGGGCACCACGCTCACGGACACGGACACGCCCACCAGGGCATGGAACGCTCCGCCTCGCTTTCTCTCAATATTTCGAGTTTGAGCGTGCAGAGTCCCGCGAACCTTTCCCCCCTCACGCCGAGTCCACATCCAAGCACTGCGAGCACTGCGCAGACGCTGAGCCCCGTTACCCCGCTCAGCCCGTCTACCACGCCTCACGCGCACCATTATCAGGCGCATAATAGACATTCCGGACAGGGTCAGGGACCAAATCAGGGTAGTATGTTCGCCTACGCCCCGCCAAGCGAGGGGCCATACAATTCGTCAGGCGCGTATGATACTTCCGCTGCAGTGGGCGTGACTCTCCCCGCTTATGCACGTGCGCCCAGCTCGCGCTCGTCTTCGGCGGCTTCCACTGCTGGACTTTCAACTAAATCATCTATCCCCCGCAAACGTTCCTTTCATAATTCGACTGCCCTACCTGTTGCGACTCTTGAAGTCGGTGATTCAGGGTCAATACCAGGGTATAACCCTGCGTTGGGACACAACGCGCATGATCTCGGCCCCGGGAGCTTTGACGATGTTGATGTTGAATTGTATTCCGGTCCTGGTGGTATGGACAGCATGGACGGACGCGGCGGTGGAAGCCCTGGCGAAGGTGGCGAAAGTTCCAGTGGAGACGGAGACGAAGATCCATTCAAGTCTCTCTCTTTGGGCGTCGGACCTGGCGGGGTTCACGGCGCCAATGGCGGCCTGTCCTCCCTGTCGATCCCTTCACACGGAGGCTACGGCTCTCTATCGGCGAAGACTACGGGAACGAATAACTTTGTTACGAAGCTTTACCAGTGCGTAATTCCTTCCTGCTATCGGAGAATAGAAGCCTCACGGAGGTTTATTGACTTGTTTCTTCTCGTTTACTTTCGCTTCTTTTGGCGGTTTTTTTTTCCTGAATGCTTCTGATAAACTTGGCATTCGGCACTATCAATGCACCCCTTTGTGATCGACCGCGCTATCTTCGCTACGGCTCGCCCCTCCCTTCCTTTTTCGCGGCGCATTAATCCTAACATATTGCCCTCAACGCACTCGCCGTCGCCGCCCTCCATCATGCGACATTGCGCGTTAAAACGGGTCTAATTTTTTCCTAAAAACTCCTATCCTGGGCGCTTCTTATACATCCTGAAACTGGGGTCATATATGAAACGCCGGTGGCAAAAAAAAACAAAAAAAAAACTGGTACCTGGCCGGGATTTGCGGATCCAATCGTAATCTCTTTTTGCCCGGATGATTTGGTGTTATTTTTTTTTGCATTTTCTGCATTTTCTGTGGATGACGCATATAGGATGATCAACGATCCGAAATCTGCGATGTTCATTCAATGGACCGAACTTGGCACAAGGTCTGTATTCTCATTGACTACCCTTTTTGTTCTGTTGATTAGCTTGATGGACTCACGCGCAAGCTTCCCTTTTATCCCCGCTGCTATATTCGTTACTTAATTTGCTTCCCTTCCGCAGCTTCGTTGTTTCGAACGTGGGCGAGTTCAGTCGGACTATTTTGGGCACTCACTTCAAACACAATAACGTAAGTTCCATCTCCGCGTTTCCTATGTACGGAGATAAATTGTTTTTTGCTAACTGTACGCGGCGTTGCTGCGCTCTCTTCTCACCGTTCGTTAGTTCTCAAGTTTCGTCCGGCAGCTCAACATGTACGGGTTTCACAAGATCAACCGGGTGAGCATTCCATTCCCCAAGCTTATCTTCATTTTTGCATTGCGCCCGTGGTTTGATTCGTGATCGCTGATGAGCACAAGGGCCGCCAGACGCCGCGCGGAGGTCGCACCTCCTCCGGCTCAGGACAGAACTCCGGATCCGGATCCGCGGACCAGCAGGTGTGGGAGTTCTCACATCACAAGTTCTTGCGCGGACGCCCGGACTTGCTCGACGAAATCAAGCGGAAGGCGCTCGACCCGGACCCGACTGTGAAGCAGCGCGTTGAACTTCCTGGCGAGCTGGCCGCACAGCTTGGCCAGATGCGCGAAAACCACCGTCGCGTGGTTCGCGCCTTGGAATGGGAGAGGGCGAAGGTGGATAAACTCGTCGGTGTTCTACGACAACTGAGCGACGTCGTTAGCAGGGCGTTTCCCGGTAGTGGTCAGTGGGCGCTTACTTTCTTCCTCTCAATTGGTGCGCCACTGAAAGGTTTTTTCTTCCATGCACAGTTGCGCCGTTCCCCCCGGAACTATGGGAGCCACCTGAAAACAATCCGCCGATCTTCATTACCTCGCCTAGCGCTCCAACTCCCAGTCCAGCTTCTGCGTCCTCACGGCCGTATGGAAACGTGAATGGAAGCGCAAGTGCTGCGGTTAACGGGATGACACTTCCGAGCGCCTTTCCAGGCCTGCAGCCTTTCAGTCCTGGGTCCAGCCCCACTGCAAGCGAGTTCGCGCATCCGGGACATGTACAACATGGTGGGCATTACGGGCACACGGCGTACCATGGGCACCACGGAGGGCATGTACATCATCTGAACAGAGCGCATAGTATGCAGAATATTTCCTATGACGGCTCGTCATTTGCTGAGCCGTCGCCTGTGACGGGTGGCCCACGATACGATGATGTGATGGAGCTGGATGCGTCTTCCCTTCCAGGTCAGGGTCTAAGCGACCGAAAGCGCCAACGTACAGGTGCGTTCGTTACCGGCTCAGGGCTGGACGGGAAACGCCTTAACCGAGCGAGGAGTGATAGTGCTCCTCTTGGATACGGTGCATGGGGTGCCGCAACCAGTGCTCCACCGACGAGCGCTGGACCTGGAACTGGAACACCTGCAACGGGCTCTGGTCTGGGTCGACCGAGGAGTGGAAGCGTGTTGGGACAGGTGAACGCGCGGCTGTCGCAGCAATCGCAAGCTGGTATGCAGGCGGGCCAGGGAAGGAGAGGAGACGAGTTGATGGTGAATATCAGTGGGATTGGAAATGGAAAGAGTAACAGCCCTGGAGGGCAGTCGCCGAGCGCAACGAGTCCGCTTGTACCCAAGGCGGGCGGGTGAGCAAAGCCGAGTACGCACACCTCTTTTTTGTGTTGTTTCGCAGCGGTCTTTCTGGCCCCTGCTAAAGGTGCTTTTCTACTTGTTCATATGCCCCCGGGACTTTAGTCGCTTCTCTCTTTGGATCAAGCTCGCCTTTTCTTTGTGCTGAGAGGCTCTTGCTCGATCTTTCCAACGTTCATATTCAACATGGACACCACATTCGTTTGTTTCCTCCTTTACCTTCCCTCGTACCCTTTCTCGGAAAAAAGCTAGTTTTCATACTAACACCCATTCCCTCTCTTCTCTTGTCTTTCTCCTGACCTCCAACCTCTATGCTGCTTAGTACCCCCTCACGTGCGGACTTCGACTCGACTTAACAACGGACATTCCATTCATTTAGTCATACTCTCGCTCACTTCTCCATAGTCGCTCATTCATTCAGTTCGGTCAACTCGCTTAGTCACTCCTTTGGACACTCACACTCTCTGATCACTTCTTATCTTAGCGTTCGTTTGCTGTTGTTTTCTGTTTGTCTGTTATGTCGTTCGTTCGTACGTTAGTGCTTTGGTGTGGTTATGGATCTCTCTTCCTCTTTGGAATTCGCTTTCGCTTTCATACGTGTGTGTTTTCTTTTGCTGTGATTATCCGGCCGTTGCTTTTGAAGATGGATTGATTTGCTTTCTCGGTTTTTCTTCGACCCTTTTTCTTGATACTCGACGGAATGGACCCGTCTTCGCACTCGGCCACTTCCCTTCCCTCCGTGCTCGGCTACTTGCCCTCCCTCCCAAAAGACGGAAAAAGAACCCTCTACAGCTTCCCACGGACTGTTTTGGGACTTGAACCAAAAAAAATTGCGCTTCGTGATGGACTTTGACTTTGGAAGGTGAAATGGATGTTGTTTGAATCGTACGGTCAATTTCATCTCATCTCACCTCACCGGAGCTTATCACGATGTCAGTGTTGATGGACTATGGGCCCTCGTTAATCCTCCTGCGATGCATTGATGCTTTAACCATCTCTTTCATCATCATCTGATCCCCCAACGATCATCAAGAAGGCGTGGATTTGGAGCGTCAGCTGGGCATCATCGATGGTTGTTCAGGGGGTGGCTCTGGTTCGATTCGATATGCGTGCATCTCATCTGTGTTTGCGCATTGTCCACCGCCACTCGGTGCTTAACCTCCGTATCCATCTCCCAAAGGTTCATTGTAGATCCGCTAATCCATGAACGCACCTCCACATCTCCTTCATCCTCGATCGAGTGATTCATTTGCCTCTGACTGTTCCTATCCTATCTTCCTTCGGTGACCACCACCACTTCCTCATCATACTTGTGGATCTCGTTCTTTTCTCCTTCCATCATCTCTCTACGTTGCCTTCCTTCTTGATCTCTCTCTACTCCTACTCCTCTTGCTACCTTTACTGCTCCCGTTTTATCATCTCTATCTGTTAGATATGTACCACCACCACCGTTTCATTGTTCGACACTGCTCTCTGGTGTTTGGAGTTGCGTTGTTCTCCTTGCTTTCAGCATATGCCTCCGATCACCGAGGAGGAGATCATCGGCCCTTCCTTGATTTGATTCCGATGGACAGTCAAGAGATTTGAAGCTGCAGGAGAGCACTTCCCAACCCGGTCTTTAAAAAGTCTACCAACCAACCAATACATCTCCTCTCATCTTCCACTTCTTTTTATCATTACGCTTTTATTACTTCCTTTCTACATTGTTGTTTGATAGTTTTTGCGGATACATGCATACATCTTTTTTTTTTTTGGCTTTCAACATTTTTGTGTATACATCGCTTTGGCAAGGTTATCTTCGATTCAATTCACTCTATTTCGTTTTCGTGTAGTTTTTTTTTCCTGCCCGTTTTAGCTTATTTTACTTTACTACGTCTATATCTGCCCTCTGGACCTGGATCTATATCACTTATATAGTATGAAATGCATGATCCTTGCCTTGCGTGGAATCTTGTTTCCATTCGTCTCTGCGGGATTGTATATGTATACGTGATACGCAAGCAAGTATGGAGTTTCAGGAATTAGGGTTGCATAGTAAGTTTGTGGGGCGGGGAAGAGATGAATATCAAATACTCGGTCAGTTGAATATTCATTCGACGCAACAGTTGCAATAATTAGAAAGGAAAGCAAGTCCTGTGGATGCCACGAAGAAGTTGGAAGACACGCTCATCCAACGCTTGATATGAAGTCCTAACCCAGGAATCCGGAGTCGGGACAACGTGCGATATATACCCCCGAAGTGTGTGGCTTTATGGTGGAAACATAACTATGTATCCTCGTATTATGATGATATTGAATCATCAATTGTCAATACAGGACAAGCGCACTACCTGCATGGACTCCCGAGTCCGATTACATACAAGTACTTACACTAAGTACGTCTCCGTACGTACGTACAGATGCGCACATACAGTATGTATACATATGTACAATGGTGAGGACGTCTGGTGCGCGTAAGGTGGCTGACACCGTGACGCAAAAGAAGAAAGAAAAGCCGAAGCGAGACGTTGGATTTTAGTGCCCGTCTGAACCGGGGCCGGGCGGTGGAATGGCAGCATTGGCACTGTACTCCCCCCTCTCGTGCTCGTGTTCGTGTTGTTCACGTCCGAGCTCCCGTTCGGCCTGTGATATTTGAGTTTGAGTTTGAATTTGACAGAGATAACGATGATGACGGGTGCGTCGAACGAAGTCAGCCCCGCCCAGAATTGGAAATTCCAACGGAGATTGAATTGATATAGAGAGAAAAATAACACATATAAAGATACGTTTAGCTTTTCAGCGCTGTGAGAAAAGGTTGCTACAGACGTACGTCTATCGTGATCATTTCTTGGTCCGCGGACTCGTCATTTATAGGTGGCGGCTGATCGCGGTACTCACGAGAGGATCGAGAACGCCCGTTTGCTGCTCCGTGGGTATTGTGGCCGTTCCCATTCAAAGGCGGCGGTGGAGCGTCCACAATGTAAGCAGCTGATGGTGGTGCGGCGTACGAGCCTCGGTGAGGAGGATACGCTTCTCCTGGAGGGAAGAGAGGCTCGGGGTCCATTTGTTGGAGGATACCGACGAGGGCTGGTTGTGTGTGCGCCACTATTCCGAGAGCATCTAGCAGGAGACTTTGCGCATGTCGTGATCGTCAGTCCTGCTAGTAAGCGAGAAAATGATAACGGAAAACACGCACTCGTTTTCTGCTTGGACAGATTTGAGCTTTGAATTTGCTAACTGGAGTTCTCTGAGAAGTTCTTGGTGTCGCTACCAGAGAATCAGTTTGCTAACATCATGCTAGAGCCAAAACTACCGTACTGCTGTGACTGTATCATACGACTCCTTGAGCATAAGGAACCTATTACCCTTCAGTGCTGAAATAGCGATCACACAAAAGCGTCGACTCACTTTGCCTTGTGCGAGGTCCCGCCCTTGCCCGGTTGTGAACTTGAGAGCTGGAGTCATTAAACATATTCCGAGGCGGAGACAATCATCAAGGAGAGAAAGAAGATTTATAGAAGATTTACCTGGAACGCTGATATTGGCGCACCTTGAATTTCCCGAGTCCCTCCATGTCATGGCGAGACGATGAAGAGCGAGACGGACCGGCCTGAGAAGGCGCCTGAAGTGGCTCTGCGTCCGCCATGGTCGTCCTCGTTGGTTGTTGAGAGCCGTTACACCTGGCGGGCAGGAGATCAAAAGTGTGGGAACGGAGCGCTGTGATTCGCGATCCCGTGAGTGAGTGACAAAGACGCGTTTACTTTGCTCTTTCGACAATGAAGCTCTTCAGTGGACTGGGTCAGGGTCATTATTTGCCTACTCTCAGATGTGTGCTGATCATGAAATTTCCAGCCTACTTCAGCCCTTCCATTCCAGTCGCCGTCAAAGACATCTGGAGTGAGTGGTGCTCCGCGTCTCGAATTTCAGATACTTCATTCTCACCGCACTATTCACAGTTGCTCACGGCGGTTCTGTTTCTGCTGTGCTTAACGAAAAGCAGCTCTCACAGTGGATCTTCTGCAATGGAATCGGAGACCCATGGCTTGCAAGGTCAGCAGCACATCATTATACACCACTGTGGCATTGATTCCGACGATGCAGCCTAGATATTCAGTTCGGCCCGTTGTTGTAAGTCTTGAACCGATGGGGTCGACTTTAAGTTTTCCGAGATGCCCGTGGCCGCGAACGCTTGCCTCTGGAGCTTAATTTACTTTTCAGGTCTTTCATACAAACTGGATTCTTGCTTCAGCCGCTTCTGGCTTTCCTCTGCCTTTGGCAAAGTATGTGCCCGATGGTGAGCTTGTTATTTCCGTTTGGATATTCAATGCTGCTGCTTTTCATCAACTTCTCGAACGGTTTGCGCTTTTCATCATCACAGAAAGATACGCCGGATTTGATAGCCAAAATATTCTATCCCAGCGGAACCAGGGGTCCTGCCACGTCGGTATGTTCCGTGGACCTTCGGAGATAAACCCTGGGATCGACGACCCTGCTGACTGCGACTACTCCCTGTACACGAGGCTCACACCGACCGCAGAAGGAAATAATCCCAGGCTCAGAAAAAAACGTCCGTATGAAGCGTCACCTGAACATCGGACTAGTCCTTCGTACGATGCCCGAGTGATCAAGAAGAGGAAGTCGAGATCTGGTGAAGTTTTTCAAGGGCCGGCCTCCGAGCTGGGAACGTCTGATTCTGAAGGAACACCACAAATTCAGACCGGTAGCAGTCGACTTGCAGTTCTTCCAGTGTCTGAACAAACATATGCCGCCGGATCCAATGAACTCCGCTCCTCTGCAGCTTCCATTCCATTCTCTTTATCAGTCAACATAAGTATCCCGACACCACAACAGTCAGTTATCAAGGAAAATAGCGAATCTGAGTCGGAATTCTGTGCCATGGTCAGTGCGGATCTTCCTCTACTGTGCGAAAATCTGGTCAACAAAGGACAAGTCCGGAATGATATGGGGTACTTTGTGGAGAGTTTATGTTCAGTTGCCGGATCGCCATCTCAATTATCTTTGGAGAACCCCATCGGCACCCCTGATAGTAGCTGTGCAGGGTAGGCTTTGTTTTCATTGCCAAGCTTCCGTCCGTTCGGTGATCTTCATCCCAAATTTACAGTCATATCAAACTAGTTCGAGACTCTGACATTGGTCGGACCGGTGATATCTGGTCCTCTCTCATCCAGGAAAATGCTTCAAACAAGGCTGTTGTCAGCTCTGACAATGATAATATACCAGTCATCAGTGTCTCGGATGCGTTGGTCGCACTGCGGAGATTGAATGCAAAAGTACTGTCCGATCATAACGACGACTCGGACGTAACGTCGTTTGTCAAAGGACGTATACATTGCGGCAGGAAGTTTGGCGTTGATAAGGACGATAGGCGGAAGACAATATGAAGACTCTGGACCCTGGCTTTATCGCGCCAAATGTTCCCCTTTCGTTGCAACATCAATTTCTTGTGCTGTCTAGTGCGTTGATAACCGCGATTGTTCCGATACTCTCGCTGCTTTATGTATATGATATACATGTAGTGCATGTCGTTGCTGAGATGTTGTTGTACCTTAGGAATTGTTGCCATCCGGTACTGTGCTCTGTAACCTACTGTTTGCAAGACCATATAGTTCCTAGTCTGGTTGATCGTAGCCTAATCGAAAAGAAATACAAATCTCGAGATGAACATCAGCCACTAGTTTGTCAGTCGTGAAGGAAACTGAAAAGGCATGAAAGTAAATATTTAATCGAATCACAATTTCCGGGCCGAGGAGCTGAATGAGGACTACAAAATCGTAGCTATGTAAATTCGCGACAGCGACAGATAATTGCTTCTCGACACATGCAGGAGATCACACTATTCAAGCAGTGACCAGCAAAATATCATGTCCGCACAGGTTCGCACACACGTTGGGGGGGACGTCTGAGGAACGGAATGAGGAGTATATATGCTACAGATTACGCATTTCTAAATCTGAGTTTTGCTTCGCGACGTCTTCTTGCGATGGGCCCCTGAATGTAATGATATTTGCGGTTGCATCCAGCTCCACATTACGTGCAACGCTCTGCTCATTGTGACAAACAGTAATCTTGTCGGTGAACATACTGCTCCGATGAGTCGGTGCGAGAGGAACGTGGATGGGACTGGTCCATTCGTCGTAGGATAAAGTACACCAGAATGTGAAAATGAGCTCAACTTATTCGGGCTTCGTTTGAACGCGGAGTAAAATTAGAGTGCCTACGAAGTTTGTGCAAATTTCCCATATCGATACTTCTGAGCCGAGTGAAAATGAACAAAGACACGTCCGAAGTACATAGTTCTTGTATGACTTGCGATGCTGCCCAGATAGAGCAATGGACTGGTCATAAGAAAGGGTCCTTGATACTTTGAATACATTTCAGGTTTCACCAGCAGCAGTTGCCAGTATCTCAGTGTCGATGCCGTATAAGCCAGCTAACATGGATCGCACAAAACTTTACTGTATCTGACGGTACAAAAGACCGATTTGAAGCGAAGTGAACAGAAGACAAAGAAAGTTGATACTGGGGATTAAAGGAGTAGCTCGAGCAAAAGTAAACAAAGGAGCAGGAGCAGCCATGGCGAGGTGTTCAAGACTAATTTTCAGCCTGTTAAGGAAAAGGATGAGACGAAGAGACAAACGTGCAAGGTCCTCGCTCAGTGTAGAAAGGGAAAAAGCGGATGGTCATGACGAAAGTCTGGTGGCAATAACCACAAGCGATTCTGATGTATTCCAGAGGACTTATTTCCTGCGTCGGTCATTTCTCCAGTGATCGGAGAGCCAAACCCGCATATTTGTCGTCTTGAGAGCAATATCTTCGGTATTCTGGCTATGCGTATGCTGGCTACGCGTACGCTGATCGTGATAATTATTCGTGCGTTGAGAGAGAACAATGTTCAGATGTGATCTTGAACCATCACGACAGGAATCGGTAGGAATCACAAGCGTATGATTCCAGGGATTATCGTCGGGTGCGAGTACGTGTTTAGAGACTTAACTGACTTTTGAGTACCATGAATGAATCGCATAATTAATGATGGGGTTAGAAAGGTTGAGGAGAAGACTAATGGTGGTGCATTACCCGAAAAAGGAACATGGATTCACGCTCCGACGACTTTTCCCACGGCCAACCATAATTCCAGTTGGACCAACCTTGTCTTGACCTGAACAGTAGTCTCCATTCTCAAGAGCCCCGACGACAGCTCACGATGGCCTCCATTGAGGTAAGTTACAACTCCAGTCATTTAGAATACTCGTTGAGCTCGTGGTCACTGTAGGAGTTTGAGTCTAGGTTGAAGGAGGTGGTAAATGCGAAGAGGTTGTCAGCGTCGAGGATGGAGAAATTGACCGAGCTCTCGATGAAGCTCATGGAGGTGCGCAGCCCATTTTCCGCTTTTGTTTCAACGCATTTTAACGCAATTGAATTTTGGTGTTAGAATGACATGCAACTTGTGTCCATCTTATATCGCACTCACAAATCCTTGCCTGCCTCTGCAAAGATATCCAGTCTCTATGTGTTTGATGCCTTATGTCGCGCCGCTCGCAGTCAAGTGGTGAAGCGTAATCTCACTGGCAGCATTGATGCTAAGAAGGGCAACTGTGCAACGTTCCTCCTGAAGATAGATAGCGTCCTTGACGGACTCTTTCAAGACGTCCTTTCATCTGGTATACCAGAAGCAAAGGTTAGTGCAGAAAGAACTGATTGTGAAAAACTTAGATAGAAATATACACCTATCACGTATGGACCGTCGAAATTTACAGAGACGGCCACCTAGAGATGCTGTTCTCCAAGTCATATTGCACGTATGCTCGGCCTTTACGGGCCAACTTACTATACTTCGTTTGTCTCTAACGGTATCATGACGTGCGAAACGAACGATCACGACAGAAATGCAATCTAAAAGCATGCATATGTCTATCCAGACAATTTCGCAATAAGCCGAGATGAATGCCTAGTTGGCGGCATCCTGTGGTCCGCGCTTTTCGGGACCTCATGTGATCGCTCTCAGCTCGTTTCTTTCGTACGATATCGACGTGTTGTTTCCTCCTTTCAATGCTACCGACAGAAACATAATCCTGACTTATTGTTTAATATCCCGTGATTACATGTACAGGAAAAGACAAAGAAGGTTCTTGATATATGGACGAAATCGAACACGTTCCCTGCGGACGTTGTGACGAGGTTGGGAACTTTGGGCAAAACAGCGTTTGAAAGTTCTGGATCAGGTTTAAAAGGTGCCTACTATGTTTCTTACTTCATGTCGCTAAGCATCTTCTCTGGTAATTCCATTCGAAATTTGACTTGCACGATGCAAGAAGAATCTAATCTAATAATGATGAGAATCGTGACTGAAATGAAACTTGTTACATCTGTTAGAACCAAAACGCGTAGAATCTGCCGCTGCGCCGACGCCTGTTACCGACCCACGCAAGCAACCGACCCCTCCAGCCATCACTACAACGCCTCCAGTGGCAAGTCCGACCCCTCCTACTGCCGAGGCTGCACAAGCGGCTCTCTTCGCCTTGCTAACATCTGCCAACGGCGCCAACAATCCATCAAACGTGTGAGTAAGCCCCTAGTCTTGGCTTTATCTTCATTTCTCGATTTCATCGGCCATCCATCTGATGATCATCTGTATAGTAACCAAATACTTGCAAAAGCAGCTAAGAGCCAAACTACTTCTCATCCACCTTCGCAATCGCAGGCGCAACTGGGTCAACTGCAGGTCGCTCTCCTGCAGCAGCTGTCTAAAAATAATAATGGTGTAGGAGCTAGCAGTTTCACGGGCAGTCCATTGCAATATCAAGCCCCACCGACTCCCATTCATCCTGTAGCTAGTACGTCTCAATTTCCTGCACAACCGTATTCTTTCGCGGAAAACACGAACTTCGCTGGCGCAAACTTTACATCTTCCGCTGAAAGAGGGTCGTACACGTATCCTGGAAACGCATCCAGAGACCCGCGTTCCTCGAGGTTTGGTGATGCAGCACAAGGTGGTAGCCCTAGCGGACAACATCCAGGCGATTGGCATCGCGGTGGTTATGGACGTGGATCACGAGGCGGATTCCGTGGTCGCGGAAGAGGGGATTTCAGAGGGCATTACGAGCATGATCGCGATCCTCCTCCCCGGGACCGAGGAAGTATTGGTCCTTACGAAAACGGCATACCACCAAACCGAAGGAGGTTTGAGAATAGGTCGCAAAGTCCTCCGCCACGAAGACGGGATAACCGTTCAGAGTACGATTCGCCACCGCGGCCTTCAACGAATCAGAGTAGAGCTATGGCATCAGGGTCTCTAGAGGCTGGAAAAGACGAGTTCGGGAGAGATATTCGCTCCGGTTCAGAGGAATCTAATGCTGATCCGGGAGAGGCAAGAAGTCCTGTGGCAGAAAGCAGGCAGGGACATGTGAACTTTGCTGTATCTAGAGCGGACTTTTCAGAGGGCTCGTCTAGCGACCGGGATATTGTCATGCCAGTGGTAGACTCTATAGTTTCAAACCCGGACGCCGTAGGACTCGACAGCTTTGACATTGGGACTTTCGACCCTACCAGTGCGGAATCGTGGCAGGCATTAGGCAACGCGTTCCAGGTCACGCATGGTTACGAGCCTTCTCAGGAAGAGCTGATGTACCTGGTCATGGGTAGCATGGGCATCATGATGAATATGGCGACGCATCAAGGAATGAACGGCATTGGAAGCGAGATGAATGCTGCAGTCGGGATGGAGGATTCGATCCCAACAGCCGAATTTGCAAACGGTACGGCAGGCCCGGTAGGCGTGTCTGATTGGAAAGTGGCTACATATACTGCAGGTATGGGTGATCATCGATCGGACGCAGTCGTCCTGGGGCATGACACAGATGATCGACCAGGAAAAGGAACAAATGACTCGACTGCTGCCATCACGAGCGATTCACCCACGAACGACGATACTGGAGACGGTCCGAGAGGTTCAACCGGAAGGATGCAGAAGCTGGATGATCGATGGGTCTTTGTCCGAAATGAGGAACAGAACGGCCAAAACCAGTAGTATCGGAAATCTTAGTCTATCTCTGTGTCTTCGTCATTTTCGATTTTTCTACATAGGACCTTCTTCCAGCCTTGCTAATTCATAGGCATTGCTATTTCTGTCCCGAACTTCCAAATCTTCGTTTCTATACAGAAGTCGTGGTTTAAGCGTGCTTCCACTAGTTTGACGGAACGGGTTTGGCCAGTAGGATAGATAACCAATGAAGCCGCAGAGTATACCTATGAGACTACCGACAATCACGTCTTCCTTATGATGTCTCTAACCAATAGTTATTATAATCCATGCGAGATATACCAGTTAACTCACATGATCTTCAAGTCGGGATATGGCAACCCATGTAGCATATACTAGGGGCAGTAGCGTTACGAGCATTCTGCCCAGACGTGAAGTAAATATCCACGGGTTTCGAGGCGGCAGGGCTGTCGCAAAAGACCAGGCTACAGTGCTCGCACTGAGCCATAGGAAAAGGAACGTCATCCCTGAAAAGGCGGATGATGAATGGCCAGACGGAAACGATTTGCGGCCGTCAATGACATCCTTGAGCTTCCTGTCGGAATCGTGATCAACAAACTTTGAACCTCTGAGGAAAAGAAGTTCTTACCCGGTACAATTACTCACTGCCTCGCCCCACTTGCAGCGAGCCAGAAAGTCAGGTCGAAGGCGACCTTTGAGGAAATGAACTTGGCATGCTGAAAGTTATAGAATCAAACTCACCGATTCTGTTTTTAAGAAATTCTGTAATGAAATGTGCCAAGCTCCTGGTCAAGAAAGTCAGGCATTATTCTCGATGATGCGAGGACACAACGAACCTTGAAACCCAGAGACCCAGTGCTCCATGGTGCAAATCGATAAGAGAGCGCCTTGTAAGTGAGGTCAATAGGATAACCCCAAGTGGCACCATCATTGCAATAGAATTGTTCGTATACCCGCTTATTCTGGGAATGAGATATCTGTCAGTCAATCGAAAAGTGCTAGGAAGACTGAAAAGAGTTACTGTTGTTTCTTATGCGGGTGACTTATTAATGGGTCTTCAAGAGAGAATTCTCGCTCGTAGACCTGAAAATGGTCAATGAATCCAGCAACGAACCAGAGAAGCGTCGCTATCAACCTTGAAGTACACGGATGAGCTAACAAACAACCAAAGAATGTACCAGAGCATTCAGTACCAGTCTCCAATGTAGCAGACGTCGAACCAATCGAGCGCGTCGGCCCCATAATGATTTCTAAGATGATCGAGTAAGCTCGGCATGACTGACTGAGCAAGGCCGGTAACGACTCGCTCAAATATGTAGTGAGTCACATAACACAGCCACCGTGACTAACGCGTCTTCTTTCACGGCGCGTCGGTCAGGGTGTTGGTCGTCTAAAACCCACCATCATCGACGCGCCTTTCCTCTCCGTCCGTAACGATTCCACTATGGCTAAGGTCAAGGCTTCGGTTCCCTCTAAAGGACAGTCGACGCTCAACTCGTTCATTGTCAAGAAGAAGCCTCAGAAAAAGGACCTGCCAGTGGAGACGCGAGAGAGCGACGATGCTGCGGATGGAAAAGATACTGATAACGATGTAGAATACCACGACGATTCTAATGACGATGTAGAGATGGACCAGGCAGGCAGCTCAAAGCCACCTACTGTCGATAAGAGGGCGTCTCCGGCAAACTCTCACCTCCCACCGATAAGCAGCATTCCTGACATCTTCACCGACCTCGTCAGTCGGATACCAGACATCAAGAAAGTCGCTGAACGAATAAAGGGCCGCAGACTTCGTGTCGCTACGATGTGCTCTGGTACGGAGTCGCCCTTACTTGCTTTGGAGTTAATCCAGGAGTCGATTCAGAAGTTATTCTCCATGAAACTCGACATTGAACACGTCTTCTCCTGCGAAATTGAACCTTTCAAGCAAGCGTATATCGAGCGAAACTTTTCTCCTCCGATACTCTTCCGTGATATTTGTGAACTGGGTGGTGACGAAGCGTATGTTCTGTTCAGCTTACCCAAGTCTTCATGAAGCACTAACAAAATACAGGACGACTGCCTATGGCTCGCAAGTGCCTGTTCCAGGCGATGTTGATTTACTCATCGCTGGAACATCATGCGTCGACTATTCCACGCTCAATAACGAGAAGCAAGATATCGACGCCGACGGCGAGTCTGGTCGTACGTTCCGAGGCATGATGTCGTGGGTTGATAAACATCGACCTCCACTCGTGATCCTTGAAAATGTGTGCGGTGCCCCTTGGAACAAGGTTGTAAAGTACTTCGAGCGGAATAAGTACAGCGCTGCTTTCTTCCGGGTTGACACGAAGAACTACTATATTCCTCATACGCGAACTCGTGTCTACCTTCTAGCAGTTCACCAAAAGAACTCTTCGATTCCCGATTCCTGGCGGACATTCGTCAACAAATTAGAACGGCCCGCCTCGACAACCCTCGATTCTTGGATGCTTCCAACTGATGATCAACGTATTCACCAAGCACGACAGAAACTCGTCCGAGAAAGCTTCGGTGCTCTTGACCGTCGGACCGGACGGACAGATTGGGGCCGTTGCGAGTCTCGACATCAACGTGCGCGTCTTGAAGAAGGACTAGGACCGAAGCGTCCCCTCACTAATTGGGAAGAAGGCGGATTCTGTAAACTTCCTGATTTCGCCTGGGGAGACTGGGGAGTCGTACAGGTCGAACGTGTCTGGGATCTCATGGACATTACACTATTGCGCTACGCTAAGCTAGGGATCGATCCTTCATTCAAGACGTACGTGTGGTCATTTGTTCTTTCTGATTGCCTTTATATTCACCGGAGTATTCACAGACAAGTGTGGAATCTTTCGCAAAATGTTGATCGCGAAATCGGCTCGAAGCGACTCGGAGTGTGCCCGTGTCTGACACCTTCCATGATTCCTTACATCACGAATAGAGGTGGACCGATGGTTGGCCTTGAAGCGCTCTCTATGCAGGGTCTGCCAGTCGACAAACTTCTTTTGACTCGTGAGACAGAGGATCAACTAGCTGATCTAGCGGGAAATGCGATGTCAACAACTGTTGTTGGGACATGCATGCTAGCAGCGTTAATTGTCGGAAGGAATCTTTTGAAGCGCGGTGACGATTTGGACACCTACGAAGAAAAGGCAGGTCATGGTGACGTAGACGCAAACCATGGCCAAAGCATGGATGTCGATGCTCTAACGCAGGCCGATATTGAGGCCCACATTTCCGGAGAAGACAAGCTGTCTGAGCGTCCTCTTGATCTCTCTACTATGGTAGAAAGCTCATTAAAAGACCTTCTTAGAAAGGCGCAGGCTAGTGTTCGTTTATGCGAATGTGAAGGTCGAACGGACATGACGACACGGGTCCTGAATCGCTGCGTAGATTGCGATTTTACTTCTTGCGAAAAGTGCGGCGGTCGCCCGGAACATAATTATCAGGCGATAGACTTCTCTGATCGACCTCGTCTTTCCCCTCAAGCGTTTTCACAGGAGCTGAAGGCAGCATTGCCTATGAGTATCTCTGTCCAAGGAATGACTGGAGACCTTCTAGACGCTCTTCATCAAGCGCATGCATCTGACATCCCGGAGAAGAAATGGTCATCTTGGCGCGAGGCCGTGCTGAGGGTTGCAGAAGCTGAGCAGCGGTTTGTGGAGTTGAAACGGCAGGAAATCTGGATTGCAATATTCAGGTCTCCCTACGGAGCTCTCGAGCTTCAGCTACATCCACAGCAACCCGAATGGAGGCTGTTCGCGAACGCCAAAGATAGTGAGCCTGCCAACAGTGAGATCCGCCGAGTCCTTGAAATGCCAGTCGCCCGCATGCGTTGTAACGGTTCGTTGATGAGCGGTTCCTGGGAGATAGCTTTGCCGAAGCCCTCTTCTGTGAAGGTGACTATTAGAGGTGCCGGAGAGAAGGTTCCTGCCTGGCAGGCTCGTCTTGGTCTCCTGAACGAGTTTAAGGATCGCGTAGTCTTCTCAAAGCTTGAGGTCTCAGTACCTAAAGAGGCGGCTTCTGTTTTTGACCGGGATATCTCCGGAACCTACATCTTGCTAGACAAGTGCGGTACTGCAACACATGCACTTCATAGAAGAGAGTCGGTCGACGACGTATCCCTTCCGCCCATATTCTTCTTCCTGGATCCAACGCGATGCGGCACTCCTGAACAAGACCCTTTCGTCTTTTCCATCAGTAAGCGGAGATATCAGTTCGGAGAGACGCGACCCGTGGTCTGCAAATTGGATCCTAAGTGGAGGCAGGCAGAAGTCACCGAAGAGGGAAAATCTGTTGCATGCCATATTCCCTCTGTCTGGGTAAATACGGGTGCTATTTCTTTTCACGTACGTGAACTTATATTCTTTGAGTTTCTTCTGCTTATTGCTCTTCCAGTCTTCCGAGGGTCGCGACGCCTCCTCCGCCATACCAGCAGGATTATTGGACGTGCATGCTTCGACAAAGGATTGTGCCAGTGCTATGGCCTTGTTGGTTTGCAGGGTGTCTTTGAAGGGTCAAGCTGGTTCCGAATGGCCACGTGGAAAATGGGTCGAAGTTGATAAGGTCCACGAGCGCGTGACATTCCAGGCATTATCCTGGCTCATTGAACGTGTCAAGAACATCAACGAACGCTTCAATCGATGGTCAGAAATCACATTACCGGACGACATACAAGTGCATTCTTGCAGTCGGTGTTCGCCCACGCCTCCAGGTATACGTTGGATCAAGAACGAAAAGAATAAGGTCCGAGCCGTTGAAGATGCGTATCAGGCTGGAGCATATGAGCGTGCGCTCAAGAATCGGCCCACACCTTTCGTAACACAACTCAAGCTGGACGAAGTCTCGGGCGTGGGCACGGTTCGCATCGGAGCCAACCTTACATCTCTGGTTCATCGTGCATATTCTCGTTTGCCAGCTGAACATCGTTCCGAGAGACCTAGGTTTGCATGGCACTTCGATACGAACTTTGTTGACCCGGCGAAGTTGAGCCTTCCAAAGTTCCGACTGAAGAGCAATCGTCCAGATCCGGAGTTTGAGCAACCGCGTCACTTCAGGATTCCGCTACGCAAGGAGCAATTGCGTTCACTCGGTTGGATGCTTCGACAAGAATCTCTGGATGCCGAACCATTCATCGAGGAGGAAATTGCTGAGGCAGTTCTGACCCACCTGAACTGGCGTGCTCAAGGACGTGCACAACGTCCCGTCCGTGTGCGCGGAGGCGTGCTTGCGGATGAGGTCGGTTACGGGAAAACCGCAATCACTCTTGGCCTCATTGATAGTGCCACAAAGTCTGTCAAGCAGGATCCCAAACCTTCCAAGGATGAGCTACGCGGTAAAATCTACGTCAGGGGAACTTTGGTGGTCGTTCCGCCTCATCTCACTCGACAATGGGGCTCGGAAATAAAGAAGTTCACTGGGGATCATTTTGAGGTCGTAATTATCTCGACAGCCAGTAATCTCAATTCCTTGACTATTGAGGAGGTGCAAGACGCGGATATTGTTGTGGTTGCGTCGAACTTGTTCCACAGCGGTGTTTATCTGTCGAACCTCGAGGCATTTGCTGCTGGAGGGACTTTGCCAAACCAAGACGGGCGATACTTCAATGCCAGACTGGATGACATTCTGACTTCCCTACGCAACCAGGTGGAGCGTTTGCGCAATGAAGGGTCGGGAGCGGCCATGGAAGCTATTCATGAAGCGCGTAAGAAAGGTAAGATAGGGTGCTCTGTGAGCATCGACGCTGTTTTCTGATTTGCGTAATCACTTTCAGACAGCGAGGCAGACATGTTCGTGCAGAAGAAACGACTGAAAGGTGCGAAGTACCGAGAAGCTGCAGGCGTCCAGTCAGCAAACGAGACACAAAGTGAAGCTATGGATGTTGATGAGCACCAGCCAGATCGTTTCTCACCTCCCTCGAAAATGATGGTCGAGGTTGTCATTCCGGTGTATAAGTCTGACAAGGAGGCAAAAGCTGTGACTTCATCATATTCTTCCGCTGTCGAGGCATCTCCTCCGCCGAGCTCCGAGCCGTCCTCTGCCGCTGAATCATCAGATGTTGAAGATGCAAAGCCGCGCTTTCGACAACGTCTGAGTCGAATCTCTATCATTGAGTCTGAAGACGACGACGACGACGACATTGTAGAAGTGACTCCAAAAGGGAAGGCTAAGGCAGCAGTTACGAAGCCCAAGTTCAAGAAACCAGCGAAACGCAAAGCGGAGTCATCCGATTACGAGGACTCATTCGCGGAAACTGAAGAAGAGGATGAGGATGAGGACGAGGACGGAGACTTAGATAACTTCGAGGCTTCGGACTCTGAAACGGGTAAAAAGACGTCAAAGAAACCTGTAAAAACGAGTCGTCCTTCTAAGAAAGTCAAGACTTCTACGACGTCGAAAGCAAACGAAGGTGCCAAGTCTGAGAAGAAGGCAAAGAGATCGGCAGTCGCAAAACCTGCGAAACCCGTAAAGCTGCGAGAAGAAACAGATCCATGGAAACTCAAGAGCAAAGCAAAGAAGGATTGGAAGCAGATGCACGCGCCACCTCTCGAAATGTTCCACTTTGCTCGACTAATCATCGATGAGTACACGTACTTGGAGGGCAAGATTCTTTCCATGGTTCAAAAGCTCACTGCTTCTCGTCGCTGGGTTCTTTCTGGTACTCCGCCTATCCATGACTTCGCCGCTTTGAAAACTATCGCCGCTTTCCTGGATATCCACCTTGGTATTGATGATGACGGAGAAGGACAGTCTGTACTGGTAAAGAAGCGTCAGAGAGAGCAGACTGGTATGTTCATCCTGCTATTGATGCTGTTTAATCTGAGGTTTTTTGTCTAGAATCCGAGAAATTCCACTCGTTCCGCGAGGTGCACAGTCTGGAGTGGCATGCACATCGTCACCAACTTGGACAAATCTTTTTGGATCAGTTCGTACGCCAGGTTCGTGTGACAATATGCCGTGGTCGTTCATTCAGTCTAACACGCTGTTGCAGAATATCGCCGAGATAGACGAGATCCCCTGGGTAGAGAACATTGAGAAAGTCAATCTTCCAGCCGCGGAGCGTGCTATTTACCTCGAGCTCGAACATCATCTGCGCGCCTTAGACATGACGATCAAGCGCGGGAGGAAGTCGGAGAGCGATCGAGAGAAACGGCTGGCTCAGGCTCTGGGTGAAAGCAAGTAAGTTCCTATGTTGAGAAAATATCATTCAACAGTAAGTTATGACACTTCGTATACAGCTCTGCAGAAGAGGCTCTTCTCAAGCGTTGCTCTCATTTCGATCTCGATGTCAGGGATGAAGAGAATGCTATGAAGGCGTGCGAGGTTATCGTCCAAGAGCGTACGAAGCAGCTCGAAGACTGTAAGAAGGAGCTTGTCGGCAAATTGGAGGAGGCTCTCGTGTTACAGAGGGATATTGGGAAGACGGAAACAGAAACCTACTTCCAAGAATATGTCCGAGTGACCCGAGATGAAGGCGTCGGAGATACAGACGCTTCTGCAATCGCGCTCGAGCTTCTCAAGGTAGCTGGAATCGATGGGCCTCTTTCCTGTCTTACGAATAAAGCACTCGATGTACGAAAGAGCGCAAAAGACAGGGGAAAGGGCAGGGGAAAGGACGTCTCAAACGATATCAAGGACCTGATTTGGGATATCCGCGAGCTTACTCACGAAATCCGTCGACTCACAAAGGAACTCGTCGGTCGGGTCCGCTCCTTAAGGTACTTCACTGTCGTGCGTGATCTGCAGCGTCAAGCGGAGAAGCCGCCAACTGTTGCGTGTCCTTCGTGTGGAAATCAGAATGTCACGATCGAGGACATCGCCGTTCTGTCCTCCTGTGGTCATACGGGATGCATGAAATGTGTAATGAGCCATGCGGAACGCGAGGAATGCGTTTATGCACAATCTGGCGCTTGCAAAGCTGCGGCTCGCGTCATCAATGTGGTCAAAGGCGATACACTCGGTGTCGATGACGTTGCGCGGGACGGCAGTGGGAGGCACTTCGGACTCAAACTCGAGAAGGTTGTCGAGCTCATCAGGTCGGTACCATTCCTTATCAAAGACTGGTGGTAGATTTTACTAAATTTATTTATTATTTTTTTCTTCAGGAAACGGATCCCTAAGCAAGAACGTGTCCTGGTGTTCGTGCAGTTCCCGGATCTGATGAAGAAAGTCGCGGAGGCCTTCACTGCGAACAAGATCAAGTTCCTCGAAATCAAGGGCAGTGCTTCGCAGAAGTCCAAAAATCTCGAGAAGTTCCAGAATGACTCGGAGGAGAGAGTTCTGCTTCTGACCGTCACAGATGAAAGCGCGAGTGGGGCAAATCTTACCGGAGCAAATCACGCGATCTTCCTCAGTCCCTTGTTGACTCCTACGCAGGAAATCTACGACTCTTGCGAAACGCAGGCTATTGGGCGTTTGCGACGGTATGGTCAAACAAAGCTCGTGCATATCTGGCGCTTCCTCAGCACGAATACGATTGATGTGGAGATCTTCGAACAACGGACGAAACGAAAAGTATGATCAAAGACTGTCATATGTAATTTTTAATAGTTTTTGCTTGGAGTGCTGTGATACTTTCCGTCCTGCTTTGTTTCTTTATCTTCAACAGATAGAGAAGTGCATTTTTAATTCGGATTGCATTGCTTTGTATATAAAGACATTAATGTTGTAGATTTTATGTTCTGTAGACAAGCCTTTATTACTAAAGGATTCATTTCTCGACTACAAGCCCTTGTACCGTATCAATAATCCGACGCACGAAGATACTCCCTTATCTCTACCCTGCCATTCTTCTCAGATCGGCTACGGATAAGATATATCTAAATACTTGATGTCCAACATGTCTAACATGTTCGGGAATTGCAGATCCAGGAGGCCTTCCAGACGAGAACATAACTGTACGTCTCTGGACTAATTGATGGCGTAGATAGAAGAAGCGAATCGTAGTCCGGAAGCGAGTCGTATTGAAAGCCGTTGAGTTCGCGCTTCTTCGGTAATGGAGAGCTCAAAGGTTCTACGATACGGAGGTTTTGCGTGAAGGAATCGAGACACGAGCACTTCTAGAAGACAAGCCTCACAGGAATCACATATCGGCGTAGTATGAGGTCGGAGAGGAGACAAAGCGGTATGTCAGCTTGAATATAAATGCAAGAGACTCGACGCCAAGTTCTTGTAGCCCTCCCCAAGCAATGCCGTCTAAAAGGGGTCGCGTTCAGGTGAGTCTGATCATCAATAATGAAGCCAAACCAGCTCAAATTCGCAAGGCGGATCAATATTTCGATCGCACTTATACAAGGGCACTTGTCAGGAAGGATGACACGATCGAGACATTGTAGGTCGTCAACTTCACATACTTTGACCTGAATCTCAGCCAGCCGAATAGATTGTATTACACCTTGGACGGCCGTGTTTATGTGAAGAACGGCGAAAAGGATATTACCATAGTAGAAGCGACCACTGGACAAAGTTGGACGTCTTCTGCAGAAAAGCGAGACTTCGTAAAACACGATCCGGACTTGAAGAAGACTGGAACTTCCTGGACTTGTGACGGGTGCGAGAAGACAAGATATCGCAAATTTAGAAAATATTCCACGTTTCAGAGTTGGCTCCAGCATAAAGTCCTCTGTTCGTTCATACAGTAAGCTAGACCGAGTTTCCTGTACACCAAAACCATTGACTTGAGTCTCTTTCTTCAGGAGAAAGCTTCGCCGCGATCTTAAGGAAAACATGGCTCCGGATAATGCGGTTCCACAAGTCCTCACCATCGGATCCAAGAGGGGCAGGAGGATTGTTTTCGAAGAGGATAGTGCGGGAGTCATTCGTGAGGTCTTCGACGATGGTGGCTGCAAGACTGTGGAAGCAGAGCGAGCTGTTGCGAAAAAGAGAAAGCTTTTCGATCATCCACTCCTTGTCATACCATGCTGAATGTTTCGTTCTGAAGACAGCATCAAAATCTACGCTATGAAAGTTCCAGGCTTGAGAATGTCTTGCAGAATATTCATGATGAATACAACGTATTGTTTCATTCAGATCATTACTAAGCGAACGTATGAAGATATAATTTTTTTTACTTGTCACTAGAATTTAGATGCGCGGGCGCAGAAAGACTTCATGATAGATTTGTTGAACAGTAGACGATGACGAACTACTTTAGGGAGAGCGTCGATCGATCCTGTCTTCAAGATCGACGTTCAGTGGCTGTGCAACTTGATTAGGTCAGCCTGACACTAACGACGGACACTTGTTACACTTCGTCCACTAACCATCACCACCGACGCAAGCCGCAAGTCATGGTGTGCAAGAAATGTGAGAAGGTACGTGCAGATTGCGCTCCATGATCTATTCAATAACTCTCGAGCACTTACATTGCTGGCTTAAATATTTAGAAACTCTCCAAGGTCGCCGCGCCCGACCCGTTCACTTCGTCGTCGGACAGCATCAAGGCGGGCTCTCGGAAAGTCGGAGAGATGAAGCTGGCAAAGAAAACCAGGTTCTCGGTATGTTGCCACATCACCAATTCCTCTTTTCACCTTCAATTGTATTGGCTGTCATTATCACTATCTATGTATCTCCGGTTTCGGTTTTGTTCATTTCCGGGTTTGAATGCACGGATGGATGTACTGACCTGACTTCTTTCTGTGCGTTTCTAGCCATATAAAGGAAAGTGCAAGGACTGTAAACAACCTACGACGCAGAATGCTGCGAAGTACTGCCACGGTACGTGCGCCTTAAGCCGCCTTCATTCATATCCACTGACTTCTGTTGTCACGTTCCTCTTTAACGATACTCTCCTACCTATATTACATCCTTCGCCCTCTTGTCTTTCGCACTTGTAGGATGCGCTTATAAGAAAGGTTGTTGTGCGATTTGTGGCAAACAAGTCCTGGACACGAGCAGTTACGTCATGTCAAGCAAGTGATACTCGGCCTTCACGCATGCGAAGAGGGGGCTCTATGCATCGCACTCTATTCGGCCGGAGCTACCCATACGTACAGAATGCTTGAAGGCGGTATAGATGCGGCTGATGTTGGAACGAGATGCGCAAGATGGCCATCTGGAAATGGCGACGGGCTTCTTGATTTCAATGCAGTGGTCTCGCGATATCAGCGCATTTCCCGCACGTTCGTACTCCGCCCATCCTTTGGTGATTTCTCCTTGCAGCTTGCCTTCATCTCACATCTGTATGTATCATTTCACGGACAGCATCTGTAATTTTATTCATGTGTTTCACCATTTTCCGTGAGATAGTGTGATTCTCCCGCGTAGATGAGCGATATCTGAGCGTCCTGTCTTGCACAGCCAGCAGTCCAGTTCATCAAACTGTAAGAGATGTATTTTTAGGGAGACACGACGTTAAGTCCTCTGATTACACGAGGGACGCGAGAAACTTAGAATCATCAACAAATATCAAACATATGGCCAATGAAAGAAGTTGGCCACACACTGGGCAAAAACTCATTCCAAGCCCTTAGAAATTTTGATCGGAATGGATGAGTTCTCATCCGATTGGCTCTTTTTCGATTCTGGGTAGCATTTTCACGGTTCGGAAATGAGTTTTTGGCCGGTGTGTGGGGTTACTATTCGGAACCAGACCTCCTCTAATGAGACCATGTAGTGAGCGGAATGCCTCAGTCTCAGCCGCCGAACCTTCATTTCGGCGCATCTCGCATTCCACTTTGGGCCCTGGCATCTGGGTCGCTCCTTGTAGCACAGGACGTTGATCCATGGCCTGTTCACAATACGACTCTTTCACCTTCGCATTGTCAAAAAGCTTGTGCATGTTCGTGCCGTTGTCACATCTCCATGGCAACCAAAGCATGTTCAATACTTGAGAAGCCTCCGCTGTCTGCCGCGAGATGGAGATGAGCATGGATACGGGATACTCTGGGCTTCGTCATTGCAAATCGCGGTAGAAGCGAGGCGATCATGCTCCTTGCGACTGTTGTAATCCCGGAAGTTATGGACTCGGCGCTGCGAGGAGAGCCTTGGACGTGGAGGATGTTGTAGACTGGGAAGGATCACTTCACTCTTGATGCAGTGTATACTCCATTGAGGGAATGCAGCAGACTTGTCTGGATTCTTTAGCTATTTTTTGAGATGAAGTTGAATGAACATAAATCTAGTTGATATTGATAGACGATATATGACCTTGTTTTTCCGAGTCGAGACAAGGCGACCGGGTTAAAGTTGAAACCTTTGATTTCTGTCTGAAAATTTCTATGCTCTAGGTGTTTACGTATCAATCTATATCAGCTCCACCATCACGATATGTTAAGAGAAGGCGATATATGGGTGCTGCGGAAGGGGCTCAGGTGGGAACGATCAACGGAAGAAATAACATATTGCAGAGTAGGGTTCATACGTCGGGGCACGAGGCAGACTATCATTGGAAAGACTTTGGCAAACGATCCTCGTAAAAGTAACCCACACGAGGTGTGCGCCTCTCCGAGTCGTCGTACGGATTGATACAGGCTGGATAAGCATGTAGTGTGCGACTCGCACCGCACAACGGAATCATCGTACCGTATTTAGAGTATCGGCCCAAGCTGATGATCAGGGGCGTTGCTATCCACCGGTACAAAATTTACCTTTTTCGATACAATAAGTAGATCAGCCAGCTTGCCGTAATACTGTACTACCAGCCGTGGTACGGAGCCCATGCCGTCCATGCATTCAGCTCAGCTACTCGTGGTTTCCTTCAGAGCCACCTCGCTTATAATCAAACCGCTATCACACTCTCTTTTATACTCATCCCTTCCTTCCTTCTTTCACTCTTCAAAGTCCCTTTCTGCCCCGTCCCAGAGCGTTTCCTGCCCTCTCTTTTCCGTATTACTATTCGTCTCTAGCTAGATTTGCTATGTATTTTTCCGCTGCCCTCCTCGCCTTGCCGTTCGCTGCACTGGCTGTCAGCGGCCGGTCCCTTGATTCCCGCCGACTCGCCGACCACAACAAGCGCTTCCACCGCCGCTCATCCTATTCGCTTGCCGACCTCCACCAGGGTGATAGTTTCTTCGAGTGAGCTTCCCCGATCCTTTCGTCCGCTTAATTGGAATGATCCGCTCAATTAAATTCACTTTTCTTAAAATTAACCGTGGCACAGCGGCTTCGACTTCTTCACGGATGCAGACCCGACGGACGGAATGGTGAATTATTTGTCTCAGAAGGATGCGACAAACGCGAATCTCGCGCACGTCCAGTCTGACGGTACGACTGTGCTAGCTGTTGACAATACCAACGACCTTTCCGAGGGGGAATACCGCAACTCCGTGCGCATTCAGTCCAAGAATACGTATTCTAAGGGCCTCATCATTGCAGACGTTTATGCTATGCCGCATGGCTGCTCTGTCTGGCCTGCGCTCTGGCTCGTCGGACCCAACTGGCCCAACGATGGCGAGATCGATATCCTTGAAGGCGTGAATGGTGAGTGAAATTTTTACGCCGGCCGCCGTTTCGTTGCGGTATAATAATTGGGTGGAACCTGGAACTCCTTATTGTCGATGATGACAAATGCATTCACACGAGCTATTTTCGCTCCCAAACCTTACATTATTATTGTTTATTTATTTCATTGTTACGGCGTTGTTTTTGTCAATTAGGAAATGTACTGACTGTTGTTTTCGCCCGCAGAATATCAATTCAATCAGTATACAGTCCACACCGGTGACGGATGCACACTCGACAAGAGCCCGACTACTTCGACTGTCAATGAAACCACGGGTAAGATCCAGGCTTTCGCCGCGAACATCTTGGGGACCACCTGTGCTAGTTCTGGCAGTAGCAACGCAGGCTGTGCATTCAGTGATCCATCTACCACCTCATTTGGTCATGGTATGAATGAGATCTCTTCCGCCTGATGTGGCGAGTGGGCGCTCACTTCTCATCTTCTAGGATTCAACATGGTCGCGGGAGGTGTCCTCGCAACACTCATCGATGACAGCGGCGTTTCGATCTGGAGGTTCGAGCGCGGCTCCATCCCATCCGATATTGACGCGAAGACGCCTGATCCGAGCAGCTGGGGCGTGCCGATGGCGTTCTGGAGCTCCTCGAAGTGCGATGTCGACCAGCACTTCAAGGACATGAGCATCGTCATCAACACGACCCTCTGCGGTGGCTGGGCGGGCAGTGCATTCTCCAGCACCTGCTCTGGGACGTGCTCCGCCGCTGTTGCGAATTCGACCAACTTCGACTACGCGCAATGGAAGATTAACTACGTCGCCGTCTACCAGTAAACCGGCTGACTCGCGCCGTTCTCTGAGAAGCCGAAGTCGTACTCCTCGATAATCGATATGTCTTGTGCTCACGGACTTTGAACTTCCCGTTCATAGCATCGACTTCGCGCGGTCTCTTCACACGTCACACCGTCACATCGCCTCGTTTTATACCTCCTTCCTCCCTCCCCATCCAAGGCTTCTATCGGTTTATTTCTGGGTAGACCCCCTTCATTCCCTTGACAAGTTCCAGCAATCTCGCACGGAGCTCAAAAACCTCGATGGTTCTTTTCATTGCGTGCTTGCTTGCCATGCACTTTCCGGTCCTCGGCCGCCGTTCGACCAACTCCCATCCTACCTTTCCCCTTCCCTTTCTTCTTCTGTCCATTTCATACCGAAGCATACCAAGATGGTTCCAGATACCCTTACGCATGTCTGCGAAGGTTTATATACACGCATACGCACGAATCCGGTCTTCGTTACCATTCATTCATTCATTCATTCATTCATTCATTCAATCCTACATAGACCTCGGCTGGCACGCAAGAACATAACGAGATTTTTTATTTCTTTTCCACCTGGTGTTCGTATTCATTTTTTATTTTTTTGGTACCGTTTCGTTCCGCTCCTTCTTTCTTTAGGTAGCGTTTTATCGATGGGCAGTTTCATAGGGCAAACATTGGAATACAAAATGGAATTCAAAAGATTGTGTGTTTACTCTGTGTGCTTCCTCCGCCAGGGAAAATAAATTGTTATACTTACTAGTAACTCCGGTTAAGGTTAAGCCAGGACAATGGTCATGCGAAGAAATTTCCCAATGAAGCTTTTGCTCTGCGTATACAAAACCCACATGAACCAAGCTGGATTTACGGATCTACCGTGAGTTCGGAAATTACATAGGGGGATAGATTACAGAGGATGACAAGATTTGGAAGCATGCACATACCAAGTTCGAGGTCAACTGGCCGAATTTTTCACTTGACAAGAAGCAGTGAATGAAAGCATAAAGCAACAGGAATGTGGCCAGCAAGATGGACAACGCCGAGTGGATATGTATCTACTTCATGATCGTGCATACAAGAAAATACAGGAAAATATCGGAGAGCAAAAAAAAAGGTCAAGCAATAGACACATAAAAAAGGTCCTAATACAAATACGGGAAAGAGTGGAGAATATGAGCCAGCTGCATCATCGTTGCGTGCGTGCGTGCGTGCGATGCGCTCCATTCAGGCGAAAATATCTCAACGTTGAACTGTTCTCGAGTCGGAGGTCAGATAATTTGCACTGCGCCTCAGCTGAGGGTGCATTTCCATCTGCCCTGCGTTGCGAGCGGCTGGATCCGGCTGCTCGGTCCAACGCACGGAAGTATAAATAAATCACTTGTTAGCAAGCCATGTACACCAATGCACATAACGAATGGAAGAGAAGAAGAGAGGGAGGGGACGTACGCGCGAGGAATGCAAAACCTGACTCTGCGGATATGTCGGGACTGGAATCGACACTGAGATTGGCATCGCCATCAGAACGGGGCCGTACGAGCGCGAGGTATCGCCGAACGTAGTCGGCGCTTCGGGCCCGTAGGTCCCGAATCCGACGCCGACACCAACGCCGCCGCCGTCATCGAAATCAGACACCGACGCACTCCCACCATGCGCAGCGCTAGCGGCGGCGTGGGCAGCAGCAACGGAAACGGACTGCATGAAAGACGAACTGGTATAAGATGCTTGCGATTGTGCTTGAGGTGGCGCTTGAGATTGCTGGTACTGCGCGGGAATGAAACTGGACGGGACCGAGGGATCCCTAGGATGAGCAGACGAGAGGCCGCCCATCCCAAGGTTCCTCGACATAAATTTGTCCAGACCAGCCTCATTACCCGCATCCGGATTCGTTATACCAAGATCTGTGAAAGTATTCCCGCCCGACGGAAACTCTTGGTGTGCATGCTGAGGAAAATACATGTCCTGGAGTCGTTCTTGGTCGGCGACCCTGGAGCGGTATTCAAACGGATTCGGAGACGTCGTTGATATTTCAGAAGAGTAGTCATGAATATACGCTACTCTTGAAAATGCATCAGCACTCATGTGTATGTCTGTAGAGAAAGATTGCCCTTGTGAAGGTATGTGATGATCGTAGGAAGGAGAACGAGCTTGAGTCGGGTTGCGGAAACCATCAACTTCGTGGTAACCAGAAATGTTGGATGAAGCAGACGGTGGAGGAGTGTCTTTCATGATGTCAACATGGTGTTTGATCCGAGGCTGTAAGAGGCCGAGCTTACCAGAGATTACAGTCTGACCTTCTTCTGAAGTTTGGGATCTCGCTGAGCTATTCGCTTGATTATTACGATTTGATCTCTGTGCGCGACAGAAACTGCAAGTTCCGGGCTCCAGACCTCCTTCAGTACAAGTACAAGACGGCATGGTGCATTCGAGGCCACGCCGAACGCAAACCCGGCATGGTCGTTCGGGATCACATTGAACCTTATTTCGCCTAGGCGGGAAAATACCAATTGAAAATCGAGATAAGCGCATCACAGGCAACAGAGTCCTCACCTGCAATTGGCACAGGCCATTTTTACCCTCGTACCACCCGATCCTTTCCTGGGGGCATCTGCGCATTCGAGATTCGACTCTGTGCAATGGAGGCAGGGCCTGTTATCCTCGCACTTTTGGTCCAATATAAGATATATTTTAGGTTTAGTCAAATTTCGCACCTTTTTATTTTCTCTTCTGCAGTTGATGCAGCGATGCTTGACGGCTTTGGGAATACGTTCGACGTGTACACACTCCTCCATTCTGGTCATACAGCGCATACATGGGCGATTGTCGTCGCATTTCTTGTTATCTCTGTAGGCCCCGTGGTCAATTACGCCCTGTGGAGTGAGTGCGAATTTTGGGTGAGAAACCACATGCCTTCGGCACGCCAGGCATGCTAATTTAGCTCTGCCTGTAGGGGCTGAACGAGATGAGCCTGTAGAAGACCTATTGTTGGATTCATCCAAGCTCATGCTTGGGGAGGGTGGCTCGTCAGAACAGTCGATCTCCAGCTCTAAACAGCGAGCGCATGGATCTGCACCATCACATCTTGCACGCGACCGACGACAAGGCAGACATCCATCAATGCACTTATCACTAGACAGACGTCGTCTCAAGCAGGCTATCAGCCAGGCAGAAGAATCGGCGGCGACAGCAGAAGATGATAAGGAAAAGGAAATGATAAAACGCGCGTCAAAGTTACTGTAATAGGAAGCTTTTGATGGCAACACGAATAGCGGACCTGCACAAGGACGTTCGCCGTCGCATTTTATCTTATCCCGTCTGAAGAGGATGGCAGTGTGAGGAGCGGAATGAGGAAACCATAGGAATGTCTGAGAAGCCAACAGACCTGCAATTGCAACAAGCCTTGTTCGTTCGCTTCGGCCATGGCGCGTCGGAAATCGGCGTCGGTGTCGGTTGTTGGTCAGGCGTCCACGGCGTCGCCATCGTCTGAGGCAGATACTCACCAGCAATCTAGACCTGCCGTAAGGTTAGTTTTGTTCTTCCCGGAGACGGGTGGCAAGGAGGACGGATGCCAATGAACGGAAAAGCGAGGCCGGCTGGAGGAGGGTCAGTAAGTACATTACCGAAAGAGAGGGATATACATATGCTGGCTGGCAGAATAGAATTCCGTTCAAATGAGAGGACATAATAGTCACCGGACGATAGAATCCTCTTGTCCACTCGCACTTCAGCTCAGTTCGTGTTGATGACGCGCACTGATCAAGTCGTGGTCCACCAGTAACAAAAACTTTGTAAGTATTCGCTATCTTTTCAATTGTACCCATACAGTAATAATTGGTAAGTAAGTCGGATATTTGCGGGATAGGTTATTCACTCTGTTCCAGGACTTGCATATACTATAGTACTTGGTGGTACTTGGCCATCTCGACGATGCATTGATATGACGTCATCGAAACAGTCGTCCTGTCCTGTAAAGTGGCTGCAAGAATTGTATTTGATTTGCAGCTAACAACTTGTGCTCTTCACGCCTTCTCCTTGCCCTCAAAAATGCAGAATGTCTTGGCGTACTCTGTACATTCCATCGACCCAACTTTTCCTTCAGTGTAGAGAGCGGGCCATTTGTACGTGCACGGAGGAGGGCAAAAGGAGTGAGGATTTATCAACATGTATCCCAACAGGTCTCTTCGTTTAGGGGTCCAAATTCAACTCTTCTGATAGCAGACTTCACTGAACTTCAGGCATCATTCTCTCAGGAGAAGATCCTGCGTTTGAACCCTAGAAGCGATAGCTCCAGCTCCAGAGCATCCAAATCAATGGGCTTCATCGCAACTCCAAGTAAGCCGAAGACATCGGGCTTTGCGGGCCCAGGCTGACTCATTTGTATCTAATCCGATGTGGAAATCATCAGCTTACCAGGGAAAAAGGCTATGCTTTTGAGCGTTTTCCTAGAGGACGAAGGTTCTTGCGCAAGGCAATGCACGAGAAGACGGATCATTTCGTCCAGAATTTTGTTGAGCTATACTTCCACTAACCACGATTTATAGTTAAAGGTCCTCGAGGATTGAAATATAAGCAAGCTCCTCAATGTTTCAACGCTTTTGTCTCCGTGTTAAACTTCAACTGATCACATTCAAGTCTTAACGGCGATTGTCGGTTCACCAATTGCAGCTCACTTATTGCGCATGTCTCCGCTTCTTTTCGAAATCCATTACTGATAGCAGTCTTCCCGCTCATGTCGCGGCGGACTGCAGACGGTAATGAAGATGAACAGTGCCCTAAGACTTGAAAGGAACATGATCTTGAGTTCAAGAAGTTCCGCGTCAGTGATTAGCGTCCTCGATTAGCGTCCTCGTTCTCAGAACGCGAAGAACACTTCGTCACGTGTTGTGGACTTACGGTAGAGGGATTGCTCGATGCGTCAGACTCAGAGCCCAGAATATCATCTCGACATTTCATAAGTTCGAGGACTCCGGCCAAAATTGTCAGATAGATGATCAAACCATTTTAGACGAACGACCTGACCTAGGAACAGTTACTATATATATATGTTCTGATAGAATTCCACCGGTCATCATGGATAAGATAGTGCAGCCTAAAGCCCAGAAAATAAAGAGCATGGCATGCATAAAGGAAGCCAAAGGATACAGATGTTCCTTGAAGCTCGAATAAACGGCGTAGGAAGACGATATTCCACGGCCTAGAGTTTAAGGCCAGATCATATCTCTAGGTCGTGTTATGCTGATAGCCATCGGGACTGCCTGCCTGAACTATTCAGCGAAGAAGTATCTATCAAAGTCCAGATCCTGATCGAAGGATCGTGCAGTCTATCTGATGGTGATGGTCTCTGTGCCTAGGCAAGAAGCATCCGATAGTCCACGCGGAAATTAATACCGTCAGATCCAAAGGGAGCTCGCTTTTGTCCGAGATTTTGTAGACGGCATAGATTGCTATTGTATCCCAGTAAGCCAATGATGAGCTAACGGGATATCATCCGCTCTTCTTCTTTTCCTGTTATCACGTGTAGGTTGACGCATAACCTAGTCATCCCGACGAAGCCGTGCACGGAATAAGTAATAAAGCCGCGCCGCAGAAGTGAATTGCGGGGCCCGGATTTTAACGTGGTTCGTTCGTTCTCAGAATGAAACATGGGAATATGTACATTGTTTGATTTGATATATCGGAAAGGCGCACCATCTCCAATTAGAAGGGTAAAAGCAAATGATTGACTTGAGAATTTCGAGTAGGACCATATATTGCACATTCAAACAGCTCCGCGGCGTTGTGATCGGAATGGACGAGAACGAGATTAAACAACTATCCTTTCCGTCCTATGTGAACAGAGGAAAGAACCAAGGAAAGAATAAGACGATCTTGTACCACATACCACAAATTCCAGGACTCTTAGAATACTGCAAAGTAAAGAATAGGGATGGAGGCTTCAAATCCAATACGATCGAACTTGTCAATTACATAAGGTGACGCCACGTGGAGTGTGACAATAGTAGAAATGACGTAATACAAATGAGTTGTCGGGAAAGGCGCGCAGCCGCGAACAGGCTTGACTACGACTACAATCAGTGCCAATCCGCCTCAAATGTCTCTGCAGGTCAACATCACAGGAGCGGATATTTTAAAAGCATATCAGGATGTACTAAATCAGAATGGCATAGACTGGGCTCTCTTCACGTACGACAAGGGAACAAACGATCTCAAACTTCAGAGTTCAGGAGATGGTGGTCTGGAGGAACTCCAGGACGAATTCTCCGATGGAAGGTCCGCATATTAATTAAGGCCACTTCCTTGTACGACAAGCTCTGACCTTATCGATTTCAAGGATACAATACGCGTTCGTTCGCGTGAAAGATTCAAATGTAAGCAATGGATTGCAGTATATTGGGTTAGGGTTACTGAGCGAGCTATAGACGGAACTTCCGAAATTCGTACAGATCAACTGGTGCGGAGACGGTGTACCGGAGTCTAAGAAAGGTTTATTTCGTGAGTTGATTTGGCTAGCTCGGAAACCGTAGCTTATCTGGTATCGCGTATAGATACGCACTCGAGTGCAGTTGCTCGATTTCTCAAAGGAACTCATGTGGTGATCAATGCGCGTAATGAGGTAGGTATAGCATACTTATTCAACACAAGCGCTCAATCTTGATGTCTATATCAATAGCTCGATGTCTCTCCGGCGCTAATTATGAAACGCGTCGAGGATTCATCTGGTTCGAGATATACGGCGCACAAGGAGCAGCCTCGGAAGTTCGAGCCAATTGCGTCTGTTGGTACTAATTATACTCCGGTTGGGAAAGTGGATATCAACGAGATCAGGCGGAGTGCACCGAAGCCTGTAGCGTCCGCAAAGCCTGTATGTGAATGTCTGAGGGTAGTTTGCGATCGACTGATATGATATGTTGTCCAGACTCAAGCCTACACTCCTCCTGCTACCGCTCCACCCGTTCCGTCTGCTTCGCGTCCTTCCGTAGCCTCAAAGCCCGTTATACCTTCTTGGGATGAGCCTGCTGCACCCTTTGCGCCTCCTCCACCGCCTGCTGCTACTCGTCCAATTCCTGTCAGTGCTACTCCCTCAGTCCCCTATCTTTTGACCAATTAGTATTGTAAAGCCTTATTCACCAGCGCCACCTAAGGAGCCTGAACCTGTTTCAGCTTCCATTGCACCAACCAAGCCAAAAGAAGAAGACCGTATTGCCCCTGTGGTATGTTGGCTACTTATTCCTTTGATCATATCTAATCTGCATTCAGGGTACAAATTATACACCAGTGAGTCTACCTGCGCCGAAAAAGCTGTTCAATCCGTTCGAGAAAATGGCGCAAGCTTCCGCACAGGAGTCTTCTGCGAGACCAAACCCTGTATCCTCAGGCGTACCGAAGAAGCTCACATGGAGTGAGCGGCAGGCACTTGCTAAGAAGCAGCAAGCAGAAGACGAGGAACGAAGTATAGCGGCGTCTGCTAAATCCATATCTCCCGTCTCGACTGGTTCCAAATGGACTCCGCCGCCTGCGAGAACTACTTTCGGTGAAAGTGCCAGAAATTTTGAAGCCGGAGAAACGTCTGCACCACCTTCTGCGCCCCCTCTTCCTTCATTGGCTTCCCGCCCTGCTCCTACCTCAACTGTAGCACAATCGACCCCTGAACCTGAGCCGGAATCTGCAGCGCCTCCGCCTCCTGTGAGTTTTCGTTACTTTGTATTTTTGTCTGTTGTCTAACGTTGCATTAGCCGCCTCCACCACCTGTTGCCGAGATGGCTGCACTCAGTGTTGAACCCACACCTGCACCGCCGGCTCCTCCTGCAGCCTCGGCAAGAGCATCCGGAAAGGGTGTTTGTGCAGTTGTCCTCTATGACTACGAAGCTGAAGAGGAAAATGAAATGTCTTTGAAGGAGGGAGAGACCATCGAACAAATTGAGCAAATTGACGAGGGTAGGTTGCGTTGCTGGATTCTTACAGTAATGCTACTAATGTCGAGTCAAGGCTGGTGGTCTGGCATAGGCGCGGATGGAGCAAAGAGTGGTCTATTCCCAGGTTAGCTTAATGTACATTCGTGCCTATGCTCTCGATTATTCACCGTGTGCTCGATAGCGAATTACGTTGAGATCATCGAGCAGTCGGACGAGCCTGCCACTGAAGTAGCGGCACCACCTCCACCCCCCGTATGTGCAATAGTCAGCGTATCCCTTCTTGTCTGACCCTTTTCCAGCCCCCACCTCCACCGCCAGTAGAGCCCGCTGCTCCTGCTGCACCGCCGGCACCGCCAGCACCCGTTACCGTTGCCAAGGATGAGGGCGTCTGTGCCATCGCTTTATACGAGTGCGTCTTGTTGTTTTCTGTATTTATGCGCACAAACTGATCGTAATGTAGTTACGATGCCGCTGAAGAAAATGAGATCTCGTTCCGTGAAGGAGACCGGATCACACATATTGAAGCTGCAAGCGAGGACTGGTGGCAGGGCCGTGATGCGCATGGTAACGTTGGATTATTCCCTGGTGGGTTCCTCCTTCTTTATTTGTGAAATCTCAACTCACATCGTGCATAGCGAATTATGTTGAGGTGCAGGAGTAAAGGTCAAGAGCATAAGGAATCTTATTTCGGACGGAGCGACTCTAAGAAGTTTACTTAATGGATACCATCCAAGAAACATATGTATAATGACAGGTCTCATCCACAGAGGCCTATTCAAGAAACTCATCGAAATGAAATTATCATTCAACTACAAGGAAACTACGTTAGGAAACAACCAGTTCCCTTCAACCCGTGGTCAGAGCAGATGCAACATGGTGCTAGAGGGACAACTATCTTGAGTATGAGAGAACTCTTGGCAACAGCTTCCAAAGAGTATATCCCAAGGTAGCCCAAGCAGCAAACTTCACCTGTTTCCCTCCTGCACAGCACCTCGCGAGCGCATAGATCGTGATTAAGGGATACAAAGGTCTAGAAGGCAAACACAATTGGACCAACCCAACGATCAAGTGCCATGTCAATTCACTCACCCGTTCACTCTTTTCGCGCGCTTTGCTAATAGGTCAAAGACGCCTTCGTTCAAATGTTCAGGCATTATACGGAAGACCTCGCGTTCGTCGGGAATCGTATAAGCAGCTCCGTTCGTCCCAGGTAAAGTATCCGTGACAGCGAGCACGACGGCGCCAGTTACGCGATACTTGGGACTGAGAGGGATACCATACAACAAATTCCTTACCGATTCGGAGATGATGGGTGTATCTTCAGTTTCGCATCAGCCGAACCCTTCTTTCGCTTTGAACGGAGGACACCATTGTTTTTGGTGCTTACCAGTGAACCAGGGGTGTATCGAAGCGATGCGAAATCCACTCCTCTCAAATTCAGGTTTCAAGGATTGCATCAGAGAGAATACCGCGTATTTTGAGCTGCAGTATAATGGTGCGTTTAGTGTTGCAAACGAGACTGAAGGAATCCATGCGTTTGGTTGAAGCTGATTAGTGTTGCATTTTACCATTATCCGTCTGATGACTTACGAATAGACGCTGTCAGAATGAGAGTCTTCAACGAGTTTTCGTTGGTGGCTTTACTGAGGTAGTAGAAAGCTAGTTGTGCGGCTGGGAGAGTTGAACATATATCGAGCTGAATGTAATTATGCGAATTGAGGAGTTCTCACTGTAAATGACGCTGATGAAATTCATCTGAACCGTTATTAATTTCGGTTTGACCGGGAGTCCGCGTTCATCCAGTTGGACCTCATTGCCCACCAGTTTCCCCATCTCGCGTACACCCGCGTTCGCTATCTGTAAGTGACTCCAGGTCAATCTCACTCACCAAAAAATACATAGCATACAAATCAGTCGAGATCTTATACTCACCACAACATCGATACTTCCGAATTCCTCTAGTGCAAATTCAAAAAGAGATCTTTGATCCTCGTAATCAAGGACATTACAGACTCTCCAAATTGCTGTACTAATAATAAAAAAATGATATCAATTAGTTCATTGATTACCCATTGGGTATAAATTATGTAGTAGTTTCGCCACCCACCCTCCGCTGATTCTTATAGCATTCACGAGTTCCTCGGAGGCTTTCGTGTTGATATCTCCAATGACTATCTTCGCTCTATCGTCAACGCGGTTTAGATCAAAACGTTTTGAAGATCGACCAGTTTGGAAAACCTCACCCCCGTTTAGCGAACTCGAGAACTGCGGCTCTTCCTATCCCGCTTGCTCCACCTATACAATCACCAGAGGCGAATGAGTTAGAGATATGAATTCTCATTCATTAAGATAAGCACCGGTGATAATTATAACTTGTCCTGACACCCTGCTTGCATGGCGCAGCAGATCTTCGTCGGGGATGTTCGAGGTCATCGATTGTCGATGTGGGTACTATAGTCAGTGTGAGTACTTTCTCTACTCTCGCTGTAGACGAACAGCGGTAATGGTAGTCGAAGTATAAGCGTTGCATGAGGGGAAGGGCATGCCTCCTCGGAGGCACTGTCGCTGTGATCCGTTTGATGCCCTCTGGCCACTAAATTGGAAGTTCTTCTGTTTTCATACGCGGTCACAGGACATGTACTGAATTATGATTTTTGTCGCGAAGATCATTTTATGGAATTAATGTGCTCAAGAAATCTATACTGCGGTGTTATACAGTCATAATGAAGAATGCCTAAGTGCCGGACTTCCAATCACCACGTCGCATAGCTTCAATTAGCGCCACCACCTCTTCCCGGTCAACTTCGAGGTCATGTGCAGATGATAAGTGTCTTCGGAGATCGTATGCCCGGCTGAACACAAAACCACAACTTCCACGAGGCTGAGACGAAGTCTGATCTCCTAGCAACCGCGAAGTTGTTGAGTTGGTTGAGAGCAAAGATGAGGTGTCCATGTCCGGATACGGGCAGACAAGTGCGTTTTTGTGTGTTGCAAGACGTTTCTTGGCTCGGTCTTCATACGCCTTGCCCGTGAGAAGGTCGATGGGATCCGCGTCTGGCTTTGATACTGAAGCTGATGCTGACGACGACTCCGCAGGCAAGTCCATTTCTAGATGAACCATGCTTGCGTGTTCGTGCACGCGCGCCATGTGCCTCTGAAGCAAATGCTTATACCCGAACTGGGCGCCGCATCCCTCGACGGAACATACGAAATCTCGTCTCTGGAGATGTGTGACTCTGATGTGTGTCTCAAGCGCGTTTTTCTGATTCCATAAAAATCAGCCCGGAAATTGAGCTTGAATAAAATTCAAATGTACCGATTTGAAATCCTTATCGCATCCTTCCTCTGAACATTTCCAATCCCTTCCTACTTCGCCGCCGCGCCGCTTCTTGACGGGCCGGTCATCGCCTTCGTCATCCGCATCGCCGGTGTTCGTCAGGGCTTCTTCTATTTCACGTTGATCGTGCAATTTCAGATGCGCTCGAAGGCCTTTTTGTTGTGTGAAGGTTTTCCCATTGCACGATGCGTAGGGACAAGTGGGAGGATGAACTATCCTGGAGTGTAGTTGGAGCGCCGTCCAGTTCAAGAAGTACTCTTGAGGCTCTTTCTGCACACATGCGACATGCGAGCAGGTATAGCGGCGTTCTTCAGGGAAAAGATTTAGTAATTAGTTTGATTATCTTTTTAATTCGCATGGCGCACCTTCGTGCGTTTTGATATGAGCCTTCAACTTCTGACCTGTTGGAAAGCTTTTGGAGCATCCGTCATGTTCACAACGAAAATTCTTCGTCCCCGCAGGACGATGCGCAGAAGCGAAGTGTGAGCGAAGCTGATTATGCTTGGAGAATGACTGATTGCATCCGGGTTCTGCGCACTATTCCAATTTCATTGAAAGTGAGACACTCGAGAAAAGGCGTATTCACGTACCTTGAATGGCTTCTCTCCAGAATGAAGATCCTGATGTCGCCTCAGATGCTGCGAAGTCCAAAACTTTTTTTCGCATCCCTCATAGCAGCACACAAACGGTCGTGAGGATTCTGGTAGGTGAGACCGCATGTGCGCCTGAAGATGGGTTTCGCGAAAGTATGTCTTTTGGCATTCCAAGCAGATGAAGGGCCTCTGTAGACGGAAGATGAGATAAACTGAGGTTTAGCGGTGCTATATAACATATACCTCGCCCTTGTGCGTCCTCTCGTGCTCCTCCAGCCGAACTGGTTTTCTATAAGCCTTTATGCACCCCGGGAAAGTGCATTGGTATCGTTTGCCGTCATCCACGACGAGTTTTCCATTGACAATAATAGGAACTGTGGGAAGCTTGGCTTTGCTGGATGTAGCTATCGGACTCTCACTTAGCATAAACTTGGAGTCGGTGTCATTGTCGGATTCACAGGTAGTGCTTCCTCCCGACAAATGCAAGACGAGACTTGAGCGACGTTTTCGTTTTGAGGGTACTACGACTGTGCAGCTCTCTGCGCGGGTCATGGCCTGCTTCAAAGCAGCAGTACGGCATGCGAAGCTCAAACCGAAAAAGAAATAAAAAAGTTGAGTACGGAATTGACCGAAAATAGGCCTCTCAAAATAGCACGCGCGCGCAGCAAGTCCGTGACACGTAGCTCATTGACATCCTCACTCTCTCGACGCTAACCACAATCTCAAAAAGAAAAAAGAAAAACCCGTAACGAGCAGCCATGGCGGTGGCCTATTCGTTACCCTCCGATCTCAATCCGTCGACGGTCTCCAACTTGGCCTCTCTTTTGCGCATTCTCGCGCTGTTCTTCATCTCTGGCGCTGCAATCGCGTCGCGTCTCTTTGCCGTTGTAAATTATGAATCTATCATCCATGAATTGTAAGCGAATCGCTTTTGTCTTGATAATGTTTTTTTGACTATCATTGCTTAGCGATCCTTGGTTTAATTAGTGAGTGTAGCTTTGAGAAGTTACGGGTTTGCCATTGAGTAAACACTTGAACAGTCGCGCGACCAAGGTATTGGCAGAGAAGGGTTTCTACGTGCGTATTATTCACCCTTATTCGGCTTCAATACTCACTTCTTAATACAGGAATTCTGGAACTGGTTTGATCCTACTGCTTGGTATCCTCTTGGGCGGGTTGTTGGTGGAACCATCTATCCCGGGTTGATGGCGACGAGCGGTGTCATATACAACATCCTCCATTCACTCAGTCTCCCTGTCGACATTCGCAACATTTGCGTCCTTTTAGCACCCGGATTCAGTGCTTTTACCGCTTGGTCGACATATATGTTCACCAAGGAGATGAAGGACGAGAGTGCCGGTCTGCTTGCAGCCATCTTCATTGGAATTGCTCCAGGATACATCTCGCGTTCCGTTGCCGGATCCTACGACAATGAGGCCATCGCTATCTTCCTCCTCATGTTCACCTTCTTCTTGTGGATAAAGGCACTCAAGACTGGGAGTGCGTTCTTTGGAACGTTTGCTGCGCTCTTCTACTTCTATATGGTCGCGGCGTGGGGAGGCTATGCATTCATTACGAACATGATCCCGCTTCATTCGTTGGTCTTGCTTCTGATGGGCCGGTATTCGAGCCGACTTTATGTTGCGTATTCATCGTGGTATGCTATCGGAACGCTTGCGAGTATGCAGGTTCCTTTCGTCGGTTTCCAACCAGTCCGAACGAGCGAACATATGGCAGCCCTAGGAGTTTTTGGTCTCCTTCAGCTTGTCGCGTTCACAGATCTCGTCCGCTCGCATGTCTCTTCCAAGCAATTCCAATCCCTACTGCGCGTGTCTGTCATTGTTCTGGGTCTACTGGGCGCGGCAACTTTCGGTGTCCTTACGATGAAAGGTTGGATTGCTCCTTGGACGGGTCGTTTCTATTCACTCTGGGATACAAGCTACGCAAAGAAGTATATTCCGATCATCGCATCAGTGTCAGAACACCAGCCGACGGCCTGGCCATCATTCTTCATGGATCTCCACTTCCTTATAGCTATCTTCCCTGCCGGTGTATACTTATGCTTCAGAGAGCTGCGAGATGAGCACATATTTGTCATCATCTATGCAGTCGTCGCTAGCTACTTCGCTGGTGTCATGGTCCGTCTCATGCTGACACTCACGCCATGCGTCTGTGTCGCTTCTGCCGTTGCACTTTCCAACTTACTCGATAGATATATGGATCCCACCGAGCCAGACGAGGGGCCTACGCAGGATGATGCAAAGAGTGACACCGGAGAATCAACTGCTTCGTCTTCAGTCCCAGCGAAGAAGTCAAAGAAGGCGACAGTAACTCCCGTTCCTGCTGATAACATCTCGATGAAGCTGGCTAGCATCATATCCTCTAAGCAAGACAAGAAGACCGGGATATTCGGTCTTAGCACTCGTGCAGTCGTACTTGCCAACGCATTGATGATGCTCTTCTCGTTCGTACTTCACTGTACTTGGGTTACTGCGAATGCATACTCGTCGCCTTCCGTTGTGCTCGCTTCGAACAATCCCGACGGTTCAAGACATATCATCGATGATTATCGCGAGGCGTATTATTGGCTGCGTCAGAACACACCGAAGGACTCTGTTATTATGAGCTGGTGGGACTATGGTTACCAGATTGCTGGGTTCGCGGATAGGACAACGCTAGTCGACAACAACACTTGGAACAACAGTAAGTCTGACCATAGTCGCACAGTGGAATAATTCTAATGAGAGGTATTGCAGCACACATTGCTACCGTTGGTCGCGCAATGGCGAGCCCTGAAGAGAAATCCTACCCAATCCTCCGCAAACACGACGTAGATTACGTCCTCGTCATCTTCGGGGGCCTGCTCGGTTACTCAGGCGATGATATCAACAAGTTCCTCTGGATGGTGCGAATTGCGCAGGGTGTCTGGCCGGAAGAAATCCAGGAACCACAGTATTTCACTCCCCGTGGGGAGTACCGCGTCGATGCACAAGCTTCTGATGCGATGAAGAATAGTTTGATGTACAAAATGTCGTATTACAGGTACGAAAATTCCGATCCAAGCATCAATACAGCGTCTGATTTGTTGATCAGGTTCAATGAGTTATTCATGGGTAACCCGCCTGTAGACCGTGTTCGCGGTCAGCAGCTGCCAACCGTCGGTCCAACACTCGACATTCTCGGTAAGAATCTTGATCTGTCCTCGATTTGCCTGGGAACTGATGTCCTTTCTCTCTAATAGACGAGGCGTTCACGTCAGAAAACTGGATCGTAAGTCACCCATCATCGCATTTAACTCTAAAAAAAAACAAGCGTTGATCAATTCGCACTGCAACTGCTACTATAACTTCTCCAGGTACGGATCTACCAAGTCAAAAAGGAAGATCCACTAGGTCGAGACCACAAAAGCGCAAATGCGTTCGCACAGGGTAAGAAGCGGAAACGGGGAAGGCCGCTCCCGCGTCGCAAGGCCCTCGTATAACACTTGAACCATCCGTACAAGCCTGTCTAAAAAGTTGTAGACCGTAATAGCTTTCAGGTTATAATTATTTAGAATGCTATCTCCTCTCGTGTTGCGTTGCGACAGATTCAGTTCTTGATCGTCAGTTGCTGTCATGAATATTGATCTGTATGTGTCCAACAGTCTGAAGCCGGCGTATACAGAGTATGAGAATCTGTGATGATGCTGGAGTACAGTACATTGCTTAGGTGTTCCGAAGTTTGGTAGCAAGATCCACCTTCGAGTTTAACAGTCTTTCCGTGCGCTTTCTGACTTCTCGATCCATACTTCAAATTCAGTGGACCGGATGGCCTTGAAAGAAATCTTACTGGTGGGAAAATACCGATCTTCTGTGGCGTCAAGCTTTTTTCCTGAAGTCTAAACTCTCAACGGATTTATTGTGTACCAACAGGTGGCATCTTCGACTGGCATCCTTTGATGAGAACCTACTCACTGTAACGGCCATCGCGATGTTCGTTTCTTTCTTCTGGCTTTGATTGGGGTCTTGCTACTTGAGAAATCATGATGGCTGGGCTGTAGATCCCACGCTATGTACTCTTCAAGGCTTCGCGCGGTGAAGGCGGCGTTAGCGTTACGTTGCTCAGAATCGTCCCTGGAAGCCTCGTCGACGGACGGCAGCCGTCCAAGTTTGCTGCGGAGTACATGGTTGTGTGTTAGCTTATGGGAAGGAACGTTCGTCGATGACTCGATGAACTGGTCTCCGGCTTTTCATGAACGTGCATATTCCGAATGCGCGCCCCTCTGTCTCTGTGATGCGGTTTCGACCGAGGATAGTTGGAAGAACGCACGTGCTTTTTTGCCCCCAAAATCTCCGCCCGCTGGTATGCTGTTGCCCTGCTGAATGAAAGAAACATGGACCAGTACCTGGTGATTCATTGTACAATCCGAGCGAAACGTCTAGTCCCTTACATGGGATTTCTTATCTGACAAACGTAGTTGTGTACTCATTGCTGTCCAACATGGAATCTAATGACGTGCATATGGACCTCACGCAAAATTTTCCCGTGCCTACGCATTTATATGGATGTTCTACTTCTTTTGTTCGGCTTATGACTGGATGTATGTGATTAATTCCTATCTCCGTTACTCCGGAATGTATCATCACTTGGTCCAACTGAAGAGATGTGTCGGACAGCGTAACTCATGCTCGCTTTACATGCAAGCCAGTCTATTCCATATCTGCATATACCATGTCTTCGCCATGTGATGCAACGTCGACGGATTAATCACCCGATCTCACCAGGGCCTATTTGTTGCTCGGAATCAACGGGAGCTTTTGTACCGGTTGCTTCTTCTTGCTATATGAGCATACGTACTTACTATTTACCGCGAGGAATAACGTTCCGAATTTAGGTCTCTATTCATTGCATTGCAGTGATTGTGAAGATTTTCCGATTCGTGCAATCACATCAAGCTACGATCGACGCTTTATGTATCAATCCGAATAGAAACGGATTGATGTTCTGGAGATCAGTGTCATGCGCTTTTGCAGAAGAGAAAGAGCTGTGTGTATAAATGCCACGACGTTGCTTCAGTCTGGTCTTCCAGAGCCTTCCTCTTCTCCTCCTACAGGTCCGAATTCGAACCCGAGTTGCGGTGTGATCCTTCTCCCGTAATGAATCGCCTCTTTGCGCTAGTATTCGCTCTTTTCTTCCTGCATGTCGCATGTGCTACGCCTCTAGCCGCCCGACGGAGGCAGGCAATAACGACATTATCTGCTTCACAAATCGCCAGTTTCAAGAAGTTCACCGTCTATGCGAGCGCTGCGTACTGTCAGCCAAGTGCTATTATGAGCTGGAACTGCGGAGGTTAGCTTCTATTTCGGAACTCTCCGTCTGATGATGATGTAAATTTTATTCTGTAAAAATAGCCAATTGTCAGGCAAATGCAGGATTCATACCCACCGCGACCGGAGGGGACGGTACTGACACGCAGTTCTGTACGTGTTTACTCTGTTGTTAACTTGATATATGCACGCCTACTGAGATCTTCCAATAATGTCGCAGGGTATATTGGGTTTGACCCTTCTCTGAATACGGTCATTGTGGCCCATGAGGGGACAAATACTTCGTCATTGTAAGCTGGATTTGATTTGACATTACATCCGAAGGAGACTCATTTACTTTCCTCCTAATAATAAACAAGCGTATCCGAAGTGAGCGATATCGAAATAGAAAAGAAGAGTTTGGATTCGACGCTCTTTCCCGGTGTGTCTTCATCTGTAGAAGTGCATGCTGGATTTGCTGGACAGCAAGCCAAGTGAGTGTTTGTTTTATCACATTTGTGAGCATCATTACGAAGAAAATGATAGTGCTGCGAACGCTATTCTGTCAGCCGTAATTTCAACATTATCCGCGCATTCCGGAGCCTCTGTCTCGGTAGTTGGGCATTCCCTCGGCGGAGCTATTGCGCTAATCGACTCGGTGTTCTTGCCTTTGCATCTGCCCGCGGGAACTACGATTAAAACAATAGTCTACGGCGCGCCTCGCGTAGGTAACCAGGCATTCGCGGATTATGTAGATGCGCACGTTACGAGCTTGAATGGAGGGACCGGGCTGACACGAATTAACAACAAAGAAGACATTGTCCCAATTCTCCCTGGCAAGTTCCTGGGATTCCATCATCCCAGTGGAGAAGTGCACATTCAGGACTCTGGAGCATGGGATGCATGTCCTGGTGGGTAGTTCCTAGGAAGAGCAAATATATTGTATTAATGCGACGTCCTCATTTTTTTTTTTGTGAATTAGGTCAAGACAACCCTTCGGATTTGTGCAGCACTGGTGACGTCCCGAATATCTTTGAAGGCAATGAATCGGATCACGACGGTCCATACGACGGGGTTGAGATGGGCTGTTAGATATGGCACAGGAACACTGAATTATTGTATATTTCTTCGCGAGATTCTGGTGGTATAAGTATTATGCTTTTGGCTGAGTTTACGTAATTATTTCTGACTGTACTGGGGCACTGCTAGGACAAAGTCCTCGGCAATTTGGCGAGAAGAAGTGCCGTGCCGTGATTGGATCATAATCGTGTGCAAGTCCGACGACCCTGACCTGAGAAATAATTATCCCACCGACGATGTCTTGAAGTGAGGGATGGGCATTCTAGAGACAGCGAGTTGACTGTAACCTACTATGTCGCCGCTTCCGATGCAGCTAGCTAGCATTGCAGGCGCGCTGAAAGTGCTCGATGTAAAGACAACTGCTCTTGGCTTCCTGGCTTCGTTCTTCCTTTACCGCGCGTATGTGGTTCTTACGGGATTGAAGGTGGGTAAACGAAGGTGGAGTGCTTAATGACTGCTATTCATATCTGACAACCTTTACGGTAGGCGGTGAGCTACCTACCGGGCCTTCGTTGTCTTTTTGAGCCCTTCACGTTCTTTGGGGCGGTGATGCCCGAGTCTCGGTGGCATCCTGGTCTTAATTTCCAGTGGTCTCAGCGCCTGACTTGTTAAGTTACTTTCGTTACATTTAGGTCTTAGTCTTGTTAACATCGATCTGTCGATTCTCCTTCCAGTGTATGCACGCTATGGATCTGATACAATTTCCATCGTGCCTTTCCTCTGGGGCTCCCCGAAGATATGGACGGCAAATTTGGACGTTGCCCGACAAATTGTAGCTGGCGGTCCGACTTCGCCATGGATCAAGCCAAAAGAGTATAGCGTGGCTCTTTTGTAAGCTCTTTTTTTTCGGCTTTCCTTGTCATCTTCTTACGAATTTGTATTCAAGATTATTCGGTATGAATCTTGCGGGTGCTGAAGGAGGCGAACTTTGGCGCCGGCATCGAAGAATCATGGGTCCTGCTTTCAATAATAAGACGTGAGCAACATTCGTCATGATACTGCTGCGAAGCATTTTGTAAGAGCCTCTAAACCAGATACACTCTCGTCTGGAATGAGACGCTCAGAGTATACAGGGAAATGACAATCAAGGAAGGATGGCTTGCAAAAGACGTAGTGGACGTTCCTGTGATCCAGACGTACACGTTCAAGGTTTGTTCTCGTCATCTTGTGATTAGCGCACGGAAATGATGATTAGTATTACAGCTGGCCTTATTCGTTATCGCAAGCTGTGGATTCGGCTTACCGTTTACCTGGGATGAACCTCCCACTGCCTCGGATGGTTCCATGTCTATTCAAGAGGCGCTCGCCATTGTCTCGACGTACAATCTTGCTCGTACTTCCGCTCCAAAATGGTTTTGGAAGCTTCCCATCAAGAAGTAGGTTTCCTTCGAAGCGTTGGGATGAAAGTCATGGCTGATAGTAATCGGCAAGGTATCAACGCGTCGAGACCGCTTTCCGGACACTTGACGCCTTCATGCACTCGCAAGTCGCTCTTCGGAAGGAAGAGATAAGGCAGGAAATCAGTGAGAACGGGACGTTGGAGATCCGCCGGGATGACGTTTTCTCGCGACTTGTTCTTGCCAACGAATCAGAGACTGAGAAGCTTCCCTTGGACGATGGAGAACTGGTAAGAAGTCAGGAGATCCGTTTATCCGCAGCACTTATCACGACTCCGTACAGATAGGTAACGTGTTCGTGCTATTATTTGCAGGCCATGGTGAGTGCCTGAGAATGCACCTTATGCTCTGGGATGACTATTTTAAACATATCATCAATCAGAGACAACTGGCCATACGCTCGCCGCAACTCTTGGTTTTCTGGGAATCTACCAGGAAGAACAAGATGCGGTGTACGAGCAGATTATGAGCGTTGTGGGAGATGAGCGTGACCCTGTACGTTCATTTTCTTTCTTATTTAATACTGGAGTAAGTCATTCCTGCACAATAGACTTTCGAAGATTATGGGGCACTTTACAAAGTGCTGTCGGCATTCTTCGAGGCGCTCCGATTGATACGTAAGTTCGCGAAGTGTCACTATGATATTTGAATGAATCGGGTTAAGACTTGTCGTAGCGGCGGGTTCGGTTATGATCAGGCAACCGACAAGAGATACAACCTTATCTATTCCAGAGACTGCAGGCGCAGGTGTCCAAGAGATATTCATTCCAAGAAAGTCGATCGTCAATGTTGACATGGTTGGCATACGTGAGTATAAAGGCGCATCTCCCAACGAATCTTGTCGGTTAATGATAGCCGCGATAGAGTACAACCCGCGTTACTATCCCGATCCCTACACGTACAAGCCGTCGCGATGGTATGCGCAAGAATCTTCCGGTATGCCCGATGCGTTCACAGCTTTCAGTGTCGGTACGTATTCTCATCGCTGAAATGTTTAATCCCGCTTTCCATTCTTATCAATCTCGCCTGACGAAAACTCTGTTCCCAACATTTAGGACCGCGTGCTTGCATCGGAAGAAAATTTGCGATGACAGAGGCTGTATGCTGGCTGACCATGTTGCTCCGTGATTTCAAGGTCGAGGTTGTTATGAACCCTGGTGAGACCAGGGAGCAGGCGCGCGACCGCGTGCTCCAGGCGCAGATGTTGATGACGCTCTCGGTAAACCGCATGCCAATCAGGTTAGTGAGGAGAGCCACCCGCAAGCCTGTGCTTTGAGAGCGGTGTTACTGTGGTATTATTTATTCCTTCTTTTTCTTTTTATCCTTGGATGTCAGATGGCGTAATATTTGCATGTGGATGCCAATCGTTGAACCTGTGTTTCGCTGTTCCAAGAGGGTCACTAAGTTCAGATGTTCGGGGCGAGTCCCGGCCCGTGCCTCGGGAGGAGCACGTACCTGATGAAAGAAGTCATTGCACCCGCGGAATGTTTGGGTCCGGCGAGCTGAGAGGCTAAGGTTTCTCCACATCGAGGGCAATCTGAACCAATCAAGGACATATTTTTGAAATACGGCCGCTGCCATTCTGTTTTCCTACGCTGGGTGCCTAGCTGAATTATTTGAAGTTGGATTCGCCGACCCTCCGGGAATAAACATCTGCAGCTGTTATCTTCCGTGTGTGAGTGTTTGTGGTACGAATTGAGAACGTGGGAGGATTGGTTTGTATGAAGCATTCCATCTGCCAACAAGGGCGTTTTGAGATTTTCTTGGCATGAGATGGGCTAGTCAGACGCGCGGGGTTGAGAACCAGCGGAGCAGTGCGATGCGATAACAAGTTTGGGATAGGCTCATCCTAAAATAAATTTAAAATAAATAAAAGACATATAAGCATCACGTGAGTAGAGGTTCGCTTGTTACTATGTTAGTTAGCAAAACTCAAGTAGTCAGTACTAGTACTAGTGGTGCTTCTGTGAGATGCAATCATGTTGTCAGATGGCAACAAGTCTAGTAGGGACGGAAACGCTTCGCCAATCTCCTATTCTCTCGGGCGGCTAGGAGCAAGAGCGGAAGAAATATGCTAATTTTGCACTGTCCACCTGGTCCTTCTCCAAGAAGCATGCCATGGGGAAATAGTCGGTCTTCTCGCCCATGCGTTAACTAAGCACAGGCCTAGGGTGTCCTGTGCGGCTCTCTATCTACAAATCCCCATTTGCATATTCCAGAGATGCACCACATGCTTGTCCTTCTTGTTTTCCAATGTTCTCGATCTGGATTGATGCTGGTGCTGGTGAACTCTAGATCCTTGAAGCTGGAGCTGCAACGGATCGGAGAAACAGAACTAGTACTGCTGCCCTGGATATGCTTCCGGACGTATGGTTCCATGCTAAACCGGGCATCCGTGTGTAGTATCTCCCGCACCTGGTTATGGTTCTTCTGCCGGCGCACCACCAATTCTCCTCACACTCTTCGCGTCCATATGGCTTATCGCGTGCTATTCTATGCATATTGGATCACATTTCGTCCTGTGCTCCGCTTCCTTAAATACGACCACAATGCTCCCGTCTATCTCCCTCTCCTCCCCGTCCGAGAGGCTATCCTCCTCAGTTACATCTAACCCCCTTCTTCTCTCGAACGGCGGTTCAGCATGTCGGCAATCCGAAACAGCCAGAGCTCCATCTCGGATGAGAAGGACGTCGAGAAGCATGATGGTGCGTGGTATCCTCCTTCGAAAGGTATTCAAAGTCGATGCTCATTCTGTTCTACTACCCTTTCCTAGTCGTCATCGACCAGATTCCGACGATTGCTGAGTTCGACGACCCGAACCTCGACAAAAGTCATTTGGTATTCGGTGAGATTCTGGTCCAAGCAGTGTCTACGTGATGTTCAGTCTCGCTCATAATGGTGTATTCTGCTTCTAGAGGATGACTCTCCGTATCCTGAAGTACGGTCTGCCGTGGCGAACATCGACGATCCCGATATGCCTGTCTCCACAATACGCTCGTGGACAATAGGCAAGTTTCAAAGTATCACTACATGTCATTTGCATTCTGATCCCTATGTCCTTACTCAGGTCTAATTTTCGCGATCGTGATCAGTGGTCTGAACCAGGTACTTTACGATCCCTTCGGAATGCTGACCTGACCTGACCCATGGTGCAGTTCTTCTTCTTCAGGTTTCCCTCCGTATTCATCGGAAACGTAAGCTCAGAATCCTCTTGCTCACCTTGTATCAGGAGCTTATCTGCTTTTGGTACCAGCTTGTGGCTCAGCTGCTCTCCTTCCCGGTCGGCCGCGTGTGGGCTCGCTTAATGCCAAATGTTACAATCTTCGGGTCACCCCTCAATCCGGGTCCATTCACAGTTAAGGAGCATGTGCTGGCGACGATCATGGCTACCGTTGCTGGTGGATCCGCGTATGCTGTACGTATCCGGAAATGTCAAAGGTTATCCAACAGACTAACGATCAAGTTCTTTAGACTGACATCGTGGCTGTCCAACGAGTGTACTACAACCAAACCTACAACTTCAGTTACCAATGGCTTGTCGTGATGTCTACTCAGCTCATCGGTTTCTCGATCGGTGGTATTGCGCGTCGATTCTTGGTACAGCCTCCCTCGATGATCTGGCCAGCCAATCTTGTCAACTGCGCGCTGTTCAATACGCTGCACAGTCAAGTGTACTCTGGGATGGGTAACCGTGGCGGTATCAGTCGGGAGCGCTTCTTCTTCTATGCCTTCGCTGGGAGCGCCGCGTGGTATTTCTTCCCTGGCTACATCTTCCAGGCACTTTCGGTCTTCTCGTGGGTGTGCTGGATTGCTCCTGACAACATCGTGAGTCTGCATTTCATTGATAGCTGATATGGAATCTCATTTGATGGTAAAACTTCATATGAATAAAGAAAATCAACCAGCTGTTCGGGTATTCGAGTGGCCTGGGGTAAGATAAAATCTATATTTGGAAGGAGCAGCATGCGCTAATGAAGTTTGGTCAGCATGTCGCTCATCACCTTCGATTGGTCACAGATCGCGTACATTGGTTCGCCGCTTGCAACGCCGTGGTGGGCCGAGGCAAACATTGCAGTCGGCTTTGTATTTTTCTTCTGGATCCTCGTGCCCGTTCTGTACTATTCGGTTCGTGACGTTTTCTTCGAAGCTTCCGAGGTCTTTGTTTTAAGTGTTTTTTTGTATTTGTGTTTTCTTCCCTTCAGAATGTGTGGTATGCGCAGTTCATGCCTATCAGCTCGCGCAACTCCTTCGATAATACTGGTCAAGCTTACGACGTTACACGTATTCTTAACGACGACTCGACGATCAATATTGAGAAGTACCATCAGTACAGCCCTCTCTTCTTGTCTACGACCTTCGCGATTTCGGTAAGCCAATTACGACTACTTCCGACGGGAAGCGCGTCTCATGCATATTTCTGTTTCATATTCGTAGTACGGTCTGAGCTTCGCCTCGATCACTGCGACCCTCACGCACACTTTCTTATACTTCCGCAAGCAAATATGGGTGCAGGCCAGGCGTTCCATGCACGAGCAACCGGACATTCACGCGCGTCTCATGTCGGTGTACCCGCAAGTACCGGAATGGTGGTATATGACTATCTTCCGTGAGTAATTTGGACATTTTTTTCAGATTCGTCTAGTCCGAATCTCAGTTGCTAACGGGTCCATTTTAATGCAAAAATAGTCTCCATGTTCGTCTTCGGTATCATCTCCATTGAAGTCTGGCCAACTCAGTTCCCGGTGTGGGCATTCGTTCTGTCCCTCATCATTGGTGGGTTATGCTCTTCAGTCTCTTATCTTTTTTCTTCCTTTCTTCTTACATGCTGCATCGTTACTAGCTTTCGTATACATTATCCCTGTTGGGATGATCCAGGCTATCACCAACCAGCAGATTGGGTTGAATGTCATCACAGAGCTGATCATCGGATACGCCCTCCCTGGTCGTCCTGTAGCAATGATGATGTTCAAGACTTGGGGCTATATCACGTATGTGAAAGTTGGATGTTTCTATTTACAGAAGACTAAAAGAACGATTTTAGCATGGCACAGGCACTAACATTGTACGTCCTGGCTCAATAGGCACAATTATTTGTCCCCTTTATTCTAATCCGTTGTTTTTTTCTTTCTAGTACGTCCGACTTCAAACTGGGTCATTACATGAAGATTCCACCACGACCGATGTTCTTCGGTCAGGTCGTCGCCACGGCTATTGCAGGAACAGTGCAGCTCGGCGTGCAAGCTTGGATGTTCTCCAACATCAACAACATCTGCGACCCGAAGCAGAAGGATGGCTTCATCTGTCCTGGCACTGAAGTCTTCGGAACGGCGTCCATTATCGTAAGTTTCAGTGCTTTTCTTGAGGGACGGACGTTCCTGACTAAGCTCTTTTTAGTGGGGTGCCATTGGACCTGCGCTCCAATTCTCCAAAGGACAGATCTACTAGTGAGTTCTTCTGACATACGCTGATAAGATTCCTTATTCTGACTCATGTTTCAACAGTGGTAATATTGCACATTTCAATACATGAAAGGCATATGTTCACCGAAGAATATCATTAGCGTTGTCATTCTTCTTCCTCATCGGTGCAATCTGTCCTCTGGTCGGATACCTCATCTCCCTAAAGTGGCCGAACTCCATTATCCGATACATCAAGTACGCACCCGTGAAAATATCCTCGTCAACTATTTCCCCTGACTAACTGACTTGATACAGCTTCCCTGTCATCTTCTCCGGTACGGGCGCCATCCCGCCAGCGACGGCCGTCAACTACGTACCGTGGACTATTGTTGGATTCATCTTCCAGTACGTCATTCGCAGACGCCATTTCAGTTGGTGGACGAAGTACAATTGTACGTATACTCTATCGTGCTTCCTAGCGCGGACATTCAATTCTCTTGCTTGCCTTTTTACAGATGTCCTTCCTGCTGCGCTTGATTCGGGTGTTGCGATTTCCGTCATTTTGATCTTCTTCTGGTAGGCCATCTTCCTTTTTCCGGTCGGGAATGGATTATTCAAAAAAAAATATTCTCTGTCCTTTAGCTTGGAATATCCGTTGAATGGTCAGATTGGTATTAACACCATTCAGACATGGTGGGGAAACACTGTCTTCACAAAGACCGGCGACTGGAACAGCGTCAGTCTACAGACTGTTCCTGACGGGCAGACATTTGGGTGAGTCTCTGTTGAAGATCCTGTCGTCATCAGAACCAGGTATTGACGGTTGTCCTTCCAGCCCTACGACATGGTAGAAATTTTCGACATTCTTGCGCGATGCTTATCACTCGCTTGGGGGTTTTGTCTTCGTGTCATCCGTGTAATGAGTAAATCGGTTTCTTTTTGTGTGTTTTGTTTATATGTTACATTACGTGTGCCATGTTGTTTTTTTGTTGTCTGTACGAATAGATGACGTAGAAAGACGATTTTTTTTCTCGTTCTTTATCATCGTTCTGACATGATTGAGATACTGATGGCTCTAGAACGGCTGTAGAGGGATATCTGCGGTATTCGTGTCGATGTAGGCAGTAGATATACTTGTCGACCTTCAAGTCGCTTTACCATTTGGAGACGAAGTTTTGACAAACAAATTATCTGCCAAGATTACAAGAATCCCGCTTACATAATCTGGCAGTTGCTCGGTCTCATAACGATCTTTTGCATTTGCTTTTTGCATTCAAAACAACTTTTGCCCCTAGCGTTGTTCTTGTCGATTGGGATCCTCGTATGGAAAAAATCTGAAGGAACGTAGCATCGCGGTTCACATGATTTCCCCGTGCTTTGGTATGAATCGACGTGCCGGAGGGACAGGAGCAGAAATCGGGCTCCGTGCATATCGTATACGAGCACGCACGTATAAATACGGCACTCATACGAGGACGACCGTACTTTTACGGCCTGTATAAGTGACCTCCACTGGTCGGTACGGATACGGGATGCCCGTACAAGGCGCATACGCCGTATACGAAAACTTTCTCATGAAACATCTACTCAAGGGTTTAGATGACCAATTTCTACTGTAGTTTAGCCAAGAGGGTGTCGTAAGTCTTAATCCATGACTTATATTGGTGAATTCAAAGTAAGTTATTTCTTCATGTTCTTGCATTACTCCATATATACGAGGCTCACTAATACACCTGTGATGATGTGGACTGGACTTTACAAGTCATATCGTTGGCCAAGAAGTTCTATATTAGTGCTATTTACGCCTCTGGGTCTCGATTCAATATGCAAATCTGAGCAAATTTGAGCAAAATATTGGTAAAGCTGGCAGCCGGACTCCTTCGTCCGTTTACGGCGTATCCGGTTTTTTTCTTCAGCCCTTGGTACGGGTACGGCTGTAAAAATACAGCCCATATAATCAGCATCCCAAGCCAGTACGGACATGGCCGTATGCGTATACGATGCGGGCCGTATTCGTAATTTACGGATGCGCACGGAGCCCTAAGCAGAACGAAGCTGCATGATGACTTGACGCATAATGGTTGTGTTGTTGACTGATGAACTAGTGCTCGTGGGTCGAGGCTATAGGAACAAGCACATTTCGTGTCCGAGCGAACAACTCCGGCTGGATGACATGCATTCTCGGTTCAGCTGCGTCTTTGAAGCACCTTTCTTGCCTGTGTCATAGCGAAAATTTCCTTCAAGTTTGGGCGACTTGAGCGTGATCCGGAGGAATATTCATAACTCACCAATTTCGTAGCTGTACGAAATATCCGTCCTCGGTAAGCTTCTCTCCGTCAAACGCACGACTTTTATATTCCTTCCGAGATGGTCGCGGAACACATTACTTCTATATGCCACCGATGGGACCGTAGACGGTCAGTGAAGGCACCTGGGGATCGGGATGCGAGAAGAACGGCTTCTTTCTTCGCTGTACAGTGTACATTGAACTCGCATTGACTGTCTGCGCGCGGATGGTGCGTATGTTGGAATGTTCTACCGCTTGACTCGAAAGAGTCTGACCCTTCGCTTAATCTGCAATCTGCACAATCGCTCGCCAATTGTAATGAGCGCTCGCCACAAAAATATTTGCCCGGCCCCGAGGCGGGAGCGATCACGGTCACGTGGCATCACATTTGGCCATGCATATGTACTTCCGCCGGACTCGGATCACTTTAGTCTGAAGTTAATCCTTGATTTCCATGTGCAAATCACAAGTTATCTCCATTCTGCTAGTCAGATATCAAAACGGCAAGGATGCACATATGTTATGCTTTAGGGTCGATATCTGAAGCTCCCAGCTTCTATCTTGCCGCTGTATTGAATTCGAACTAACCGCTAACCGGACTTTCCGATCCCTAAAGCTTCCCCTATGCAATAAATCTGAGAGACGCTCATTCTCCGCCTACTTGTTTCTGCCAAGTTTCCAAAGCTTCCGATCAACCGCAATGGACTTGCGATATCTGCGCCCGTACGGATCTATCACCTTATGGGTAAGTGTCCTCGGAACGCATATTAGAATGCTCGCTGCGCCCCATCGTCCTGGTAAAAATCAGACCTTTTCTCTCTGATTCATCGTCACTCATTCATTTCACGTTCCTTTGACTTATACGACTTTGACAACTTTCATGTTCCGACGTCTTTGTGCTTTGCTTTTCTGCCTCCTCTCAAGTATAATACCTTCGATCCTTGCTCAACTTCCAGATAAAATTTATGGAGTAAATCTTGGTGTGTATCGTCTTGCCGATCCAAAGCATGTTCTTACTAGCTACCTTTAGGCTCATGGCTCCTTATAGAGGTGAGAGCTGGCGAACTTTTCTCTTCCTAAGTATTTCTTTACTGTTTGCATAGCCATGGATGCTTCCCAAGGAATGGAAAGCGATGGGCGGTGAAATTTGTGATGACTGTTCGGATTGCATAGCATCAGAATTGTGCGTGAGATGCTCTGTTTTGGTAACCATGGCTCATTCAGAGGTTTTCTAGTGCTTTCGCCCAAGCGTATCCAGACTCCGTTGATGAGATATTCGATAGTCACTGGTGCGTCTCCCTAGGCGCTTGCTGGGTGATTTTTATTAAGACGATGATTGGTCAGGTCAACTTGGTTCACGCAGAGCGATGTCGATAACCTCGCATCTTGGGGGATAAACACAGTTCGTCTCCCGGTAAGCGTCAAACATCTCGGAGCCTGAGTTGTCAGGGTTAACCATTCCTACGATTGTGATAGCTTGGCTACTGGATCGTAGAGCCTCTGGTCGATCGTAAAACCGAGTTCTTCCCTCGAGGCGGTATCAAACAGCTGGTGCGGCTCCTTTCAACTTGGGGTTTATTTCATGAGCATCTCAGTTACAGAGTAGAAACGAGGACTGAGGCAACTGAAAGCCGCTGGAATCAAAGTGATTTTGGACCATCATGCTCTTCCGGGTGTTTCGAGTCCCAACCAAATGTTTGCCGGCAGGTGAGTCATCTTCTGCGTCATACTTCACGGACGTTCTTCTGATTCATTTCCCCAGATGTACCAGTGATGTTCAATTCTATGTATGTCGAGCCCTCCTTGAGGAGTTGCTAGAAGTCCTGACACCAAGCCGATAGACCGATTACAACTACCATCGTGCCTTGGTTTGGACTGCCGTCATGACCGCTCTGAGCCATCTTGATTCCGACTTTGCAAGTGTTGTCGGTATTGAAGCTGTTAATGAACCGATACAGGACGCTTCGCAGACACCAGACTATGGAGATTGCGAGTACCTTTCTGAGTAACTTGTGTGATTTCGATTGACATGTTTCCCTCCGGTCAGTCCAGAAGAACTTCGTCAGAGTTATACGTGCCGTAGAGACTCTCCTCGGTGTTGTAGACCTGAACTCTACGGCACCCAGTGGACTGCTCGAGAAGCTCTTGCCCAATACACTGAACGCAACTAAGTCCATTCTTGGAGGCTCTGTCTATGGAGGCTCTATTGGGACGGTGCTCCTCGATGCGGCGCCTATGATCGCTGAGATAGCGTTCAAATACGGCTTTGACTCCATCCTTGGTGGCGGATGTCCAAACAAGACACCGTTGACTTCGGTGTAAGCATTTAAACTATGTAAATCTCTCAAGGGCACTAGAATGAACTGCCTGAACGTTAGGTTTATGGACATTGGTTGGCAGTGGAACAATCCGTCTAATCCCGCGGATGCAGCGATAGGACGTCAAGCCTACGACAATCATTTGTATTATGCGTTCGTAATTTTTTGTTCTGCATATTCTGGAGAATGACAGCTGACTTATGCATTTTATTCAGGTATGGCGGAGTAGCCAATGCGACTGAGGAGGCTTACCTTACAAGCATTTGCAGTGAGCAACTGGGTAGTCATGCGTTTAAGATTTGATCTAACTCAAGTCCGTGAACAAAGACCTGGATCGCGTAGAGAACGATGCAGCATTGGGAAATACACCACTATTCTTTGGAGAATGGTCTTTGGCTACTCAGTGGACCCCTACGGACGAATTCTTGATGAAATGGGCAGATGCTCAGAAGAGAGCTTATTCTGAAGGTGCAGGCTGGATGGTGAGTTTCAATTTCTGTATAAGAAGGAATCGCTGAAAGTGTACACTCCTGACTATACAGTTCTGGAGCTTCAAGATTGAGAAGTCGGAGGAAGCTGGTGATTACCCTAGAGTTTGGTGAGTACGCTTCCACGTAAACCGATATTGACCCTCACTTTGCGCCGAATTACTTTATCGATTCAGGTCGTATTCCGAGGCCATCGAAAGGGGATACATGATGAAGGATCCGTCGAAACTCAATGACGAGCACGTCTGTGATCACTACATCAACAGCACATCCACGAGCGCCTGATTGGCAAGCATCAGTTCGCTTGCTCTACTGATTGATTCGATAAGGGAAGACAGTAGCGGTGGGCCATCTCTTAGCTATCCGGCATTTACAAGGATTCTAGTCTTCAGTCGTTCTTTCGTATATTCCACTCCTTACTGAGAAATTCCTCTCTTTAACATTACTGTTTTAATTGTCTCAGTTGGAGTTTGGGCGGACCTCTGCACGATTGGTAAATACTTTTTGAGACGACCCTCGCAGGATCGTGAGTAGTCGAAGCTCAGTTAGACCAACGAGTCACGTCGATCCGACCCGTCTTAAAACTACCAAAAACCATACTAGCAAAAGACTGATTATATTATACCCACAAGACCCTCAGTACAGTAAACATCAAAGATAGGCCAAAAGCAACGAGAGCGTCGAAAGCCACAAAAAAGGACCCAACAGGATGAAGAAAGGAAAGCACAGGCCGTGTGCCTATTCAAAAGCAGCTGGGCGAACATGATAGTGGTTTGCGGGGGTCACCAGGCTAAAGCGAAAGAAAGATGTCGATGCTTGTGCAAACATGATGTGATTGGCAGACATTAGGAGGGGAGAAACGTGCAACGTGCTGATAATGCGTGCATGCATCCGTGCGAAAATCCGTGAGTGCGTAGCGATGATCGAAACAAGAAAAAAGACGGGTATTATCGTGGAAAGAGATGGAGAGAGGAGCGAAAAGCACACTGTCGGACAACCCGTTTGATTGTAAGTCTTGCTTAGAAGACAGCCGAGAAGACCAACGCTGTTCCGATGAGGCCAGCGAGTGCCTGCAGGCTGCGAGACTTGATATCAAGAACGAGCACAGAAGCGCCGCTTGCGGTACTCTGTGATGAAGCTGCAGGGTCGGAGCTGGATGCAGTACCAGAAACCTGGTTCGCAGCGTCAGACCGCGTCGCCGCAGTGCTCCTCGTGGCTGTCAAGGAGCCTGTAGCAGTCAAGGCGCCAGTTGCGGAATTAGATATGACAGTCTGAACGACTGATACAGAAGCGGATCCAGTACTAGTGCCATTTGCTCCTGAAACAGTCGTGGAGACGGCTGCGTCACCGAGATACGTAGGCGCAGGGGACGCGGTGCTCGGATCTGATAGTGCGCCCGTGCCGAATGCAATACCGTCTTGTTCCTCCGTCGGATCGACCGTCTTTCCACTCGCGTCCGCAATGGCGAAACGGCCTGTCCAAGTCAAGTTTCCAGGAGCGGCAGGGGTCGAGAATTGATAGAAGTAAATTGCGGAGTTCACTGTAACCTGGCCAGGTGGAGAGAAATCCGGTTAGTGCACATACGGACGCTATAACACCGAGGAGGTTACCGATGGGCAGGTAAAGCTAAATCTCGTGTCCTTTGTACCGTCAACAGTTGCAACGGCTATAAACAAATAAAAAAAAGGGGAAGAAAAGTCAATCAAGAATGCCATTTTAATGTTCACGACTTTAGCCACGTACTCGTGAGGTGAACCATCTCTGAGTTTGAGCCAGTCATCAACTCAATATTCATAGTCGTCCACTGGCCCGTGGGATCCGTCGCCCAAACAACGTCACAGTCCGTCCCAGTGTTGTAAACGTTACCAGGAGCAGGCTCGAGAGGTCCGACTTGCGCCAAAACGGCAAGCGCAGGGAGGACGATGGCAAGGAAAAGTGCCTTCGACATTGTGTTGGTATAAGTGCTGTGTGAAGTACAACGACGGTATAAAAAATGCAAGAAAGCGTCTAGAAGAAAAGAAGCATGAAAAATCGGGCAAGAATGAGCGAAATGCAGAACCAGTCAGCACAAGTCGTTAAAGTGAAGGACGGAGACCAAAACAGCCCACCTTTTATGCAAGTACGCAAAGGCTGAGAAAGAGCGACGGTGTGCCGTTTGGATGGGCGTGAAAAGAGCGACAGATTGTGGATGGGGAGGAGGGGGCGAGTCGGACGGGCGCGACACACAGATGAAGGGAGAAATAAAGGCGCGATTAGATCACACAGAGCGGCCTATTTCGACCTGTCTAGTGCCGCAAAAATATATCGTTTCTGAACTCCTCGCGTCGTGATAGGTCCGGCTGACATCGGCCAGCTCATTTTTCCGCAGAGCTGTGCTTGATCATCAGCAAGTTTCATTCAGCATCCTAGTCAGCCCTAGAGAAGCATGCCTTGCAAGTACGTCAATAGAATTGGTACTGGCTGCTAGCGACGAGCGGCGGCGACGGCGACGATGACGACTACTTGGGCTGCTTTGCAACTTTTCTAGAAAATTTCCGTAGAAATTGATCCTGGTAACGTGGAACAAGAGTAAAATTAATGATGAAGCCAGGCACTCCAGGCAACTTACATCTATTCTCGTGTCGTATCGGTCTATTTTTCGCCGACGAAAGAGCCTCGACTGTGCTAGAGTAGAAAGATTCAAAGGCAGTTAGCTGTAAACCAGCTACGACTGCTACGACTTCTGAGATCCTGGCTGCCACTTGGTTCTCGTCAAGAATCAAAAATTAGAAAAAATGGAAGGAGTGATCGCGGATCATCGGAACGCCAATCTTATTCTTGGCATGATCAGCGCTGATCGATTGCAACAAGTTTCATCCGTTGCATATGTAATCTGTTCCGACGGTGGTCGAAACGCGCAGGAAAGCCATTTGAATAATCCCCGAGACTTCAAAGCGTTCTGAAGTAAGTACTAGAAAATCAGCAATAACCTTGCGATCAGAATCTTTAAAGGAAAGTACTGGCGAGATGGGAATGAAAGTGATCATCGGAATTGTTCAGCTACGAGAGCCCGCAAGTGTTCCCTGAATTCAATGGTCGTTGACACGGTCATACCAGCGTGGCCAGCATACCCGGTCGGTCGAAGCTATTTAAAGAAAGGAATTATCATTGATGCCGATTTGGAGGACATGCGGTGCATCTCCAAACTAAAGATGTTTGCTAGACTCTGCGAACACAAACAGATAATGTGGAATGATAGGTTATATCAGTCTTCAGATTCGAAGAAGCCTTATGCACCATCACAGTAATATGGACACAAAAGCGATCAAATCTTATGTCGTGATCGCTTTATTGATGATACTAATGAAGCGCGCAATAAGAACGGAGGAATATGATGAGAGTTGCGAAACTTCCAAGAAATTCCGACCAGTTTTGTCGAGAGGAGTATTAGTACTAAAGTAAAGCCTCTCTGGACAAGTCTGTTCATTTGTGTTTCCACGAAAGACGGCACCGAGATTCAAGCAGTTAACTTATTCTCACGGCTTGGATGGGACGCCCACGGACAGAGGCAGCAACGAGAGGCGCATGTAGTAATAAAAGCCACGTCCGTGAGAGAGTCGTGATGAGAAACCGGAATGAGGACAATGATAGAGTTCCACGTATGCACAGCTGTAACCGTGGGATCGACGCGCACACGGAAGCATCTATAAAACAATTCGGACACGTTACACGACGAACGAACGTCTTGTTCCTCTCCTTCCTCCTCCATCCGTAACCGTCAAAGTCCAGATCCATTCTTTCGGTATCACGGCTTCTGAGTGAGAGACGCCATGATGCTGTCGCAGGTGCTTGTCCTCTCGCTGGCTCTCGCGCCAAATCTCGTTTCTGCTGCACTCTTCCCTAAGAACTCGCAAGTCAAGATGATCGGACATAAGGAGTTCAAAGAGGCTATGAAACAAAATGTACGCCTTTCTTTAGATGTTACTACTTTTCGGATTGCTTAAGCGTTTTGTTCTGTCCAGATGACTTCGGTTGTCGCGTTCGTGGCACCTTGGTGCGGAGTAAGCCTTCCTCCCACGACCTCATAAGTGCCCTCCCTAATGTCCTGTCTAGCATTGTCAACGAATGGTGCCGGAATACAGCAAAGCAGCTCTTGGAGTTCATCCCTTAATACCCTTCTATGCCGTGGATTGTGATGCAGCAGCAAACAAACGGCTATGTGCCGACCAGGGAGTGAAGGGATTCCCAACTGTCAAGGTGAGTTCGACGTAGTTGTTTCAAACGTGCATAAGATGCTGATCTGTTCGGTTTTAACAGCTCTTCCCTCGAGGAAAGCAAATGAAGCCCGTCGAATTTGATGGTCCACAACGCTCGGCTAGCGAGTTTTACTACTTCGCTCAGCGCGGAATTCCAGGCAAATTCAAGAAAATTCATCAGTTCGAGGAAATGGACCAGATTAACGACAAAAAGGTCTCTGTCTTCTCTTAAATTATTATTCACATAATATTGACTAAGGTATTCCTTAGATTCTGAATAAACACCGCGCTTTGTTGATGAGAAAGAAGGGCAAGCAGCCATTATTATGGTCCGTACTCGCGAACAAATACGGCGATGACATCGAATTTTTCTCCCATCGTGACCGACGTGGGAAGAGCTCGGTGAAAATGGGCTTTGAGGCTGGTGAGCCTGACGAGTCAAAGGTGCTCATTTATCCCGCTGGTGAGACCAAGCCGGTACAATTCATGGGTTCGTCCATCTTCAACGTCCTGATAGACTTTCCACCGCCGATGTCTAACCTTCTGTGCAGGCATCTTGAAACACGACTCGCTCTCGAAGTTCTTCGACTCTCTTCTTGACGGCACAGCCAACCTTGAAGAACTGAACGCAGCAGCAGCCGCAGAAGAATTCACCCCGGACCCAGAGGAACTCGAGATCCAGCGCCAACAGGAAGCAGAGATGCTCAAGCTTGCACACGGGGGTTTCGCTGACATGATCGACTTCGAGCAAGCCCTGAAAGACGGTAGCGCGAAGAACTTCCATGACACAAATGGATACCCTGGAATGATGGGCGGTGCGCAGCCTAAGGCTGGCAATGCAAAGAAGCAGGAAACCAATTCGAGCTCCAGTTCAAGTTCAAGTTCGACGAAATCGAAGAAGATTAAGATGCCGATGACGGATGAGGCAGGACAGGTTCTGATGGATGTGCCGACTGCGGCAGCGACTGCGACCCCGACAGAAACTCAAGTTGAAGAAATCAGAGAAACATCTACGCCTGAGTCGGTGCCTGAGCAGGAGTCGGCACCTGAGCAGGAGACGGAGCCAGAGGCCAAGGAAGAACCAGTGCCTGGGCCAGAAGTCGAGTCCCAACCAGAGCCGGTTCCTGAGGCTGAGCCAGAAACTTCAAGTTTCGTCGCAGAAGAAATTACCGCTGAAGGAACTACGCCCGCACCCGAGCCACCTGTCGAACCCTCAAAAGAAGCAGACGCAGAAGAGCATGTTAAAGACGAACTTTGAGTGTGGCCGGTTTTCCTGTTTCCTTCAAGTGTACTTTACAACTGTTTATACAATGTTTATTCTGCATTTTCGCAATACAATTTCTGACACTTGAAGAACGAGCTATCTGGTGCAGTGATCAAATAGTAAGGCACAGGAAATCAGCGGTGGGTATAAGTCTTGACGAATCGACACGGTGACCGGCTGAGAGAATCCGGAATGACACAATGACACTCCTCGCTAGTCCTCCATACGGTGAACCTAAGGATGATAATGATCATTCTCCATGATGATGCTAATCTATGAAAGTTACCTCTGATGCTACAGCAGTCCATTCCCGGAGAGCCCGTATGTATTCATCCCGCCCATCGTCTACCACAACATCCGGATTCCAAACCACGATGGATTGGAACGTTTGCATAGCTTTCAGAGTTTTGACCTCGCCTTCGTGCTCATTGGAGTTGAGAACGAGACTCGGATCTGTCATATCGTCATTGAGATCGATTCCAGAGTGATTCGGAGAGAACTCGCCGACGTCTTCATCGTCATCAACCTCGATAGGTTTCGAATGCCGAGTCCCTCGCGTCGACGCTTCCCTCCTTCCATTTATCCTTTTGCTCCCCTCCACATCATTAGATAAGCTTCCTCGCGGGTCGGTATTCTTCGATGATGCTGCATCGGAATGTAAAATGACACCTGTGTAACCCTCAGGCAACGGCACTTCGACGCCAACGACGCGACGTCCGCGAAAAGCCGCGACCAACCTCTTTCCCAAACCCAGTTTCCCATTTCCATTCATCATAGACTTTTTCTCTGAATGTATCCCATTCGTGGCCGCAGACTTCTCTTCTACAGTGATATCTGAGGAGCCTGGCGAAGAAGACGACGCAGAAGCGAACGACGGCGACGACTCCTCGTTCATCTCTCTAACGCGAAAGAACGTGGCTATAGGCGCAGGACCAGAGTACGCGATGTGAAAGGGCATGAGCTGCGGGCTGCTCGCACATGAAACCAATGGCGTCCCTGCAGCTGTAATCTGGATCTTTGCAGGAGCCATGATTGAGGTTGATGAGGAGTCGGAGAACGCGGCAGAGAGAGGAAACGTCACATTCGCGTGACGTCACAGGAGGCACGTGTGATGCATGCTTTTCCTGTCCGTTACTTTCACACAACTGGCATCTTGTGGCATTGGAGTATCAAATAAATGAATTCCTCTCATTCTTCTCAAGAGTGCTAATGAGAAGACAGGACTCTTTTCACAGGGAGAATTGGTTGATTCACTGGCAGTGTCGGAATGTCGGTATCGTAGTGAAAACTTGAACGACACCCAAGTGGACACACTTGAGATTGATAGTGTCTGCCGACATAAAGAGAGGCGAGTATCTTCTTATATAAACCAGTTACCTAGGTCTTACAGTTCATCTCTGGATCAATCAGGCCTACCGTTGGCTCGGCACCGCCGAAGGCGTCTTTGCCGTCCTGGAATGCCCACGCTCAAACGGGCATTCGGTACCGCACCCAGATATGCGTCTCGAGCAGGGTTTGTGGGAAATAAGCAAGAGAGAATAGCTCATTTCCCTGAGCTCCACGTATGCCAAACAGCCAACAAGATGGATGCGATCTCCAAAGCTCCTATAAGTGCATGGGATGCGGCTCTCAAATGAGCATTCTTGTGTCTCCCGTTTCCCTACGTCGCAAGTTCGCGTACAAGCCATCACGAGTCACTGTAATGACCATGATCCTACGGTGTTTATTTGCTTTAGCACTATTGCGGGGCCTCGCCGCAGCGGCACTCTTCGCTGAGGACGCACTTGTAAAAGTAATTGGACGTGATGAGCTTAGGGCTGCTTTGAAGGGAAAAGTATGTGATCGATTGCTTCCTCAATTTCTTCGTCCATTGACTATAATCTTTGCACGCAGATGACTTTCGCTATTGCATTCGTGGGCTCGCAATGCAGTGTAAGCTTCTCTCATACTGTCAGAATCGTATTTCAAACACATTTCTGACTTCATGATAAGGATTGCGAGCCACTGGCACCACAATACGAGAAGACTGCGCTTAGCCTCTATCCACTTCTGCCGATGTACGCTATAGATTGCCAAGAATCGGCAAATGAACAATTGTGTACGGAACAGAACGTAACGGATCTACCAACCGTGAGGGTAAGTCAAGGTCCCATTCCCTGGGTTCGTCATTCTCACTTTTGCTAACTCACACCTAGCTGTTCCCTCGAGGGCAATACATGGACCCAAAGGACTTCAACTTGACAAAAGCGAGATATCAGCGACTGATCTGTATTACTTCGCGCAACGCAGTGTTCCAAATAAAATCAAACTACTCCGCTATTTCGAAGATATTGACCAGATCAATGCCAAACGAGTGAGTGTCTCTTAAACACTTCAAGTCAGACTGCCTAGATTTTCTGTAGATCTTAAAGAAGCCAAGAGCTCTCTTGATGAAGAGGACGAATAGGCTGCCGCTCCTCTGGTCTGTTATAGCAAACAAGTACAGCGACGACATTGAATTTTTCTCTCATCGCGACTGGCGTGGTAAAAGCTCGATTAAAATGGGACTGGAAGCTGGAGAGGAAGGCAAGTCAAAGGTTCTCATTTATCCAGCGGACAAGAAAAAGCCTGTACAGTACGAAGGTCCGTCATCGATTCGTCTTGATCATATGATGCAATGCGTTCCTGATCATTTCTGACCGTAAAGGCTTGCTGAAGCTCGATTCCCTCTCTTCTTTCTTCGATTCTCTTCTCGACGGCAAGACGAGCATTGACAAGCTAAATGAGAAAGCGGCCGCAGAGGAGTTCGTTCCGGACCCGAAGCTGGTTGAGATCGAGGAACGACAAGAGTTGGAGATGGTCAAGCTTGCCCATGGAGGTTTTACGGATCTGTTTGATTTCGAAGCTGCTATTCGGGATGGTAGCGCGAAGAACTTCCATGGCAAGCAAGGCTACCCTGGGATGATGGGTGGTGCTGTTCCGAAAGCCACTGGATCGCAAGAGAACTCGCTGCAATTGAACGAGTCAAAGATGCCGGTGACGGATGGAGCTGGACAGGTTGTGATGACTACAGCGACTTCTGGGGTGACGACTGCTGCTCAGAGTGATAATGCAGCACGAATCACGCAAGGTGAGCCAACAGGATCGTAGATCGAGACGGAGGTCTTGCTCACAATCATCAAGAAGGAAACATTCAGGTGCCAAAGGATACCATTCCAGGACCAACTTCGACTTCAGCTACAGAGCGAAGTAAAGACGAACTCTAGATATTTCAGTGCTATGTAGTGTGATTAATATGATGTATATTCAGAAGAGTCTCGACGTGGATTGACATACGCGCGACGTCACAACGGTAAACGTGATTTTCTCAATTATTCGCACCGTGTCGCCAGCTAGTCACTCGAGAAATTTGAAGTCATGACGTCTACAGACAGATAATCTGATCCATCCATCTCAAGTGAAGTCGAATTCTGATTATTCCAAGTAACAATTTCATTGATGGTGATACTATCAGCACTACAAAGTTGTCCGGAGCTATGATTTCAAAGGTTCAAACTGGTATTTGCGTACAGTAAACTCGTAAGGGAGGTATAATCGCGTCCGTGCGGACATCTTCAGGACGTATCAGTGCTAGGCTCGGGCTTGAGAGTCAGTCTGTCTTGCACAAGTTGGGCAACGACCGTGCCGTTCAATGGTATGTCGTTTCCTTGGAAACCTTCTGGATAAATTGGGAAAGGCGAAATGTTTGGACGAGTGAATGTCCTATCCCAAGGCAATTCTTGTGAGTGAAGCAATCATACAGGAATTGTATATCCGAGAGCTCACTCGTTATTCCATACACCATAATGTTTCATACCCAGCGCTCGCGTAGTGAACTCGTAATCAAATGCGACGCCTCCTGGGTAGAAGAACTCGATAACCGTTGCACGGCGAGTGGGTCTCATCCAAAGAAGCGAAGTTAATCCATTTCCATGCACGCCCATCATGATCTGTAAAAAGAATTTTAATTGGAAACCCATCTTGTAGACCAGGAAACGGCGCATACAGTCGTTCGACCCGCAAGCTGAATTTGCTCGGCCCGCGTCAACTTATCCATATTCACGACATTTACTTCATATCCATATCTGTCCCTGAGTTTATACAGTTCCTGGACCAGCTTCTCGTGATCTGCTTGGCGCAGCATTCGACGACCCCATTTCTGCCGCGAGATATAAGTTATCACGAACTTTTCGTATTCGGCCGTGCCGTCCGGATTTGGCCCGTAGATCCATTGTGTCCCGGCCCCGCTAAACTCGAGGACGCTTCGCCTCATAGGTGACCACCACTGTTGACTTCCGGGAAGTACGAATGCGTTGCTGGCAGAGCGCCAAGTGATCAAGAATGGTTCGCCCTCACCCGCAGAGGCACGGTCTGCTAATAGTACTCGGTCAAAGACGAAAGGTACTTGCATTGCTGCGCGATCCGCCCAATCTTCCTTGAATTCCATGCTCAGGGAGGGAAAGGCTCCCCGGGTCACCCATTGGTTCATAGAGGCATAGTCACGCCATTCCGTAGTACTGACATGCCTGAAGATCATTCGCCTCGGCGGAGGCAAGTTTGTTTGACCATCAGCAGTGATGAAGATATCGAGGGAGGAATATGCCCTCCAAAATCCAAAGAACAATTCTGCGGCCCAATGACTGGATTCGGTGTTCAGACAAATGTATAAATAACATGCTGTGCAGCACTCACTAATAATGTTTAATGAACTGTTTCGGATCAGTATTCATAAAGCTTACTCCATCTAATCGAATCGCGCTTTGCGTCCCGAAGATAACTCGGGCTTCTTCTGGAGTGACGATGCGGATATCTTTCTCCGATGGCTTGCGTTTTGCTCTTTCCACGGGGCCATTGAATATTTCATACCCGGAAGAAGTCAAAAGTTTTGGTTCAGGAATTTCCTCAGGTGTCGAGGTTACGACAAATATTGTTCCGTTAAATACGTAAAGCTTGTCCAGAGCAGTCCACCCTAGCATACATATGATCGTCAGTATATACACTCTGCCAAGCTGTAGCAAGAAAGCAAGAATAGGCTTGGCCGATTTTCGTTCTATTTATAATCTCGCTCCGACGCGCCAAGACGTAAGGAGCAAATACTCACCGGGAGTGTGTGCCACAATCGTCGTCTCTGGTACCCTCGTGCCCGTCCAGGACAGCCTCGGTTCTGGAAAACGATTATTTCCAGGCTTCACTCTGACCCTCTGAGACTTCGCAAGCACATCAAGATATCGTGAAGTGATTGGTTCGACGTGCTGGTGGCCGTTGCGCGTTATGAACAAAAGGAAGAAGAGTAAGGCGGAAAGCAGACCGAGTTCTCGCCGAGTGGGAGTGAAGTCGAGGGAATGTCTCATATGCCTCATCTGAAGCCGAGAAGGAACGAGAAACCGACTGTACAGTCGCGAGAGCTATGATACGATACGAGGCCACAGCGAGGTGGGGGTGTTCGTCAAAGGATGGTTCGGGGCCATCTGTTTGTGTTTGAATGACCGCCATGTTCGTCTACATCAGTCCGAATCAAAATGATAAACCCGCTGATACTCGAAAGGGTGCGACTCGGAGTGCATATAGTCGATGGGCGTCGTGATTCCGGGTTCGGATGTACAAACGGAGTCCACAACAGCGCGGCACAGTCACATGGCCGTAAGTCTCATCAAACGGAGGCTATACTAGTTCCAATAATGGTAACCTACAGGAAGACAACGCATACCGCGGAATTCAAGTTTCGACAGCTCCGCACGAGACGGCAAAGAATCGCCGACCCCTGTTGTTGAAAAGGCACCTGAATTCCTGCTGGATATATATAGATAACTTCTCGGTTGGATCGAGGAAGTAAAACCGCCAGAGCGAAAGTCGAGCAGTCGCTGCATAGATGTGAGCTGCATTTGACCATCCTTGCCCTGACGTAGCCTGCTTACGATAATTCTTCTATCAAAATATTCGTAGTTCTGTAACATCGAAGAGGCACTAATAATATGGAATATATCGTTGTTCATACTACAGACCGTATGCCCGAAGAAGGATGAGGATGAAGTTGGACAACGCCGAAAAAGAATGAAATTTCCCATCGGCATCGCGGATCTGTAAGGATCATGCGCTCCTCCTAGGCGTTAACGAAAAGATAAATACTTTTAATGTGGCCCCACGGCATTCAATGGTCATTTGCATTGTCGAGAGCTACTCCTTCCACATTCGAAACTTGATCTGTCCAAGGACACTGTGATTATTCTCGAATACATGCTAGAATTGAGTAACAACTCGCCTGGGATGCTGCAATCTCTGCCTCTCTCTTCATTACAAAGAAGCTGCTTGCATTTGCCGCAGTCAGTAAGACATGCTTTGGCATGCATCGAGCCACCATAGTGGTATCCGAAATCATCTGTTCTCGCCGGAATGCAAGAACTGAATGGGGTCCTTTATCACAGTGGATGATATGGGCAGCATCAACAGGTAGATCAGAGGAGACGGAAAATAGCTCGAGGACCTTGTTACCAAAAAAAAAGAAACAGTACTGTTTTTCCAGAACGTGAATGTACGAGTTAGGGTGAAAGGCGACATTGCATCTGAGCCTCTCGTGCAGCAAATCTAATCTGATCCTCCAAGCCGTGTTTACCCGCCAACGTGAACGTCCGCATACTGGCATTTTCATCACAGACATAATGTGCCAATGGTATCCTTGGCCAACTTGAGAGCACGATGCGTCTCATATTTCTGAGGCCCAAGGAAACCGGTAAAGGCGAGTTCGATAGTCAAGACTGGCAGTATTCGAGTCTCGGTCGGTTGGTTCTGCTGGCGTGCGGGCTTGAGGCAGCGAGAACATATCTCGGAATATCCAATTAGACCGCAGAGACAGAACCCATCACCAGATTGGAGGATGACATCCGAAAACTCATTGGCGGCGAACGGTTCTCGGACGCAGAATAAAGTGACGGACGATGTCGGCTATATAGGACCTACAGATTTAATATAGGTTGCGTCCATGAGACTGTTGTGAGGTGCTTAGATGTCCAAGCGTTCCAGTGGTGGCCCAGTACGACTCTCAGGTTCCTATGGTAAAAATAATAGATTTCCGGTTTATTGTATTCGTTCCACTAATGTATAGGAGAAGGGAACTGGTGGACCAAAGTTGATCATCTCCCAGTGATAATAAGTGCGAGGTTTTTTAGGCAGAACATTTGCTCAAAACGGAGCAAATACAGGCTGGCGACAGAAACAAGATCAAAGGGTCGTTTTATTGTCCTATTTGTCCAGTTGATCCCCAAGTACGCGGCGATAGCCGAAGAGCTATAACATAACCGAAGAATGATAGCCGAAGGTGATATAATATCGAGTGCTACTTTCTTCGTTTTTAGGCAGTCTCAGCTCAGTCTAGCACGCACTCCATGACTTCCCTACTCTGGACAGTAGTATCACTAGCTCTACGTAACTGGTAATTGACCGTCAAACACGCAAAGGTTGTCGATTCAAGAAGTAGTACCATGGCCATGTGCGATTTGATCATCACTCAGTGATTGCAAACGGGGAAGAAAATATACATATGTACCTTTCGGCCTACAAAAGTTTGCTTTGTTTCATATCCAAATGGTTGGAGTTACTTGAGGCCACCAAAATGCATACCGGAAAGGAATTTTTATCAGAATGATTGATCGCACACACGATTTAGAGGATAAAAAGGACTACAGTAAGTGCTACGCATCCCCTCGATTCTGATTTCTACTTTCAGTCAAGACGTCAAAATGGAATGGTAAAGGATGATAGATGGTCAACAGCGAGGTTGTGGTAATGTATATAACCTTGTGGGAGCTCATCATAGAAGAGCAAGTGATGGATCTAGTATCTATCGATAAAAGACAAGATTCAGGAGAAACTCCAGAGAAGCATAGAAATTAGTATCTCCTATAGTCTTCAGGCAATTTCTTAAAACATACTATGCATGGAAGGACAGGTCGTATTTTATTGGGATATTGATAAGCACTAGAGAAGGACTGCTTCTCGAGAATTACTGAGTGCAGGCGTCCTCCCCCCCCCCCGAGGTATTCGGAATTTGACCTTGCTTAGAGAGATGATTTGGAGCAAAACGGTAGTAGTAATCTAAATGTGAAGGAACTAACCTGAGATGCTGCTTTCTCCATCTCTGACATCAAAACAGAATGAAACTCGTCCACGCCTTTTCTGAGAAGACGCTGTTTGCAAGAGCTACAGCTGGTCAAGATCTGGTCTGTTAAGCGATCAACTGAGATTCCACCCTTTGACAAAGGACCCTCCGTGAGCATCCTTTTCGCACCAATCACGTCTTGACAGATATCCAAACACCAACTTGGCACTCGAACACCCTTCAATACAGCATGGAGTTCCACTTTCACAGCGCGCTTTTCATCATTGCAGTGGATGAACTGAGCAACATTAGCCGGTAGTTTCGAGATGCAAGTGAACAGCTTGCAGACCCTTTCTTGTGCCTCGTTGTGGTGCTTAAAAAGGCTGGAGACCATTTTTCCGGGTACAAGGTCCAAAGAACGGATCGAAGATTGATTTGGAAGGCAAAATCAAAGACTTGCAAATCTGCTGAGCCTTCAATCTCGTGCTCTTGACAATGCATGCTTACTAACGCGAAAGTCTGAAATCTCGCCATCCTTCCTTTGCCAAGTCGATAACGCGACTTCCATCTCATACTTCTGCGCTGCAAGCAAACCACTAGGTGCAACCTTGACTGTCGTATGCGACTTGGGCACAGGATGTATGCAACGCAGAAGGCTATTCGGGATAACACCGGATTCCTCGACATCAATGACTGGTAGACACGGAGTTAAGTCTTGGTCAAGAAGCGTTGGTGGCTGGGGAATGGAGAACATGTTTGAGAGGATATCGAGAGAACAGCCCTGACGACATAGTGGTCAAACCCATCACTCATTCGCAGCATGACGTCTGCGTACTCGTTGGCCGTGAAAAGGGCTGCGACGTATGAAAATGCTTCTGTGGATGACGCAGTACATATAGCATCGGACATGCTGTCGTCCTTGAGAAGTGAGACAGATAGAATGTATGAGCACGGTGAAGGACTGAGAAAAATTTAATTCAAGGTTGAGACAGTTTCGAACTGGACACTAGTACTAGCTATATAGTAGATAGCACCAGATGTGCAATCGAATACTGTTGGTTGCCGATCAACAGATGTACATAGGTACAAATATACCCAAACAAGACATGCATACGCTCTTACTCATACTCGACAGCAACGAGGACAATCAGGCCCCACAACATTAGTCATTGGCATCATCCACAACTACTGAGCATCCTCCCACGGTAAATGGAATGTGACCTGTCGAAGACCACCGGAATCAGTCTCGAAAGGAACGCCCGGTTTGTGCAAGAATTCACCTCAAAAGCTGTTTCCTCCATAGCACCTTTCAAATTCTTTACAAACTTGTCAGGCCCTTCCTGAAGAAATCGGTACTTGCAACCGTTGCAGTCCTTCGAATTTACTCGCTTCGAAATGTCGGCCACCGAAATCCCATTTTCTGATAAGGGACCGCAAATGGACGCCCTCTTTAATTGAGTCATATCTTGACATAAGTTCGTCCACCAAGCCGATAAGACTTTATCTCTCGGTGAATATGACAGGCTTTCTGTCTTATTGCACCCTTCGCATAGGATAAATTTTTTAAAGCGTCAGGACCCCGAAGGAAAATATCGGCAACTCTGTTCGCAACTTCGTTGTGGTATTGGGAAAGAATCAGGATAGCTCTCCCAGAAGATGGATCTAGTAGATGGATTTGAGGAGATTTTAGAAGACAATATTTGAGACTTTCTTGAGCAGCAAAACGAATCTCGTTTTCTAATCGGTGTCGGCTCGCTAAAGCGAAGGTGCGCAAAGCAGCGCTCTCGTCCACCGAGCATAGAGCGCGGATAGCATCCTTGGCCAACCTGAGAGCACGTTGAATTTCGTACTTCTGGGTTGCAAGAAGAACATCGAAAGCGAGTTCGATGGTCAAGTCTGGATCGTCGACCGGATACAGGTATCGGAGTAGAGCGTCGGTAACAATGCCAGATTCTGTGATATCGACGACTGGCAAATTCCGTTCCCCGAATTGTCCTGCGGGTATGGTGGCTTTGGGACGGGAGAACATATCTCGGAATATCGGCGATGTCATCGAGAGGATGCACTTTATAGCGTAGAAACTGAACCCATCACTGGAACGGAGGATAATGTCCGCATAGTCATTCGCGGTAAAGGGGTCCTGAACGCAGAAAGTCGATACTGGTTCAATACCATAGGTCATATCGTCGTTTGAACAGCGAGACTTTAAAGTGATGGGTGGGGATTGTGGACTTCGATGTCGACCGAAACATTGAGAAGTTGGTATAATATAGCATGCTAACACGAGGATGCTGCAAGGCATTTAGACGCACAAGAACTCAACAGCTGGTCCAGTGGGAGTGTCAATCCGAAACTGCTCTGGAAGCACCGCTTCTCTATCAATTATCCCACCTTCATGGAAATGCTTCTCGTGTTCTGGCTCAGCAGAAAAGCCGAATATTTGATAAGTCAATTGATTTTTTTATATTAGGCATAGCCGAAAGGAGTTACAGTAAATCATTTGCAAGGAAATAATTTGCGTCAACGTGGCAGACGAAGCATGGACCCTGTTCACAGTTTACTGAGTCTGGTGCGATAATGGCATTACATAAGACGTACCAGTTGTATCAGATCAGACTCAATGTTCTGTAGAACTGAGACAGACCACATACATGCGCGATGAAGGTCGAACGAAGATGGATAATATCAGAACGGATATAACTCGGAAGACGTATGTGGGACGTTGAAAGAATTCTTCTCAAAATCGTGGTGTCCTGATCGCAAAAAAAACGTCGGTTGGCGGTCGAGCAACAGACGTACATGAACGCACAAATAACTTGAAGTGTCCTGTACCGTGCAGGTGTACCTGCCCGACACCAACGAGGACGAGGTGGCTCCATAACAATGGCCATTCGCTAATGATCGTCCTTCCACGGTATTTCGAATTCGACCTATTCAACATCCTGGGAATACGTTTAAAATAGACACTCAGATTTGGTAAGAATGCACCTGAGATAACTTACTAGATTCCCTATTTCTCTCTTCGATATTTTCACGAGGTTGTTAGAGCTTTTCTTAAGACGGTGCTTGCACTCGATGCAACCACTCATGCTTTCCTAGGCTTTCCTCGAACATCCGATCTTCCAATATAGGCCCCTCCAAGGACATTCTGCTAACCATGTCTTGACATATACGCGACCACCATTCCGGTACTGAAACCCGTTTCTCAGAGAAGCGAATCTTGCGATTGTGATCCGCATGGTAGTTTTCGGCAGTACAATGAATAATGTCCGCGGCTTCGGCGGGTAGTTCAGAGGAGCTCGCTAGCGCATACGATTGCAAAACAGTAATTTCGTCAGCAGCGGGGCATAATAGCAAGGTTGGCCCACGAATCGAAGGCGGGTTCGATGTTCAGAACAGGTTCGTCCACCGGGCATATATAGTGCAGAAGAGCATTTGTAACAATTCCAGATTCTGCGATATCCACGACCTGTAAATTCCACTCCTCGGGTCCTCCGGCGAGCATGGTGCCTTGGGGAAAAGAGAACATATCTCGGAATATCAGCGAAGTCAGAGAGGAGGCCCTTGATAGCGTAGAAACTAAACCCGTCGCTTGATCAGAGAATAATATCCAAATAGTCATTGGGTGTAAAGGGGTCCTGGACGCAGAAAGCCAAGGCTGGTTCTGTAGCATCGGACATATCGTCAATTGCACTGTGAGGCAAAGTGACGAGAGGGGATCAGCGCACTTCCAGGTTGATCGAAACGTCAAGAGCTTGATATGATATAGCATGCCAATACGGGGATACTGCAAGGCGCTTAAACGCCCAAGAACTCAGTCACTGGCCCTGGCTACGATTTACTGAGTCCGGCAATATTGAGAATTACGGGACACACGACAATTCGAGTTTGACCTAAGTGAACCATAAACCGCTAGCAAATTGCCAAAGAAAATCAGAGCAAACCTGAGACGCTACATTCTTCATTTCTGCTCGCAAAACAATGTAAAGCATCTATCCGCGTTCTTGCAGAGAACACGCTGCATGCAATAATGGCACTGAGGTACAGATAGGACTTTGCACATGAAGTACTCCATCGAAAATCCGTTGGTAGATAAAGGACCGCTTGTGGCGTTGTGTATACTATTGGGACCAGCCATATCTGCGCATATATTTGTCCACCATTGCGGCAGCGGCCCGCCCGTTCCGGCTTTCGTACCACGACAGACGAAGCAAGAAATGGCTTCTACGATGGAGGTAGGTAGTGTGGAGGTAGTAGAGAATAGCCCGAGTATCCTCTTCCCAATCTCATTGTAATATTCGAAAAGATTCACCAGTGCTCTTCCGGATGCTGAGTCTAAGGAATGAATGAATGGTTCCCTAACAGATGGTATTGGAGACTATTCCACGCGGCGAGCCGAGCCTCGTCCTCAAGGTGATGGTTACATGCTAATGTGAAAGCCTGCAAAACGGCACTACCGTCACCTGAACACATCGTAATAACATTTTTGGCCCATTCGAGAGCACAATGCATCTCGTATTTCTGGGCCGCGATCAGGATGCCGAAAATCAGTTCGACTGGCAATTCTGGCTCGTCTATCGGATAGATAAAGCGCAAAAAAGCGTCTGTAACGTTTCCACGTTCCGCAATATCGACGACTGGCAGGTTCAAAGTCCTCGATTCGTCCAGTAGACCTGTGTCGGCTGTGGGAGCAATAACATGCCCTTGAATAAGGGAGAAGCCATTACGAGGAAAACTCGTGACGTAGAAGTCGAATCCGTCGCACGAACGTAGAATGACGTCCGCGTATTCATTCGGGGTGAAAGGTTGCTTGACGCAAAACGGAGTTTCCATAGACGCACAGGATAGGTATCGGGAAGACGAAGTGGACAGTGAGTGGATTGTGCAAGCGCAGGAAGTGCTTGGTGCTGAATGTGAAGCCCATGCATATTGTATGAACACGAGGACGCCATACCAATGGACGCCCAAGAATCCCTTCGATGGGTCAGCCTGACCGTCAGGTGGACATCAATCTTGTCCTTCTCAAAGCCATATTTATGGGCCCAAACACGAGATGATATATTAAGGACTTATTATATGCAGGTCGAACTGATGGAGATATGCCCGATGGAGTTTGAACTATACGCAAATTTTCGGTCGAGGGAGCTGGCATGCCTGATTGAGATGATTATCACTCGGTGGCAATAAGCATGGGGGATCTTTGATACAGGAAATTTGCTCAAAGAATCAGCACGGTGACTCGGTGAAGACGCATGCTGGTTGGTAGTGGCGAGACCGAGGCAAAGGACGATGGATTCTGGTCCATGGCGACTCTGGTCCCCGGGTAAAACTGAAACTTGTGAAAGGCCTCGACCCGGAGGTACGCGGGGATAGCCGAATTATGACATAATATTGAATTCAATTTGCGTCGCGATTCAATTCGATTGTTTTTCTAGCGACCCGGCTTCAGCTTCTCCTCCCGCCCCTCCGACCTCTTTTCCCTCCCGCCGACCTCTACCGCGCCCCTCGTTGACGATTTCGTCTTCATCGGCGCTGGATTTTTTTCTGTCTCTTACGATCTCCACGGTCTTTACATCTGTCTCTCTTTTTCACCAAAACGCTCACTGCTACATACATTTGCTTCACGCTTCCTCGATCTCAAGTTCATCCAGAACATAAGGCTTATATTCCTGTGATCAAGGCTTAAAGTATGTTGTCGCCAGAGAACATGCTTATCAAGCGGTCCCGCATGGCGCGTTACGCGCATCGTGGTCTGTCAAATGTTCTCAAAGCTCGATTTTCGCCAACTGCAGTCTGGACAATTGAAACGGAGGACGCAGAGACTGCCACCCCGACAAGGTCTATTGACGCAGAACCCCCCTTTACAATTGCGACCAGGGAAACGAGTAAGTATATTAAATTCGTAAAACTCCTTTTCTTTTTCTTATGGCAGCAGCGAGCTCTGTGGCATTGACCACTCGCATCACGACACCTACCATTTCGAGCCCAGTTTTGACGCCGACGCCGGCTCAAACAACGTCGTCATCGGTCGTGGCGACGACACTGAGCAGTAGCATCAGCATAACTGTCGCTCAAAGCACTTCCACCACCACCAGCAGCAGCAGCAGTACGACTACTTCTGTTTCGAGCACAAGATCTTCGATCACTCCCACGGTTCGTTCATATATCTTCTATATATGTTAATTTCTTTCGCATATACTCATTACCAACATAAATCTTCATGTGCATTATAGACGACGATTCCAACCGCTACTCTTGCGACGAGCGATCAGACAACAGCGCGAGTTACGCGAACCGTCAGCTCTCCTGCTGCTGTATCTTCCGGCACCTCGCTTGGGTCGGCAGCCTCTCCAACATCAAGCGGGACAGAATCATCTGGAATCACTACAGCAGGAGTTGTCGGCATAGCGGCAGCTGGTATCGTCGGTGCTGTTGTGATAGTTAGTCTGATCATGTTTTTCATTGTAAGTCCATCTGTGTTTTCACCCTTGACTTTCGATTAAACCGTTCTTGAAAGCGCCGTCGGAACCGAAAGCAGGATGAATATGACCCTGATGGATTCAAGCGGCAGTCAGTCATGCTTAGAGATGACGACGCGTCCTTGCAACGAGGCAATAGCAGTGGACGTGGTGGGCCTCGTCCTCCAACGATGTTTGAACGGCACAACCAGAACATCGCTGTGTTTGCTGCTATACCCACAACATACCAATCAAGCAGTAATTCTTATGGTTCTGCTAATCCGTTCAGTGACTATGCGTCACATTCGTCTCCGTCATTTACACCTGGCATGTACGTTCCTAGTCCTGCGACGTCTCAGGCCCCGGCGGTGAATTATGCGAATGCGTCTCCGTATTACAATCCGACATCCCAATCTCCAGTGGGTTCTCCGGTCACCATCGCATCCTACGGAGGTGCAGCTTACGATGCTCATGGTAATCTTGTTCGTGTACCATCGAATGCTGCGGCTTCCATGCTTGCGCGCAACAATTCGGTTCTGCAACCGGACGAGAATCCTGATTACCTGACTCGTGCAAGTGTTACGCCCTTCCAAGCGGCACAGTACGAGGCAATCTCAAAGCAGCTGAACATCCCACCTCCCCAGTCGCTTCAGCAAGTTTCCGAGGCTGACGAAACGGAGGCTACCAACCGCGTGAACCAAGGTAGCCCACTCTCTACGCAGATTAGAGATTCCGCGCCGTTTGTATCGCCTTTCGAGGATCACCAGTTGAACACTATTCAGAGTGGTTTAGGTGCCGTTGCATTCGAGAAGGATGAAAAGCTTGAGCCCTCGCGTCCCTCATCCGAATTCCACTCTGCTCCAGAGCCAGCATCTCGCGTGCCGTCAATGCCTCCGTCGCTTCCTGAAATTAGGATGATGAGCGGCTCGTTCTCGCCCGTTGCTTATAACTTTCCCGTGACGCCATCGCCTCGCAAGGGATCATTTGATGTGGCCAGTGGTCGCGCATCGCCGAAGGTTGATTTACCTCCGTTGAGCCCTGTCACAATCTCGCCTCAGCGTGCCCAATTTGTCGAGGGCTTAGAAGCGCGTGCTCATGATGGACACGAGACTCCCGTCGAAATCGGGTTTATTGGAAAGGATGAGTCCGCTACGAGGACGGATGTTCTACCATCTGTCCAGACCACAAAGGAAGCTGAGGTCAGGACCGAAGTTCCAAAGACCGAAGGCTTCGAAACCGAGGCTCCTAAGGCCCCAGTTCCCAAGCGTCCGGAGACTGTCTACTCGGATGAAGATGCCTATGGAGGCTTTTAAATAACGAATTCGCTTTTCGCTGGCCTGGAGCATCGAATGCGAATGACACATTCTCTTGTACAAGTATTGCTTTCGCGCCATCGGCCATTGAATGGGCCGACTGCTTATTTTCTTTGAAGTGAATTGGTTGATGGCGTTGACCGCTACAATACTTGTTATAGTGTTTGAATTTTCTTGAGTTTGTTTACTGTCTTCGTGCATTGCACGACTGACGAGTATACCTGCTGCATCTTTGTTACGACCCTGACTCGTGTCCTTCTTTCCGCCCAGACCGGCTTGCGGGCCACCTCCCGCTTATACCTCTTATCCCCGATCTCCTTGTGCATTTAATTGGTCGAATGTCTGTGTGTTGATTTGGTTATCTTGCAGATACATACAAGCCTCACGTATCAAGTGTTAAATTTTGTTATTTTGGGCGCCATTGAAAGCTGCATATAGCTGTCTGTTACCTACGGTTTTCTTATGTGTTGTGTCGTTTCTAGGGAAACACGTGTACTTATTTTGGTCGAGTTTTTTTCTCTTGATGTGATCTTCATTCAAAGTTACTGCATATGTATGAAGTGTACCTTTTTGCGCCATCTCCGAGTCTGTGATGCGCATTGCGTCCACCGGGATCAGGCTTCTGTGATTGTGGCACTACCTAGCACATCATGGATCACATTCGAAGGATTGATAGGAGGCGAGTAGTACTTCGGATTCAGTGTTCATCCTCCCAGCATCTCTTACAAATGAATACTAGTATGATCTCATGTCCACAGATCGGATGAAGTGACCCGGGCGAATGGGAAAGATCCCTCGCATACGGGGTGCCGCGCGCAAGCGTGAGTCGATCTTAACCACATATACATATGCAAAGAAGGGTCGTAGGTACGATGTACGTTTCAGCTAATCTATCCTCATGACTACCAGAATCTGCTGTCGTCGTCTCGAGGACGCTTATTAGATGCGCTTTCGGAATGCGCTCGCTCGGTGTCCGCTCTCCTCGTCCCTCACTGTCCTTTTGGAATGCAGCACCCTTTCTCTCTCCCTTTATGATCCTGCATTTACGGGAGGGCGGACGAGGCGATGCGTGGACCATTATTTCTTGTTCCTTCATTCTCGGACTTCTTGCCAGTACTCTACGACTTTGCCTTTACGCCTCAGCACAAGTGCAGAATGTCACGTTGCAGAATACGAACGACCAACTTGTTTATGTTCCCAGCCTTTGCACTGACGGTGAAGAGTGTGACGGAGGATGGTATGTATATCTAAACGCTAAGCTATTTCTGACCTGACAAATGTTCCATATAGGACTATTGTTGATCTCCCGGGATCGTCAAACGGATCCGTCACTTCGACAAATGGACCCACAGCAATCACTGGGAACATTCTCCCGCAGGTCTTCCTTACATTTCGAGGTACGTCGGAGCGCTGTTGCCATAATAATTCAGAAAAGGTTCGTATAGTTAAAATAGCGATATCCGTCAGGATCGGCGCTGTATGTCAAAACTTCAGAAGTCTCGAACGCAACGGCCAACCTCACTGTCTCTTATTTGCCATCCGGGAGATTGCAAAGCCGAGTGTTTGGCCCTTCGCGAAATTTTTGGGCTTTCGAGAGCTTGGATGAGAGTCAGTTGACGACGGTTGCAGTGACTTATCTTCCCGAAGGCGAGGTAGCAAGCTCGGAGACTCCTACGGCGCGGCTCGACATCGATTTCTTCAAGATATCCGTGTCGAATGCTAGGTGAGGTGCCTGAAAATAGGGTACGGATTCGTCCTTTGACTCACAGCCGTTAAAGCGTGACGACTTCGTTTCTGCCATCGCAGACCCTTCCGACTTCAGCATTTACGCCGAGTTTCGCTCCCGCGACGACACTATTCTCTCCTACCGCAACGCCTTCATCTTCAAACCGTCTGCCGATCGGAGCCATAGTCGGAGGCACAGTTGGAGGATTCGTGGGTGTACTGTTACTCGTTAGTCTCCTTGTATTCTTCCTTTGGCGACGTCTTCGCCGCAAGGACGTTGAGCAGCAGCGAAAGGAGGTGAGCGCACTACAAGCTGCTCAACAAATCTTGCCGGTGGCGTCGAGACGGACACAGTTACCACCGCTAAGAATATAGCAAGAAAAGGCATTAAACACCTCTAATCATGAAAGGCACCTTAACATTGCATAGCTTTGAAAACATACCTTACCTTGACATACCAGGATGAAGACGACTTGTTTGTGCAAGTTAGTGCTTACCGGGGTAAATGACGGGCCAACCAAACGATTCGTATTGATATTTGTGCTCGGAAACTCCGCTCGGGGATACGGGCATGACGACCGAGGCAGAGGCGCAGATGTACCGCATTTCTTTTTACATGTAAGTAGACGAGAAGAGTATCTTCCACAGGTTGCAAGTCGGATTCTTTGGGGCTGCGGTTCGCACTACGAGTGGTCTAATTCAGCCATCTAACCCTGTCCTGTGGTCTAGCACAGTCGAGCCTATGTTCGTGAGCCAACTGCCAAGGCAGCGCATCATGCCTTCCGAGTGCAATCAGATGAACGTTACGAAGACAGCCATACCGGAGCTAACGCCGCAGGCGCGTATAAATATTCAATGTTAACACTAGCAACCGTCATATGTAAAAACCACGGCTAGTCCTTGTGCGTGAGCTTTCGGTGTGGCCGGAACTCCCTTTGGGGATGCCGGCATCGAGCCTTCCAGACATCCGGGATGTAATGGCCCGTATATCTTTCCGACAACCCACTTGGGATGATCCCAAACCTGCGACCTCCCGCGTGCCTTTTATGCGCCCACTCGTTGAAACACACAGGGACGCGACATATTGCTGTGCAGTCGTTGAGCGGAGCATACAAGAAGACGAGGCAGACGTTCCACCTACGCACGCCACAGAACACGAAATTCTTGAATTATTTGTTACGACATTCTTTTGCCTTCAATATGTCGCACGCGGTTGCGCCTGTATCTTCTTCACCACTTTCATCGACTTCTCCTTCTCCTTCCTTGGGCCAGCCATCGATAGCCGGCGACAAACCAACTTCAAACCCGGGTTCGCAGTCTCACTCGGCCAGAACAACAATAATAGTTGGTACGGTTGGAGGAGTATGTGCGCTGTTTATGATACTGTTGACCGCATTACTGTTCTGGAAAAAGCGGAAGCGTCGGCTGCTCCGTGAGCAGCAGATAGCAATCCGGCGCATGACTATTGTCGGTCCTCCATCCTCATCCTCAGCTCCTATCCTTCCATATCCGTTTCTTGGCTATGGCCCACGCACGGGCACGTTTACCAAAGATTTCGAGCTGTCGACAAGCAAGGAGTTCACGGATGGCAGACTTCGGGAAGCAGGCCTCCCAAAGATGAAACCTCTTCCTCCGCGTCCTAGCGAGCCAGATCGCGTAATCCGCAGGAACGAGCAGACTCTGGCTGCGCGTTCTGCTGCGGACTCCGTAAGCGTCTTCAGTTCGAAGCAGAGCGACGTCGGGGACAGTGGCGGCATTGCTTTTGTCGATGATGCCTACGTGCTCATCCTTGAGCACGGTGACAGCCTTAATAACGTTGACAGGAAGGTAGCGTCGATGTCTCTGAGAGGTCCGACGTGACGTCGAGTGCACCACAAAGGATCTTCATCCGCGATACCTATCCTTAAATTCCACGCAGGACGTCAAGTATCCTTATACGCGCAGGAAATTCGCACCTTATGGTTTGCGCTGGCCGACATAACGACCTTGTTTCTGTTCTGATTATTCTGACCCTATCTTCGACATCTTGTAGCTTTTGCGGATACTATCGTCTCTTGTTTCGACCCTTTGATTTCATACCACGTATTTATTGTGCTATATTACCCATTTATTGTTTTGATCTCTTCATGCTGCGTTTGTGTTTGCTTCAATTTGTGTAGCGTAGAAAGTTAGACCTGATAGTGTAGCCCCTTTGGAACATATAATGCACTCTAAAATAGACAGTCAGCTACTTGAGGACATGAAAACAAGCACATAGAGAGAGTCAGAATTTTGGCACGTAGCCAGTAACCCATTTCTCGTCAACGCCCTGGCGAACGACGTCGCAAACGACGGTCCCAGGACTCTTAGAACAAGGATGAACTTGATGTTTCATCTCGCTGGATAAGGTACTGAAAATGTCGACTCACCATTCCCTTCATTTGTGCGAACGCAATATACGTTAAAGATCAGTGTTGAGCTTCACACAGAGTAAATTGGTTATGCGTAATCACAATCTATTGTCGCAAGTAAAGTATTTTTAGACATAAGGACAATTAGATAGCCTTTGCCTTGACGAGTTCTAAGGAAACGATAGCATCAGTCGCTTGCTCCCAGAGAGTTCAAGAACACTTACGTTCCACCTCCGCAATTGCGCTGATAAGAATCTCGCGTTGCGTCCTCTCATCGCTAAGCTTCTTAAGTACCGAGTCAACGACAGTCCTGGTGAGCTGCGCCTGCTCATTCTCTTTCTGCTGCTGCTCGTAGCGAACCCAGCTGTCGAGGACGGTCTTGAGCTCAGAGGCAAGAGCAACTTTCTGGCGCTGGACGAAAATCTCCGATTCGACTTGTGCAGTCTCCTTCGAGAGCGCGAAAAGACCCTCAGTGATAGAAGCAACATCCTTCATCTGAGCGACGGAGTCGATACGCGTCTTGACAGCTTCAGTGTGCTCGGCACGTGCACCGTTAAGAATATCACGGATCCTGTTGATATGACCTTCTGCCCAGTTCTTGTACGGCTCGCGCATAACCTACCGCATCCGGTTAAGGTAAAAAAAAGGCGCATCGAGAGGACGTTTGAACGTACCTTGGCGATATAAGCGAAAAGAATGGCTGTTCCGACGAGAATGACTGTCTCCTCATTTACGACATACAGCTCTTGGGAAATCGCAGCGGCAGTGAGGCCAGTTCCGAGGATGATTGTACCGGTTTTCGTGACCAGGTTTGACGAGGGGACAGAGTTGATAATAGTAGAGGCTCGCTCAGCGGGCGGCTGACGATCAGAGGACATGTTCCGCCTACTGAATCAGTTCAAATTTTAAGTATTTGCTGCAATCTCTGTCGCATTCGGGATGAACGTACGAAGTGATGGATTTGGAGAGGGCAGATACCGCTGGTACAGGGCGCACCCTGCTTGCTATTACCTCTCATTAGGCGGCAAGAACGAGCCCGAAGAGAGCTATGAGACTCACCAGCAGAGCGTAGAGACGAAACAGCCACCCTGGAGGCCATGGCTACGATGAGCTGGTCAATGAACGTTGGTGAGGTGTGAAGGTCCAGAAGGTCACCTCGCTGAAAGTCGGGATTGACTTTCTCACGATTACAACCATTGCTGTAACTGTGGGAATACCGTTTAGGTAAGCATTTGCTCAGTCGAATGAAAATGAATAGAAACACGGTCCTGCCAGCTCAGTTTACCATGACAGCACCGTTTGTGGCTTCACCACCTTCCCTACACCGAAACAGTGATGTGGTCTTACGTTCTTCAGGCAATCAGGGCTTCTTTATTGCCGGAATTGTTCTCAATCTTGCGTCTCCATTCTTCGAGTCAATGTGTTCGCTCTCCCACAGCCCGAAGAGCAAAATGATGCATCTGTCTTATCGGTCTTTGTGGAACACGTTCTTGATGCAGCCTGGGATTGAAATACGAAATGGAGATTACCATGCAAAACATGTGTCACGTACTGGTCCTGAAGGGGATTTGGAAAAGAACTCTACGAGTTTATGCAATAGCTTGCCGACTCAAACTAATAGATGAAGCTTGTACCGCAGCGATCGCTACTCACTCGCATCAATGGCATATACATCAAAGAGTTGGAGACGTTACTGACGGCTCATTGTTTCAATCTATTAGAATTACATCGCCGTGTAAAGGCTGAATTTCTTCGTTCTTCGATTCGCTGCGAATATTCCCCACGAGCTCTACGAATACAAAGTGGAATCGACTATAGGAGAGCCAACGCGTGATGTGTAGGTCGGTACAATGTATGTGTTGATACGGGAGATGCAAGAGCAGAATCGGAGACTGGTAGAAGGCCTTCATTACCGAAAGGCCATTCCTGCTCCTCTACTGCTTCCAGCAAATTCATATGACCTGTCACAGCGAGGAATTGAGAACGGCCGCTTACGGAGCTACTATCGGTGGACGACGGCATTGAGCTGTTGAATCCCTTCGAGACTCTTCCGACAAAAAGGCATCTGAAGTACGTCCCAAATAATAATTCTTCATATCTCTGCTTGATATTGACCTATTCTCGTAACAACAAGGTAGTGGGCAAGTGAAGTTTTAGACTATCGTTCACTATCCGAAGGTTGCCTTACCTGAGTGAATTATATAGTCACATTTGAGGTCAGATATCTATTCAAGTTTACTTATACACAAGACAACAATGCTGTAGCTTTCATTATCGTTTCAGATTCAGATATTCAGAGATCCCAGATGGAAGCATTAAACTCGCAATCGACACTACAAGACTCATTTCTCATTCGCATTTCTTTCAACTCATCATGGCCCAGAAGAAATGCATTCCAGAATTTAGACCAAAACAATATAAATATAGAAACTGTAGGGTGATACACGGTAGGGCGATCTACGATGCCAATGGCGCATACGTGCCGGTTGATGCCTTCCTCCGGCTTGATAGATTCGTCCGTTCAGAATCGCGACTATATCACAGACGGTTTTTAACATCGTTCTGGTCACACACGCGCGAAACGCGTTCAACATGCCTCTTCCACGTGTGACTGTGCTTATAGACAGGCGGGCATGTGTGGAACCGGAAGGATTGGAATGTCGCTCTCAACAGCCTATCGTAGCTCGTTCCATTCGTTTTCAGCCCCAAGATCGCCATTCATGGTTTCTGAGCCTTTCTTGCAGCCTAATGGCGATGTTATCCTGCATTCTGCAGATAGTCATAAATTCTATGTCGTAAAAGCGATCCTCATTATCGCTTCCCCGTTTTTTCGGTCCCTGTTCTCGCTTCCTCAGCCTGAAGATCAAAGCAATGTTCCTACGATATCCGTATCCGAGGATAGTCGGACATTAGACGTACTGTTGCGCTTCTGCTATCCGATCAAGAATCCTGTCGTTGAGGACCTCAGTCTGGCCGAAACGGTTTTAGCTGCAGCGTTGAAATACGAAATGGAGATCGTCGTTCAGGGCATGTGTCGCGTACTGGTTTCGGAGAAGGCTTTGGACACTCAACCTTTGCGAGTATACGCAATAGCTTGCCAACACAAGCTTGCTGAGGAGACACGTTTGGCTGCTATTGCTACGCTTCGCGCTGCCATCGAGGACGTCTACGTCGAAGAGCTTGAAGCTCTATCAGCAGCACATTACTTCAATCTGCTGAAATTCCACCGACGTGTGAAGGCAGAAATCTATTTCGTTCTCCGAAACGCCTCTAGGACTGCCCACGAGTTTTACGAATATGAGGTGGAACCGACCAGAGCTGAACCGACAAAAGAAGTTCAGTCGATATTGTGCAGATGCTCTGATCGATATAGCGATTGCAGATTCGGGGGTGGTGCGAACTGGTGGAAGTACGTCATTCAAAATCAGGTCATTCCTGCAGTGTATCGTGCACCTCTTTGTCTGGAGCTACTAGAATGTCCCACAGACTCTTGGACGCGAGGGAAGTGGTCGTGCGGAACGTGCAAGACTATTATTAATGAACAGTGGCAGCACGCCATTGATTCCCTTCGAAATCTGTTCAACAAAATTGCATCCGAGGTGCGTCTTAGACTGTGATTTCTTTTTCTTCTGGGAACTCACCTATTTTTGCGATCTTAAGGTAGCTGGCCAAATGAAGTTTCAGGCCGATCGTTCACGGCGCAACTCTACCCTGACTGCGTAGGCACGCGCGTAGTTACATGCAAGATCAGATATTTTCTTCTTACCTTTGTGATTCATCTCTACATTCGTATTTCCACTTCTTATGAATCATCTTTGCCTTACTTTCATTTCGAGGCCTTTCTGTGTCTTTCGAAACTGTAGGTTAGTCTCGTAGTTGTCGACGCGGCTACAGTTTGTGTAGATGATATACGCACGCATGTTTACCGCGCTTCAGGTTCTCTCAGCCTACTTCTCGGTACTTTTGTAATCTATGACAAATGCAGTCGAGTGTGTAAGAGCCAGCGAGACATGAGTCGTCGAAAGATGCTTGATCGATTTAGTCAGTTTTAGTCATCCACATAGCAAGGGGAATTGTATAACTTGGCGTGGTCCGATATCATGTTCCAGCCTCCATTGATTGATTACAGAACATAAAGAACTAGTAGCGTGACTACCATGCTCTGTGAAACTCACGACTATAGTAGAGGATAAAAATTTGTGTGTTGACCCATCAAGTGCTAAGAAGCGAGAAGAAATTGTATATCGTTACTTCCGTGATGGGTCCGAAAGATACCAGTCAGTATGAGTAGTACAGAAAATTGTCAAGGAGGAGAATCGAGTAGTGTTATTGACGCGACTAACAGAGGTAGTGGTATATCTATAGCGGACCTCTAAAAGCGGAATATGAGTGCATTATCATTTTTTCCGATAACGTTAATGGAAGGCGGACCCACCTCCACGTTACGAAATAGATATATCTGAAAATAGGTAGTCTCTATATCAGAGATCGGCTCAAGCAGCAGAAGTGGCCACCGAGGCGAATGACAAGCATCGCGGTCACCATATGATGCGTGGATCCTTAGTAGCTGAATAACTAAGTTTGACAGATAGCGTGCAGAACGGCCAGTAGAAGCGAAGTGATCGGACAGAGGAACGGAGAGCTTGTAAGAGCAGAAGAACACTGAGTGTCTCTGTACAACACTGTACGTGTAGATAAGGATGTGGGTGATAACGGTGTTCTAGTACGTAGCGGCGAGTTACTCTTGAGCAAAGTTTTATTTGAGTCTTGAAATGTAAATGCCCCAGGGAAGACACGCAGCAGAAACATAGTGTAAGCGTAAGAGGAGCGCGTGGGCGATAAAGGAAAGGAGCCATCAATCGCGAACAGGTGAGTAAGGGGAAGACGAACAATTGGACGGAAAAGGGGACGAAACAGGGTCAAGTGACCGACGATCCTTAGTTCCATGGTTCCGTCGGCGGCCTTGTTCCTTCGTCTTGCTATGGACGAGGATTAGTCCACGGAGAAGAGAGACGGAGAGGAGACTTTTCTCCTGGTTTCTCGGAAATTTGGTGATAAAGCGAATTAGAGTGGAGCAGGTTGATAATAGAACGGTCGACCTGGGCAATGTGAGAGTAAACTTGAGGATGAGCTGGACAGACGTGGATTACTCCGTATGCACACATCGGCTGAAGACGGAAGGCGAGGTTGACGGAGACCTTGTCAATGACGCAGGTTGAAAAGTGCACGGAGACGGGAACAGTGTTGCCCGAATATCCGTCCAGGTTGCCTTGGTAAGTCATGCAGTAGCCGATCGTGAGGTCTATGAGGCCCTTGGCGTCGTGTGTCTGAAACGAGAACCTTCACAACATTAGTAGTATCGCGAATCTTTACTGATCATGAACAGTGATCCGTTGCCAAGAATATTAATGTCTCGCGCAAAGGACGCGGTCATCAAAGCCAGGTTGCCTTACGAGTTCGACAGGATCCCTTGTCGGAACGAAAGGGAACCTCATGTGAAATCAGGAAGGGTAGCATGGCTATGACAGTCAGTTCCTTGTCGCTTCAATTAGGAATGTTTGGTTTCTAGCAAGCTCCGCTATTTCATCATTGCAACTATTCGATTTCAGGTCGACAACAGCTCCTTCGCGGACTGAGAACGCTTACAGTAGTAATACCGCACTAGAAGAACTTCTCTTTTGCAGAGATGGCGAAGGGCTCGGCGCGAAGGAAGATTGTCTGGCACTAGAAGAAGAGTCGACACAAGTTGGCCCTTCGGAATTCGGTGCGGAAGAAACAGCTCGATGCGTTTGGTTCGGCCAGAGTGCGCGTGAAATTGAAGCTTTGGGCTGCTGGTAGAGGGGATCGGACGGGAGTAGTAAACGTAAATGAGGCGGACGGACTAGTAGATTAAAGTGATGGAGCCGATTGTTGTGAGTTTTGGGGCTCGTGAAACTTTGGCATTGTTGGTTTGTAGAGGAAAGTAAGATCGAATCAATATGCTTTAACCATGGACGCAGCAAGCGGCTGACGATGCGACGAGATGCGATGAGATGCGATGACTCGCTCGCGTTTCAGATCAAGTCTCATGAACGAACTTCGCGAAGGCACGGAGTCTGCTGCAGAAAAATGTCACGGATAATATATGAAGTGGAAAGAAAGAAGGAGAGGTCAATGTACGGAGAACTTCGGCCACTCAATTCAACGTAATATTCTTTTTTGGAGAGTCTGAAAGCGGGCGTGATGATGTGGATGATTGAAAAGCAGTAGGTAGAGTGTAGATTGGGATG